>OX453273.1:32673249-32693249 GCA_949710005.1 Ricordea florida | reverse complement strand
CTGACCATTCACAACGTCTGATACCTTCAATACATTATTGTGAAGCCTCCAAAGCAAAACTACGCACATGTTTCATATTTGGTGCTGTGGATGTGAATCAGCTAAATTTTTATAGGGAGTTAGAAATTTAATAGGAGAGCAGTTCCTTGTTTTTATTTTTGTTTTAGCGTTTCATTTCTGAGGAATATCACTAGGCGTGTGAAAAGCTGATGATGTTGTGCAGCCCAGCATGCTGCTTCAAAGAAAAATGCTTGGTTTTTGCATACATTTTTTCTCCAAATGGAAAGTCCAACTGAAGAAAAAAAAACAAATACATGTGGAGGGCATGGGTTTCCTATTTATTTAATAGCAATAACAATAAAATATAATAATAATGACTTTATTACAGTGTTTCCACTGAAAATATTAATAGTAAAGTCAACAAAGAGGTCAAACAATGTACAATATTAATTAGGGGTGTAACTGATGAAAGGTGACGAAAAACTAAAACATTTACCAAAAATTGGAGTAAGGTAAAATGTATGCAAGTTGAGAAATCAAATGAATATTTTCTTTATTTATCAAATACTTCCTTTAATATTAGACTTTTAAAATCACAAAACTACGGAGTTCCTTGCAGCAGAGGGTAATGAATTTTAAAAAAGTACAATTGAGGCACTGTCCTGGAAAGTACCAGAATCAAGAGGTACTTTAATCGTTGTGTCTTTTAAGATATGATGGCCAGTCATCATAATGTAAAGCCTTAAAAACACAGTTAGGTAATTGATTCTCTCTCTATTTAATTGTAGAGTCCATGCAGAATCACCTATTTCTGATGTCTATTACAGTACCTGTTAACTATATACACCAAATATAATGTGACTAAACAGAAGTTGGGCAAGGACAAAATCTGCACCTTAAGCTGGTCCCCTTTTCTAAACCTTTTGGACCTTTGCTTTTACTTTGACAATAGGAGTCCAGGGAAGAGTCCAGATGGGTTCCAGACAGAGGTTTACATAGGGGTCCAGATAGGTCCAGACATTCCCCACATGGGGATGAAGATAGGGGTCCAGATGGGGTCCACGGAGGTCTAAGTAGAGATCCAAATAGGTTCATTTACTCCCTTGCACATGGGTCCAGATAAGGGACAGGAAGTTAATGAACCAAATGGGGGTTCGGATTGTGTAGAGTTGAACTGAATGCTGTGTTTTTATCCGACAGTTATGCTGAGTTGAAATCAGAAAAGGCTGAGCTGGAGAAGAAGTATGGTCATGTGATGCAGATCTTGGAAAGTGAAAAGACAGCAAAGTGGCAGCTTCTGCAACAGTGTGAGGAACAAGCACAGTTGGTGTCAAGTCTGAAAGCTGAAGTAAGTTGTTGGTACTGTTTACTGTTAAAGTAGCCATAGGTTGCTTTAGTTAGCAAGGCATCAACAAGTTTAATATTAGTCTCCTTTACAGCCGCTTTCAAGCTCATCACGCAATGCTGCTCCAGTGTTGGTGGGCTTGGGGAGAAGCGTTGCGTGACGGCCAGACATTGACGGCTGCGAAGGAGCACAACAAAGTCTTTACTTTTATAAGTATTTTTAAATACATTACGTTGTTTATTTAAATGGAGCACCCAATCAAACGTTGTCAACAGGAAGTTAACAGGGCCTGTTTGTCGAGTTTGGTTCTACTGCGTTGTGACTAGTCTTTAAAGCCCAGTGAAACAATCGACATTTTATCTCAACTGTTCATGCAACAGTATTACATTGTCAAGGTGAAGAGCGTTGAATTCAGTTAGTTGGTTGTTGTACCACCTGTGTTGCACGTTGAAGCAACTGTTGATATAGGTTAAACTTGCGTCTTCCTTGTGAAACATGGTACTCCGACGTGTATTGTAATATTGGAAACCAACTCCTTTCAACTTGCAATGGCTTAAATTCCATAATTATATTAAGAAATTTGCAGTGTACAAGGCGAATTTAAACCAAGCTCACTCCAAAGGCCGCGTGGTTTAGCGTTTAAACATTTCCGCGCTTTTGATAGTACGTAGGAACTGGGCACTCCTTGTTTACAAGTGGAATCTTTTTCTACAGAATTAATTTTTAGTACTTACAGATCAATGGACGTCAACCTTTCTAAAGGAAAACAACATCATCATATTGACGTTCTTTATGCCGTTGTAGGTCGCTAGCCTTCGAAAGCAAAAGAGAACAGAAGCTCGAGAAGAAGAAAGCGAGGAAATAAGACACATCAAAAAGGTACCGTTCGAAATTCGAGCCTTGTTAGTCGAAGATTGTGACCAGCTCTATCCAGGTCGAAAGCTTGCACGGCTCCGCTGGTCTTGAATTCGCATGTAAAAGTAAAGTAAAAGCGCGCACGGGTTTTACGGTCCTCACGACCGGAGCTTATCCCGGTTTCTGTAGCATGAAGCACATGGGAGTATTATTACTCCCCCCTAGATGGGATGCTAGTCCAACGCAGGGTTACCCCCAGCATTATATCGCTATTTATACACCTGAGTGGAGTTAAGTCTCTTTTCTGAGGAAACAACACAGTACCACCACCAGGGCTCGAACTCCTGACCTCCTGCTCGGAAGTCCGGCACGCTAACCACTATACTACCGTGTCTCCACATTCGCATGTGCGTGGTCATTATTTTTAAACGTGCTTGCACTAAGTAATATTCTAATGTTCACAAGGTATTTTGTTTCAAGTGCATCTTATTTCGATTGCTTGATGCTGTCAGGTCATCCAGGTCGGACTTCTAGGTTTGCTTCAGGTTGGTGCTCAAGACCTACTTCAGGTCAGAGTTGTCTAGACCTACTTCAGGTCAGACATGCTAAACTTATTCAGCTCAGTAGTCTAGGCGTGGCTGGTTGTCAGCGCCCTCCCTCATGAGCGCTTATATCTTCTAAGCTGCAGTGAACCATTGATTGGGTCATTTGGATTCTTCTATAGTGCCCTGGTGCCTGTATTATTTTTTGACTCCCGTGGTCTTTCCACATTGGCTATTGTTCACCATAGGATATTATATAAAAAAAGTATATAACAGAGATGTTCTTTCATAATATGAAATCATCGTCAAACACTTCTTTCTTTAAACAATTAACACCTGGAAGTACGAGGTGGGAATGTGCTAGTTGGTTTATGTGACCACGGCTACACAGACTGAACAAGAGAAATTATGTTTTTGTTTGCCCGAAGATAGACATTTCCTCATTTTGGTTTCGTGTAAATTATAGCTTAAATTTATTTCTATGGTAGAAAATACCTTCCTATCAAAATAACCAGATGCGCTGTAAAAACTATAACAATAAAAACATGAAATATGAAACGTCTTACAAGAAAGATAACATGCCCAAGTTTGGGACAAATTGAACTTACATTAAACATGTCAAGCATGTGCATAAATTCAATTGTTGGCCGGTCTTCATGCATCCGTGTGGCATTGAATATTTTTTAAATGTTTTTGGTCCTTTTTATGTTGTTAACGCGTCTTGCTTGAATCGTGAACTGTTATCACGTCTCATATGTGTTACTAGAACGTTGCATATCTGTGTACACTCCTTGAACAGTTAAGGCTTTAATTTTTCCAGGTTAAAGTTTATTTATTGGCTAAACTTGTGTGAAAACTTTGGCTGAATCGTAGCTTCGTTCTGTTTCACGTAACGTTTTACACCTTGGTTAGAGTCTTACCAAAATTTTATAAAGTTTAAAGTTATACCATAGCTGTTTGAAAAGTTAGACTGAATCAGTCTTAGCTCCGTTCTGTTTCTCGTAACAGTTTAAATCTTTGTGATTTTTAACGTGTCGTCCATCTAATCACAGTTGAACCGAAGTTATAAATGTTAAACTCAGTGTAAACCTAACCAGTCACTTTAAACAGGTACAAAGTCTTATTAGAGGTTGGCTGTGTCGCCGCCGCTGGCACAGTATTGTGCAAAATTACATCAGATCTCCGCACGCAGAGAGCATGCGCCAAAGGAACTCGATTTGCTTTAAATTGGTGGAAGCTGAGAACGAGTATGTCCAGACCCTCTCGACCCTCGTGTCCTGTTTCTTCAGACCCCTCAAAATGGCAGCCAGCTCCAAGCGACCTCCGCTAAGCCACGAGGAAGTCAATTCAATTTTCCTTAATAGGTATTGTACTAAACAGAAGTCAACCTAAATGTAAATCTTAATCTATTATCGGGCAATAGTAAAAAGTGCGTGAACAGCTTGAGTAAAAATGCCAGTAAACAGCTATTTCAGGCTAGTGTTGTTTTGAACGATTTAAATATTGAATGTTAACTCATGAAAATTTCATATTCGAGAACTGTAGAAGAAAGGTTTAATGAGGCCCTGTTAGGGGTTTTAGGGATAATGGATAACTGGTAAAATAATTTTAGGGATAAGGGATAACTGAGGTAGTTTTAGGGATAACAAAAAAATAGCTTTGATTTCTCAATTTCTCACACCTTGGTTACTTGCGGAGGATTTGCATCACCGGTGACAGTAACGGGTCGCTTTACACTTTAAAATTGCCACCAGTTTTTAAATTCCAAAGTTAATTAATTTTTGGGATAACAGTCTCGGTAATATTAGGGACAAGGGACAACTGCCCCCAGAATATTAGGGATAAGGGATACCCCCACCCCCTCCCCCCTTTAATGAGTTAAAGATCATCGCAGTTATGTACGCCATTTGAGAAGTTGCAAAGATAAGACCTGAAAATGAAAAATTTATGTATATCTAGTAAACAAAACATTCTCAACCTCTTTTAATGGCTGAAAGCTGAATTTTAAATGTGAAATTGATAAATTTAAGCTTTTCGGTTAAAACAGTGACAAAGAAAAATATAAATAGAACTTAACCGTATGAAAGTGGAGGCTCTGTACAGAATTTTAAACCCACTTGGTTGTTTGGGCTTGGAACTAAGCCTCAAAATAATTTAAATCAACGTCTGGATTTGGGAATGGAAAGTTAAAGTGATTTGTTTTGCGGAGATTACTGCTCAATTATCTGTTTACCTGTAGGCGTTTGAAGGGCAAAAACAGCGAATGGATTCGCTCCGACGAAGGACTAACGCTCGAAACGTCAGCACCCTCCTCTTTTAACTTAGGGTGGTATCACTTACTTTATCAGTTTGTTTTATTATCCCAATTTCTTGTACTTCAATTCCCCACTGACGCGGCACCAGTTTCTTTAGAAACTATCCTCACACTACCATAATATAGATCTGTTTAGCACCTTTCGCAAGAATGGTCACACTGGAGAGTTTAATTCACAGACTTAAACATGTTTTCAGTAATATACTGGTGTTAACATTGTTTTGTACATACCTCTTACTAACCGAAGTCGAGGTCCATACTGTAAGTTACGGACCGAGATTTTTCCGCTCCAATTTATGGCCCAAGCGCGAAGCGCGCGGGCCGTAAATCCGAGGGGAGAAAACGAGGATCCGTAACTCACAGTACGGACCGAGAAAACGGGGTTTGTAAGATATCTATTATATCTCTCTGGCGACCAAAACAAACTTTTGAATTTAGCGGGCCGTACGCTAAATTGACCAATCACAGGGCGCGTACTAACTGAGAGATATAATAAGTATTCTTATTGTTTGTATGTGTTGTTTGTTGGCAGCGAAACGATCCTATTCTTGCACCAGATCTTCCTGAAAGGTCTTCACACGCGCATGGACAGCTGGCCAACTTTAGTATTGGGTGAGTTATAAACAGATTTGCCTTTCTTTATCAGCGCAGTGTGCATGCACGTTCGTATATTATGTAGCGAAAATATTTGTTTTCCAGTGTTCCATTGGCGTCATACAGGCTAGTTTTGAATTTTTTAATGGTCACTGTTCGCATTTCATTTCACAATTCAAGAAACCTTTGCTGTTATAAACTCTCCTCTTCGAGAAAACTCGAAAAATGCTCATTTCACGTTACGCGTGTCATTGAACTAAGTGTTTTTACCCCGAGAGGGGGTGGGGTACTGCCATATATGTGTTATATAGGTATGTGCCGCTGTGAAGGGTGTGGTTTTCAAGCAGTTTACTCTAGCGTAGGGTATATAAATCAGAGCGTTTGGGTCTAGAATATGGTATCATTTTTCACGCAACTGATCGGGTGGTTGAAGATTTTATCTAGACTGGGCCTTGATGGAAGAAAAAACTGAACAAGTATAGAGAGATCTTTGAGAGAGAAGCGATTGTGGTATAAGGTTTTGTTTTGGCTAGACTTTGCTCGTGACCTCAGTTTCTGAAAAACAGCTACTCTTGGATAGGAGTGATTTGGGGGGTTTACTCTAGTATAGGGTAGCAAAATTCAGCTGAACCACTAAGGGTTCCAGGGGTTCAGGGTTTTTTTACTACGTTAATAAAGTATTGTATTGTATGATCATGTCAAGCTATGTCTTACACAGATGCAGTTTCATTTTGTCACACTACCGCTTTCGCAGGTGGTCCCTCTCAATCGACTCGTCATCGTCGAGTTCTAACTCTTTCCCCCAACACGCGAGTAGTAATTTTAAGTGTAACCCTTTTTGAAACGCGTGTCCTCGTATGCTACAGTGGTTTGAAAAACAATTAAAAGTCTAAGGTGGATTAAGCCGATAACCTTGAGTTGATCGTTTTCCCTACTCTCATCGTCCGTTTGCTTGATAATATAGTGAAATGATATGGTCGATTCTGCATCCCTAATAATTTCGTGCTACGCGTCGCGATTGTAACCCAGACGACCAACATCGATGTAATGCATTTTAAAGCATGTCATTGATGTGTAACCGTTTGATTTATATGTATATATGGCAAAGTGATTTCTTATGAGTTAGCGCTAAATTTAAGAATTTGTTGTGCAAATTATGGCCATCAATATTTGTTAGCCGGCTTCTACTCTCAGTTTCACCCCTCGAGGTCTTACAATTTTGTGTTCAACACGTTCTGAGTGATTTATTATTATTATTATTATTATTATTATTATTATTATTGTTGTCATTATTACTATTATTGTTATTATTAATTTCTTTCTTCAGATGAAGTGTGGCTCTAACTCTTTTTTTTATCAAACTATATGACCATTGTAAAGCTGCTGAATAGGGGCCGGTTGTTCGAAGGCCAATTAGCGCTAAACCATTGTTAAATTTTTGACCGGGGTTTTTTCCTCTTGTTAAACACATTTTCTCCGATAACCTTTCTACTTTTTTTTCAGAACATACAATCATCAAATTGTATTCAACAAGAATGATACTGAAGGTGCTTTTTAAGCTCTCAAATCTGCATTTAAAGTTCGCACTAACCCTGGGTAACCTTAACCCTGCTTCGAAAAACCGGCCCCTGTACACTGTTTTATTTTTCTCTACAGGTGGTCTTGTTTATGATTTTTTTTTTTTCATGTGCGATGGCAATTTAAAAGAGCGGCTATTTGAAAGCTACTGAGCAGTGCTCTTTTGCGGCTTTGTTGATCGTACTTTGCAGTACGGTTCTAACTCTAAAACCTCTAAGTACGATTGTTTTAATGAACACGTCAGAGCTTTACTTTCCTTCAACGATTTGAAGCTTGCAGTTTGTTGAAATACAGAACGTGCTTTTTGCTATTGATCCCTTAGAAAAAATGCAGCAATGCCGACATTAGCGGTCTTCTCTCGCAGTACGTTAATCTACGGTCCATTTTTGGCATGCTTGAAATCTAAAACTGTGACTATACCACGCAAATGCAAACTAATTAACAGTTGCAAATGTGAGGTTTATTGTGTACTATTTTAATTTATTTGTACAGGCGACCTCTTTGATATGCTACTGCCCATGTTAAGCATCTATCAGGAATACGTACGAAATCATCATTACTCTCTTCAGGTAAGTAACCTTCACTCTATCTTGACTCCAACTGATATCAAAGCGTCTCCCCCCTCAACCCCTCAATTTACATGTGGACTTCTAGCTTCTAGCTTCTAGCTTCTACTTCTCTGTCGCATGTTCACGCGGTCCGGCAGCCCTTTGAGCCTTTGGGCTGTTTGATATTTAACACAACTCACCCTATTTGCTCGATGAATATAATCAAACGCAGTAAATGGATTGTTGTTTCTGGTTTTTATCCCTTTTAATTCCGTTGTCAAATTTTGAGACATACTATTTGGTTCTGCGTTTTCACCGTTCGACTTTCATATTGAAATAAATTTTGTGTCATGGAGGGGAATTATATACAGGCCTATTCCCATTTATCAAACATCAAGTCACGCCATTGTTCTAGTTGGAATGAAAACCTTTCACCCTTAGTGTCAAACGTTCATTCATACGACCGTAATAATGAAATGAACAGCAATTCTGAAAAGGTTTTCCTGTTTTCCCGGCGAGACACTACGAACTGAAATTCGTGCTCCACGAACCGTTTAGCATCTTTTGCTCTTGATCGGAGCTTTTTCACCCTTACGACCACGATAAAATTTTCAGCCCCCGGCGGTTTCGTGCAAATATTGAAATGGGACACATGCAAATTCCCAACCAAAAATTTCTCACGACAAATTTCAAGAACTGCCGCTGTTTCAGTTAAATTAACTGTTGCTAACTCGTCTTCACTAACTGTTACAGACCCTGGCGGAGTGCAAGCAGAGACCGGCGTTTAACCGGCTTTTGAATCTGTATGAGGAGAAGGCAGCGTGTGGAGGCAGGACGCTGGAAAGCTTTCTTACAGCACCAATGTACAGCGTACGTAGACACTGTTTGCACCTTTTATTAAGTTTTTCTTTGTCTGTACAAAAGAAAAGTTCTTTTGAATTCGGTATTGTTTGTCATTTGAATAGCATGCTAGCATGATATCAATTAAGCAGGCGATAGAATAGAAAAGGCTAATTCAGCTGTGATCGGGTATAAGTCAGAGTTCATCCGTAAATTTTGTTTTGTTTTGGTGGGAACGAGTGATAAGAACTTTGCTAATATAAATGATTAGGGAGACTAGCGGGGAATGTTGACCTGCAAATCAAACCACAGAGCCAAAGATGCATGCTCTTCACATCTTTATAAAATTGGTATCAAAAGAGAAATTAAAGGCCAAAATGGCTTCATCTGAAAATGACATATGTCGACTGCGAAGCGTTTCGTTTAGTAAGTCTTCCACGATAAGATCCTCGGATCTCAATTTTAGCCCATTCAATTACTGTTGATCCCGCCATCCCGCGTTTCGTTTAGTCGAAATCTCGACCCTACCCATCCACTGAAACACGTTGCTGCCTTAGTAATTAACATGACACATGACGACTTTTAGCTCTTTAACCCTTTCACTCCCAAAAATGATCAGTGGGAAACTCAACCACGTTCCCAAGGTCTCTCCTCTTCCAGGGGCCGGGAAGAGGAGAGACCCTGGGAACGAGGTTGTGGGAAACTTCTCTTCACAACAACAATACAGTGGTCAGGCAAAGAGGTGACGAGAATTGAGAAATTATGAACTATAAAATGTATGGTATCTAGCTCGCTCAGTAGAGAGGATTACCATTTAGATGTAGGGATTCAAAATCCTTATTTTGACCTCTCAGACGAAAACGTTTTCTATTTTGCAACCTCCGGCGTTAATCTGAACTATCTGACTGCACTCTAATTGGGGCCAACGACCAGTCTTTTGGAATACTTAGTTGTTATTTTCCGTTGTATTTCTTTTTATTATATGTCTGGTTCCGGAAATGGAAATGGCCATACAAAATAAATGGTTTATTGACTAAGCTTGTTCGGTCAAGATTGCTGGATATTGGCGTCGTCTCTTTCAACAAACACGCCGAAAAGTACTCGACTAGTGTGCAGTAATTTTGACCGAGCAAACTTGTAATACTTGTAATACGACGAGTCGAAATCAATGCGTATCGAGTCGTAGGCCTCCTCAATTTTGTGACGCGAACACCTACGATTCTCACATGGGAAAAAGAAAAAAAAAATCAAAAAACAGAACAACAAAACAACATGGTTCAAAGGGTACCTCTGCCTGAAAAGACCACTTTTAAGGGTTTTCCTTTCGAATCCTTTGTAACAATCTCCATATCGCCATGGCAGATGCACAACTGAAATATGAAGTTACTCCTCAATCAACTAGCGATTATCACTAAAAAAAAAACAAGGGTTAATTAATTTTGAGAAACAACATCAATTGACCACATTGTCTCTATCAGGCCATACTTTTTCTTTTTCATTGTCAAGTTCTACCTTTTTCTGTGATGCTAGAAATCGATTTTTTGGGGGAAACGTTCAAAACAAATTTAGTGCCGTTTTCCTATTTCTCACACATTTATTTTCAGTTAACAGAATTTTAACTAACAAGCTGTTTGATTTTTGGCAAAAAAAAAACGTTTGCTGATGCCTTATAAAGGCTTTCCGTTTGGCTGCCAGGGAACTGCTTTCCCGTTCCCTTGGAATCTGTTCAATGATTAGCGAGTGAAACAAGACAATAACGTCGAGGACGACACCAGTGATAAAATTAGTTGGAATTTGCTGTTGCAACGTTGACAACAGGCTTATGGCATTTTGTTTTTATTACAGTCATGTTTTTTTTTATTTTGAATAGTTGCCATTCGTATTTCATTCCGAATTCTTTAAGGAAATTTAATCGTTGTACACTCGCGTCTTAGAGAAAACTTTAAACATGGTTTTGTTTAAATTGCTGTTTTTGCTGAGGACGGCAAAGAAACTTTCCAGGCCGTACTTTAAACGTATAGTTATACTGTTTATGACTGTATGTGAAAAACTCTAAATAGTTTGAGCCCAGGATTCTCAGTAGTTGTTTGTCGAAAACGTTATTTGAAGAAACGTTTGTGAAATTGTTATTCATTTTTGATTGTCTAAAAAGGGGTGTAGTTATGTAACACAGTTGCAAAGTACAAGTGAGTTATCCGATCACGATCGAGTATCTTAACAACAGAAACAAGCGTTTTATATTTCGCTTAAAATTCTTATAATTTGCTCTAGAACTGTACAAAACATATCAAGATTGAAAAAGAATCATCTTGGTCGGGAGAAATTCGCCACAAATTTGCCTTGGTTCGAGTAATCGCACTGTAAGTAATTTGCAAACGTTTGAATTCGACAAAACGTCATGATCCGTTTCAGTCAGTCAGTTGAACGAGTAAAAGCTCAATGTCAAAATTTCACTTGCTTTGATTTTCTATCTTTCAGTTTTTCTTATATATCATTGATGAGTAACCACGTGGGTTTTCGTATAATTTGGTATTTAAATAAGCATTTGTAAATTTTTCAAAGACTACAGAACAATGTTAGCATTTGCCGGAAAAATTTGCTTGTGCTTGTTTGGTACAAATTGCACCCGAAATCATGTAATTACCTATATTTCGTATATTAATGCTAATGTCTTGTGCCGTCGTAGTCAACATATCCGTCGTCTTTTGTTTGATGTTTATGCGTCTTATCTTCGAGAGAACCCGTTTACTAGTATTCCTTTTACACCTCGAAAAGTAATATTTTTCGAATAATTGGTGACAAAGCAGCAGGGCTCAGGAACTACTTTATCGCTTACTGGAGGAAAACAAAAAACAAGTTGTTCGGCGCGTATCGGTTATTTGGGCATTCTCAGCGGGTCGTTTGCTGTTGTTATGATATGTCGTGTACACTCGAGAGTGACGGCTGGCTGTTTAAAAGACGGTGAGTTAATCGAAGTCAAGAAATAACGATAATATTTTTAATTTCTCCGTGTTTAGTTCTCTGTTGAATGTTATGGTACTTCGGTCAGAAGTCGTGGCGAGCCCGCAAACCAAAAAGGTTTATTATTAATATTTTCTTTCATTTCTTTATCATTAGTTTTTTTATGATTTCTTCCAGCTGTGTCCTCTTTTTAGACGATGTCCTTGCTATCTTTACTTTGTTCCTTCGAGTTGTAACTTCGTGTCTCCATACCGCCGCCATGTTCTTCACTGCTACGGATTTTCTTGGTATATCATTTCTGCCTTGATTATAGCAATAAAATTCTTATGGAGGCCTTCTCATTTAGGCGGAGAAACGACAGTGATCTTTGATCGGCCATTGACTTTTGGTTTCCCTTCGTTTTCTAAATTTACGGCCGGATATGCCGAGCCTTGAACATAACTGAGTTCAAAAGTTCGAGCTGGATCTCCTTTATTCCTCTTGAACAGAAGTGATGTACAATACTGCATTAAAATCTTCAAGCAAGAAACGAAGCGAATTACCGGCCGTTCTTGTACGTCTCAACAATCTGGATTCTGCAAAAATGAGACTTTTTTTAATTGAAATTCAGAACTGTTGGATTCAGTAATATTCCAAGTGACGGGTTAACTTTACCTAGCATCTCATAGTTGTTACACAAACGCAAAACGTTGCTAGATTTTCAGTTTGTCTCGAAATGTATTCACTTGTTCGTCACGGCGTTTTTGCTTATGTGATTATTTCGTCAATGATAACCGCGTCTAAACATTAGCAATAAATAAACACTGTATGTCTTATTCTATGATTCATCTTTTTCGTGCATAAAATGTAATGTGCTCGTCATGCATGTTTGCTTGGCACTGAGCTTATGTAACCAATCGTATGTCTTTGTTACGTAAGTTTGATTCATGGTACATGCAAATCATCTAGCTTAGATTTCTCCCACTAAAACTTCCGAAAATACTTTTGCCCCTACTTCTATCTTCATTAAATACTCGAAGTGTTTCGTTTCGAATGGAAACCCCACCACCGCACGCATTTTCGATTGCTTGGCTTCTTCTTCAAAACGACAGATGCTTTTTTTGTTCTCACAGGCACATTAATAATTAATTCGTTTTGGTCATTTAATAGAATGAGCGACGCTTCATCCCGTAACTTTCCCCAAAACGAGCACTTGTGTCATTTTTTGCCTTTTCACTTGTTATGTCGTAGGTTTGGCTATATTTTTACCAGTTTTGTGTCGTTTTTAACCTTGCTTACACCCGTGAACTGTTTTCGTGTAGAATATTGCTCTAGCTTCCTTTTCTAATCGGTATTCTAACAAAAAGAATTTTTTATTGTAAAATTTCTTTTCACGAGGCTATTAGCAACTTGCTCTTTCACCCTTATGTCTGGTTTTATTGCTTGTGTCTAGTAAAAATTTGCTATATTCGTTGCAATATATTGAACTGAATACTGCACTGGAAAGAGGTTACTTCATCTTCCAATATTTCATCCTTCCGTTTTTGTATTACCAAACAATTTATTTACTGGTCTCGCTAAACCTGTACGGCTCTTGAAATTAGAACGCTTGTAATCTTAATTTACGCATTTTTCATTTATCGCGCTGTAATCTCTTTGTTGGTTTTGGAGAAAGCGTTGTCGGCGGATTTGGAGGACGAACTGTCCTGTTCCTTCGCGCACAAAATTTGCTCACGACTTACCAAAAAAGGTGAGTTTTCATGTTCTCATTTTGAATTAGATTTAATGGGGAATTTTTAAAGCTTCCTCTATTTCATTCAAATCGGCTGTTACGAAACATTTCTAGCGGCAAATACAATTTTGAATTGTTCCGATAGCGGTTTGCGTTTGAGCTCGAGCTTGGCTCAAATGCTTGCCCGAAATTTAGCGCCGAATATCTCAGGACCAGACTGACTCAGATCTGAAATTACTCATCAGGCATTACCAGGTGAGTAGTTCTTTGCTGACGCGTTTACGAAATGCGAATTTTGTTTATTTTGTTTTTATTCGTGTAATTAATGTAACACGTCGGCTAGCAGTCTAATCATTTTGGGTGTGTGCATCAGTAGTCGGAGTTCGTCATTTTCCTTTCGAGGTTATGTTTATCGGTATCGAATTTCGTTATCACGTCACGTTTCATCAATTTTCCTCCTCTTATTTCTATTTATGTTCCATAAACTGTGTTTTCCAATTACGATAGAGTCTTTTCAAAGTATTATGAGATTCGTCCTTGACGTAACGCATTGTAGAGCCTGTAGATGCTTAATCCTCACTTATAAAACATGTGGTTAACGTTTCTATCATTCAAAGCCCGCGTGTGGAAATCTGTACTATTTTTCTTGGATTCACGGATCAGCGGTAATTCTCATGAGAGTTGCTACACTACTACCTGAGGACCATATAATGAGCTTCAAATTTTGATTCTGCTATGCAGCTAGGTTTCTAACTCGGTTTTGGCCCAAATTGATGTTCTTGTCTTTCATAAGAATAACTTGAATATTGCAACTCGTCGTCAGGGGTGGTCAGCTGTGGTAAACTGCAACTATTCCAGCTCTGTGATTGGTTAACCGAGTGAACAAGCTGGGAATATTTAGTCCGCTTGGGCTTTCCTGCGCGTTACCGCAAGAAGCGTTTTCGTATTTTTGGCGTATAACAGATCCATTAGTCAGATTGAGTTTCTTTGTTCAATAGGGCTTAACATTGCGCTGTGTTTGTTTTTTTTTTGTTGGACCTTGACGTATAAAAAGGCAGGGAAGAGATCGGCCCGGAAATATCCAGTCTTGTTGACCTGACGCTTGGTCAGTAACCCATACACATTACATGCACTAAGATTATACACTTTCTCGTAAAAAAAAAAATATTTTTTTAGCTACAGACACAGATAGGAAAATTCTAACTTGGTCAACGTTTTTGTTTCTTCATTTGGCAATGTCTAGCCTGTTTGCAGTGTTTTTTTTTTCGTCCATATAATCTGGGAAAGGATTAGGGAGCCAGTGCCAAATTTATGCATCGTCGTCGTGGTTGTTATCATCATACTTAAGTCTTAATGTTGTGCGTTTTCTACAGACATATTCAAATGTACGTTCCAAAAATTACAGGTAAAAATATAAAATAATCGAAATCCTGCTATCACCGTAATAAAAAAAAAGACAAATGGATAATTTACAAAGCCTTAATATTGAACTTATTTAAGAACAAACCTATTCAGTAGTCAGTGGGCTCCTGATCTATACTATTGCTATTTCAATTTATCAAAGGGTGACTGATTAAACGCCAAATCGCATCATTTTTAAAAAGTTACTCTTTTTCAAAAACTAGGCTTCCAGAAGTAGATAAATGAATAAGTAGTATTGACAGAAAACTGTGTGATGCGCGCTCGTTCGATGTTTGAAATCGCGCGTATGATTTCAGACCAAATTGCACTCCACTCAGTTCAATTACTGTTATTCAGCGAATAGAAAGGTTTAAATCGACTGTTGAAAATACTTAGAATTGAAAGAGACCGAATAGCAGATGGTAATGAAATACATAAACCTGGTGGTAAGGGTACCACTGCTGAAAGATCTGTCCTCTTATGTCCTCTTTGTTCTTACTTCCAGGGAGGTTACTACAATCCAGGTGTCTGTATCACGTGGCAAGTTACTTGATTATGCATAGAATACAACTTTGTCAAAATTCATAAAACGTTTGTTTCGTTCCAGGTCCCTGCATATATTATAACTTTGCACGACCTTCTCGCTCACACCCCTCATGATCACGTGGAGAGAAATGCGTTGGAGTATGCGCAGAGTGTACTGGAGGAGCTTTCCACGGTACGTTAAGAGACTGGTGCTTAAGAAAACACCTGCAGTACACAGAGTCAGGGTGAAATTTGCCTTTGGGATGGTGCTCGGTATTAGTGAAGCAAATTATAGTCGTAAAGGAGCCATGTTACGTGGACCTGTATTTCCTTTCGTAATTCAGTTTTGTTCCAATAATGTAGTAATGCTGCTTTGTTCGTTCATGAAGTTGATTTGTAGCAGCTAAGTCAAACGAAGAATAAATTTTTAAAATGAGTATGGCAAATCTCAGTTAGGGCTCACCCTCGGTGTAAGAACCTGTTACGTTCACGAGTGACGTAGAACAAAGAAAACAAAGCAGACAAAACTTGGAAAATAATAGTGACAAAAAAAAGAAGAACTTCACAGGTTTTTACACCGACGTAGACCCTCAATTAACGATCGGTTATTTGTCAAAATATGATAATCAAATTCGAAAATTTAGCTATAATCACCAAAGTTCCAACCCACTTCCAACCCTTCCTTAAGGTCCAGTAAGACGGGCAACATTTTCTTTCAACTTGTCGCGCAACGTCGTTGCGTTACAAGTTGAAGGGCGTTGTTGCCCGTATTACCACCTAGGTCAGCGACTTGTCACGCAACAAAATCCAGGGTTGCAGGCTGCAACAACATGCTGCGCAAAGTAGAATTGAGTTCTACTTTCTGCAACAAATTTTATTTTAGTTTTGTTTTGTTGCATGTATTACCACTCACGCTACAACTTGACACGCAGGTGGTAATGCGGGAACAACGCCTTTGCAATGCAACAGCGTTGCACGACAAGTTGGAAGAAAATGTTGCTCGTATTACCGGTCCTTTAGACAGCAGACAGCAGCAAATAGTTATACACAAAATAAAAGTTGATCATCTCACCAGTTGATAATATAAATTTTACCACCGTAACATTTAAGTAATGGTCCGCGTAAGAACTAGGCAAAAGAACAATAGGCTAGTGCAATAGCTCTAACTTTTGATTGGCGCATAGAACAATGCTAATATTTGACCGTGAGGTAGACAGGAGGGACCAGGGGAAAACTAAGGAGAAAAATGTTGTTTATGTCGGGTTTTTCATTGTTTTTTCGGCGATTTTTGGCCGTCCACCAATCAGATTCGTCGATTTAATTGATATTAACAATTAAGAGTTCACACTTTTGAATCGATTTTGCGTTTGACCTGCCTAGTTCTTACGCGGACCATTACTTAAGGAGAGAAGAATATTTTTCAGTACATTGCCTTGATTTATTTTGTTACTAGTTTAATAATTGTTTTATTTCTAGTTTATTATTATACATAATTTCCACTTGTATATGTATTTATAATTTTACTTGCTGCTTAATTCTTACTTCTTGTAATTTGAAGTAACCCCTTCCAGGTCCTCTGGTGACGTAGTGAAAAGGCTCGGACCAAAAATTTTAATGCCGTATGCCACAACCGCGCGTGGCCTGAGGTGGCATTTTTTAATTTACATGTAACATGGCGCTTTCCATTGCCAAAACGTAACAGATCATTCCCCGTGTCTCCCACTTTTCCTGTTACTGAATGCAGAGAGTAAAACTTAAAGTAGAACCGACCAGATCTGCCACTGCGACTGTCATCGACTGCCATGTTGAATTTCGAAGACAAGACCTCAGGCCGCGTGCGGTTGTGGGATACGGCATTAAAATTTTTGTGCCCAGGCCTCTTCATTACGTCACCAGATCACCTGGTCCGTGAGGGAAGTATTTCCTGTCAAGGGTTCTCCTGTCAATACTTGTAGTCTTTTGCATTGCTTAACTATTAGTATTAAAGATAAAGAGTGCTGAAGTTTGAAGAGTTCGCTCTTCATTCTGAAGAAGAGCTAACGCTCAAAACTTTAACGTTTTTGTTTGTTTCAGTAGGGATCTTAGGCAAGGACGACGTCGACGAGTACGAGAACGCCGAAAAAAACTATGGGCATATTAATGAGCAAAAACAATGGCCCTGCACGCCCCGCACGTGCGTTTTGCATTTTGGTACATTTCGTTGCCGTTCTCTCCAAAACAACGACGTGAAATAACCAAATTTAAAGTTCTGTGGAGGACGTGTGCACAAGTAGAGAAATGTTCAATTTACTCGGAAAACATCAACGCCGTTCACGCAAGTCAAATTCCTGGACAGTTGGCATGAGTTTTACAAGGAGAATGTGTTGAAATAATTTCAATTTCATTGCAGTAATGCGAAATTATGTTTTTTTGTAGTCGTTCTCGTTGATGTCGGCTTCGTCATTGCTTAAGGTCCCTAATTTCCCACCGGCGCAAGACCAGTGTCTTTGGATACTTACTCCTCTGTAATAGAAAATTACTGAGTTACATGCAGCTTTGAAAACTATTAGACAAAAACTCACGTCCGTGTCTTCTGTCATGCGTACTGTGTTATTTTAAGAGCTTATTTTATGTTCTGGTTAGTTGGGTAGCCAATTTCCTTTGCCTGAATGGCTAAGTTTGCAGTGTGATTCAACAGACGTGCTCCTGAAGATGCTTGTGCATTTTATTTTTGAAGGTAATGCATGACGAAGTCAGCGAAACTGAGAACATTCGCCGAAATCTTTCCATTGAACGTCAGATTGTGGAGGGCTGTGAAATGCTGTTGGATGTTAATCAGATTTTTATTAGGCAAGGTACGGAAGTTTCTCGGTACAATCTTGTTTGACATGTTAAGTATGCAGAATTGAATAGAATTAAGTCGCGTTTTGAGGGAGTGAAGCCTTGAGGAAGAGGACAGGATCAGCTTGCCCAGTCCCTGGGTACAACTTAAATTCCTGTTCATGTCATACTTCATTATTTATAACTTCAATTTTTTATTTGTAATGTATTTACAGTTTGCACAAGTATGCAAAACGACGGAATACAGTGGAGTATCTAACATAACAATATTACCCTTCCCTATAAAAATGTTAACAGAAGGTAATAAAGACAAAGAATTAAGAAAATAAATATAAATAGAATAAAATAAAGATAGTTCCAACCTTGCCTGGTATATTAACTTGATAATAACTATTTGAATGTACGTTTATTGAAGAGCTTTTGAACTGAACGTTCACGTGGCAATGGTTTGTTTGAATAGTTTCAGTTGTGTATTGTATTTTCGAAATTGTTTTTTATATTATTAAAAATCCTCCTTAGTGAAGGTCAGGTTAACCCTTTTCAGTTTTGAAATTGTAGGCAACTTAATTCAGGTGACTGAAACTAGAAAAGCTAAAACGTTTGGAGGTCTGTCTTTGAAGTCATCGGAAGGACGGAAGGAGAGCGTTCGTCAGTGTTTCCTTTTCTCTGGTTATCTTTTGCTTACAACGAGGTCTTCAAGCGGCCGCCTTCATCTGAATAAGGTATTCGAAGTATGGAGTACTGTGAAGTTTATAAATTTGTCATATGCCTTACCAACACATACATGTGCAAACCAGTCTCTACAAGCTTTTGAATAGTACTATGCTATGGTACTGTTCTATTCTATTTCGCTTCGCTCAGCCGAATAGAAAACGTTTTCTATTATAAGTGGAGGAGACAAGCAATACAGCAAATAGTGGAGGGAGCCGCCAGCCACGATGAGGTTTATTCACAAGAATTTAGGAAACGCTGAAAACAGGTTACAAGGCAGAGAAAATATCAAGAACATGTCACTCGTTATTGTAAACGGCGAAATCAACGATAAGGAAAAACCGGCCCCGAGTGAACTGGTCGGCGTCAAGTGGTGTGATATTCACAAGGAGTGGTATATAAAGCCCTGATTATCCCAATGCGAACCCATACCAAGCAACCTAATTAAACACCTATAAGAAATGCATTTTGTTTCGCTGTGCAGTTTGATTGTAACTTTTTTGGAGGGGGGTGTGTCTTTGCAAGCTTCTGAACAGGACTGTGGTGTAGTACTGTTTGTTTTGCTGTGGAATTTGCTTGTAACTTTTTCATGTGTGAATCAAAACATCCAGTTTCACCAGTCTTTGCAATCTCCTGAACAGCACTGTGCTACGGTAATCTTCGTTGTGTTGTACAGTTTTGCTCTAAAGTCAACTTTTTGTGCTGTATTCCCATGCTCAGAATGGTGCCAACATTTGCCTTGCCGATGCCACCTTAGTGGAAGACTGTTTCCAAGAAAGTAAGTTGACAAAATTAGGCAAACCCAAGGCTGCAAATAATTTTTTTTCGTAGGCAGGTCATTTGTCAGGTCAGAGACCAGACCTGACCTGACAAGGAAACAATCTGGTCGGACAAAAAAAATTCCAAGTGAAAGAGTAAAATTAAGAATTCAACAGAACAACCTATTTCACTGCTTTAATTGCACAATATTAATCACAGAAAGGAGCTGTAACAGTTGTATTAGTTCACTGATCAGTCTTCACTGACGTTGCACTTAAAACGACTCTCCTCAGAGTAAAGTATGATAATTAGTCGGGCAACCGACTATAGGTTTACACTCGAGTTTCATCGCAAATCGCAGTCACGTGCAATGGGGAATACCGCAGACACATAATACGGGCGCAACCTTCTTTCTACGATGTCGAAGTCGATGGCGAATATGTCGAAAACAATATTGGTGTCATCTTTTCTACACTCAAAAATACAGACCCACACA
>OX453273.1:32640749-32668249 GCA_949710005.1 Ricordea florida | reverse complement strand
TAAGTAAAATTTGCAGAGGCGTCGAAGCATAAACCGCAGAAGGCAGAACAAACGCGCCTCGAAACGTGTCTGTAAATTAACTTTCTTTCTTGGCTGTTTTTACCAACAATTTGGCCAACGGTGATGAAATTTAACATATACTGGAGCATTCTGCTGTCGTGGTCCGCGCCTGAACTCGCAGATGCTTCGCGTTGCTTAGTAACCTGAAAGAAAGCCAAGCTTTTGTGACGTCCGTTCATATGATATGACTTCCGGTTCAACAGGTGCGAGAAGATGGGTCTTGCCAACGCATTGGGATGGATTATTTATAGGTCGATCTTGTTTTAACATCCGCCTCCAGACTTAAACGTAGCCGCAAAGCGCAAATAGGCGAAGTTTTTCTTTCCTCGGAAGCGTTTTGTATCCTTGCTATGAAGCTTCATCCCGCCTAAAGAGGTAAAACTTAAAATTCCGGTCAACTCTGTTATATCCCGTCTGAACGATTGCTCTGTCTAGAACCACATCGTCATTATTGTTGTACTAATTAGAGTCGGAGAGAATATATGAAGAGTGCCCGTTTAGGTTGAACATAGATAAGTGAGTATTTACATGAAAAATATGGACAAGGCTTGCAACGTGCTTCAGTTCCTTATTATTGTGTTTTTTTTTCCAAGGGTAACCGTTAACGACTTAGAGATATTCAACTGGTTGTAAAGCGTGGCTGTATTATTTTTGATCGTGGGTGAAACCGAACCGCCATAGCGCAGTACTGTTCAGTGGCTTTCCATTACTTCACAGACCAAGGCACCACGTGGTGACTCTGGAAAAACATTACACGGATAAGATTGTATAAGAACTACCGAGAAACCGAACCATGTGGTGTTGTCTTTGTACAAGATTACGTAAACGAATACCTTGTAATTTGTTTCAAACTGTCTCATATGCTAGTCGCCCAGTTTAGAATTTTATTTTGTTTTCCTTTTGTTGTCGATAGTGTATTGAGAATCTTGCTGCGATGGACGAAGACGACACAGTGTCAACAGCATCACGCCAGAGTTTAGCAAGCTTTAGGTATGATGATTTGACAGACGTTTCCTGTCTATGGCCCACAGTAAAAATAATATTGCGCCATCTTTTTCACCCACATGGCTCCCTGCCACAAAATTACGTTTATTAACCCGCGTGGTCCATCCCGTTTAGCCTTCGAAGATGACGCGAGTCAAAGGTGATGATATTGCCATGTGCGTCACGACCAAAAGCCTCCTACGCAGCCCTTGGGGGAAAGGATACAGGGAGGCAAGGGGAGTTGAGCAGGATGCAAGGAGGCTGGTGGGGGGAGGGGTGGGTTGGGTTTTCGGAGCGTGTAGGTTGAATATTTAAAATTTGAAGGAAAACCACGAAAAATCGTCTGAATAATAAGTTACCTCTCCGAAAGAAAACGTGGGCTGTAAGTGATAAGCGACCACACGCTTTGAAAAAAAAATGCTCTCACATTAACGAATGTACACACTCTATAGATTGATGTCCATAGCTTAAAGAAATCTTGAGTTCAACTGTACTCTTAGGTTAAATCTTTCTTTTTATTCTGTTTATTCAACTGCCCCCAAAATAAGTATACAATGCCAGGAGCAAAGCTTATTCCAAATATGCCACTCCTACAAGAAGCAAGTATTGTCGGAGTCTGATGTTATCAGTTGCATACCCCCGTTTGGATCGTTTTGCCCTCTTCTCTTCCTCTTCGCCCCCAATGAATCTGGGTGTGTTGGAAGGTAGTATTCGTTTTCTTAGATATCTAGCCGAGTTTTACTTCGCTACTTTCTTCATTGGTTCCTTTCTCGGAAGTCTTAACGCCTGTTAGAATGAAGTCGACATAACCATGGATTCGCCAGTGAGAGCAAAAACTATCAAATTTCGAATTTCTTTTTTTAGGAAAACAGTTGCTACGGCGTACGTCTTTTATATCTATTTTTATTTTCCTTTATTTTTGTTTTTAACGCCCCCGGAACCTGAAATAATGGGGGGTTGTTCAGTTTAACAAATTTAGAGATGTATAACACAACAGTTATTCAACGTATCTCGATTTTTGGAATAATTCCTAGAAAAGGAAGTAATGTGTCAACGAATTAGATTGCAAGATTTTGAATACTGTGCGTTTTGGTTTTAATTAATTATCAATTAGAGTGGCTTGCTCGAAGATTTTGTCTGCAGAGAGTCGGCCATGGGCGAGGCCCTAAAGCTTCTAATAAAGCTGATAGAAACCAGAGAGTGAGCGGTCAATGTTTAAGCAAAACCCTTTGACTGATCCATCCAACCAAACCTTCCAGCTTTATGTATCAACTTTGAGCACTGACGTCAGATCTTTACCTATCGCTTGACCGCCGCTGCGTAGAAAATCAGATTGCGAGTCTGCCCAATCGTGGGTTGTGGGGTTATGCTAATAGAAGATGATAGTTGCGCCAACATGTAACATATTTCGTTTATGTAATGTAATGGCCAAGGAGGCGAGCCAAAGTGTCTGTAAATGTAATAAGAATATAACGGGCGTAGTTGTTAAGAACCTGGCGCTGCCCCAAAGGAAATTTAAGGTTTCTGCAAAACGAAGACCGTATCGATTTTGTTTTAGCGTCAAATGTAGCTTTTTAGCGAGGATCTTCGTTTTGTAGTTTGAAACAGGCATTTCTACAAAACGAAGACCCTATCAATTTCGTTTTTTTAGAGACGAACGAGGCGTTTCAGCACGTTTTCTTCCCTTGTAGTTTTAACAGTTCTTAAGTTAATCGAGATTCAAGTCTTATTTCGGTCTTCAGTAGTCTTCGTTTTGTAGATGTTGTAGTTCAATTTTATCCTTGATTTAAATTTTATTTTCCTTGGTTTCAAACTCATTTTCAGACATAACCATACCAGAAAGCAAAGGAAAATAAACTTTGAACCAAGGAAGAAATTGAACTTCCCCATAAAAGTGGTTATCAAATGAGCAGATCAGGTGAGTTATACAACTGGAAGATGATAGAGAAGCTGGTGGAAGTTTCGAGCTAGCGACCTTCGTCATTCACGAAGGATCGACGTTCGAAACGTCAGCTTCTCCGTCATCTTACAGTTGTATAACTCACCGTATCATCGGTTTAAGAAAGTCACTGTTGTGTCACAAACCGTTTCCTCGGTTCGCCGTTCTGTTTCACCCAACGAGGATGACTCGCCTAGAACGTTGACCCAACCAACCGAGACAACGTTGAGTTTGTCGTCTATACACGTTTTCTGAAAAAAAAAATCCTGGTTTGAAACGTTGGTTTGCCCAGTTAAGTTCGAGTGGCCGTTCAGCGGGGCAATTTTTCACTATATAAGACAATGCGTTTTTTTTTTCTGTTTACGAACCAGGTCAGACCCGAAGCTTTTTACTGATGATGCTGATGTCAAGTATTGCAAAGCACTCAATTCCTGCAAGTTGCCGAAGGTATTCTGGCTATTAGATTTTAAAAACTTTCAATTGTATCATGCAAACTTTTGTACACGACTTGAAAGTGTGCTACTGTTTGTTTTACTATATAGTGTGGTTCTAATTTTTTCACCTCTGGATAAAACCATGCTATGTAGTCGTTCTTTGGATAGCTACAGAACAGTGCTGTTTTGTGGTACTGTTTGTTATGCTTGACAGTGTAGTTCTTACTTTTCCATCTGTTTATCAATATGGGCCATTTGTTAAAAAGGCTGTGGAAACTTCTTTCTCTTAGTGGCGTTTAACTGCATCTCAAAAACGGACTTTCTGCTTCGCCAGAGTTTTTCAGTTTTGTACTTTTGCGCACTCCAAGGGAAACAGTAAATTCAGTTACACTAGTAGTGCTCTGAAAGCGTCGAAATAGCGTGGCCCATGGAATAAACAAGCACTTTTTTGTAGATTATAAGTAAATTAAGCAAAGGCATACACGAGCCATGATTCCCACACAGTCAAAGCTTATCCTGGTTTCTGTAGCATGGAGCACCTAGGAGTATTGTTACTCCCCCCTGGATGGGATGCTAGTACGTCCAGGGCTACCCGCAGCATTTTATTGCCGGTACCCATTTATACACCTGAGTTGAGAGAGATGGGGAGTTGGGGTTTGTGGTCTAAGGAAACAGTCAAATTAAATACAGTCACATCGCCAGGTGGAGGCACAGTAGTGTAGTGGTTAGCGTGTCGGACTTTCGAGCAGAAGGTTTGGAGTTCGAGCCCTGGTGCTGGCACTGTGTTGTTTCCCTAGACAAGAAACTTTACTCCACACTGCCTCTCTCCACCCAGGTGTATAAATGGGTACCAGCGATACAATGCTGGGGGTGACCCTGCGATGGACTAGTATCCCATCCAGGGGGGAGTAATAATACTCCCAGGGGCTTCATGCTACAGAAACCGGGCCTTTGGCTCGTGTGCGTCTATATGATTTATGAAGTGGCAACGTATTGTCTCTTACTACACAGATCCGCCATGCCAGTTTAGAGCGACTTCTTGAACGCCTATTGGATGTTCGCTTCTTGAGTATCGACTTCTTGAACACGTTTCTGATCACGTACCGCGTCTTCACATCCGCGGGAACGTTATTGGACACTCTACTTCAACTGTATTACCACCATAACTCCAGAGACCGCTTGTCTCTTATTGCCGATGCCTCTTCTCCTACTAGTCGGAAGTTTCGTTCTGTGTCGCTGCCGTCTGGAGCGTTGAGTCCACGTGAGGACAAGAGACACGGTAATGTGACAACATTTCAAAGCAAATGACTTGTTATTTTTTAAATAGCTGAGGCTTTTTTTATTTAGCTGACATGTGGTTGAAAAGTAATAAGCTCTCTGTCAATGTAGAAAAAAAAAACTTTTTATGTCATCTTTAAGTCATGTTATGTCATCTTTTAGAAACTTAACTGTAATCTCTCTCTTTTTTAGAAATTATTCTCTGGAACAGACTAACGTAACTAAGTTTCTAGGAATAAACGTGGACGAGCACCTCACTTGGAAACACCGCATTAGTTATATCTCCAAACAGATCTCTAAGTCAGTTGGTATAATAATCAGGGCCCGATTCTACCTATCAGAAAAAAAAAAATTATCTCTGCACTACGCATTAATTTATCCCTATATCACCTATTGTAACTCTTCTGGTCGTCCAAGTATGTGTCCAACTTAAATAGGATTTTCATTCTGTAAAAGCGTGCTGTGCGAGCCATTACCAATTCAAATTATCGAGCACATTCTGCTCCATTGTTTGCTAAATTGGGTATCCTTGACATTTTCTAAGTAAACTCATTTCAAATAGCAAAGTTTATGTTTTATTATCACAATCAATTGTTGCCTCCAATGTTCCTCAACTTGCTTGAGACAAGTAGTGATATTCATAATTATGGCACCAGAACGGCTGGATGTTACCGCCCTCATTTCTGTCGTACAAACATTAAGCAATTTACAATTCTCTTTCAAGGTCCTATGATTTGGAATTCTCTCCCTACTTCAGTTACCTGTTCAACAAGATTTCTTACCTTCAAGAAAAAAAATGTTAGAATTTTTATTTTAACAATCCTGAGTCTGTTATGCCGCACTCACACAGCACCAAATTATACTCTTATATTATCCTTCGAGGTGGCCTCTCCTATAAGCCTTGTGGTTTCCTGAGGTCTCCTCGCCACTAACTTAGGTATATTAAATAAAAATATTATTAAGTTGGCAAATAAAATAAATAAACTTTAGAATGACCTATTTAAAAGATTGATAAAGTAGATGCATAAATAGAAAGTGACTTAGTTGGGATCGCGAAAATTACATTTTCCCAAAAGTGACTAGAATGGGGTCTTTAACTGGCCACAAAATACACTATAATGGCGCAAGCGCTCTGAGAGGCCAGCGGCTCATACCTAGCAAAAATTAAGTCAAGTACACCCCCCCCACCCCCCACCCCCCGGGCAGTTAAGTTCTTCCAATCTCAAAACATACCATTTTCACATTTTCATTAGTTAACAACATGTTAATTGACAATTGATTAGCACTGTGTCTTGTTTTTTTTATATATATTAATATTCTTAGCACAGTCTGGCGGCACATCGAAGTGTAATCTGCAATCGCTAGCCGCCGTGTCAGTTGACAATGGCCAGCGAACATTAAGGTAGTTAATTAGTTCGGAAAAACAAATCCGATAAAAATACGTATCGCGTTAATTTCTTTTGTTATCGGTACCGGTTTACTCGCTTAATTCATTTTCATTTTGATTGCGTATACTGAAGTTTCATTGTCCTTGAGTTCGTCGTTGGGAGTGAGGCGTTGTGAGCCTTTCATAAGAATTACGACTTTTTTTTTGCCTCTACGTTCCGTCAAGTGTTTTTCTATCCAAAACAAAACAAATTCCCGCAAACCTCCTTGTTCCAGGTAACGAACATCTTTATCGTATTTTATACTATAATTTAAAATATACTCAAACAAAGAGATTTTAAAAGTCGTGATCTGTAGAAATTCGACGGCGCCCTTTTCTTGTAGTAGTCGTCGTTTTGTCTAGCAATGATATTTGTTGGTCATGTCGTTCTTACAGCAGCGTTTCTTTCCGTTCACCAACATGCCGAGGGATTTGACAAACGTTTCTCTTATTTATTTATTTATTTGTTTGTTTGCATGTTTTCAGTTTTCCACTGCTTATTAATCGCAAATATTGACTATAAAATATGTATTTACCATCCTGATAAACTCAGGTTTTTCTCATATCGAAGATGGTTTATAGTGATGTTCTTCTGAATCGATTCTTATAGACCTTTGGATTTTAGTGCGAGTACGATTGCGAGAACGACCTTTCACTGCAAGTTTTTGTACCAGAATTCGGAACGTTTCGGAGCAATTTTTTTTCTCAGAAAATGTCGCCGCGGCAAAAACAAGTAAAAGTTGTCCAATTTGGCAATTCCACGTTTTCCCACATTCGAATGTGAAATGGATGGTTTTAAAATTGAGGCTTGTATATCGTTTGATTTTTCTTCCTCTGGTGTAATACAAGCGGCCATCATTGTCTTTTTCAAGATCCTTTCATTTCCGTTCGTTACCTGAAGTACCCGCCACTCGTTAAGCTAAACGATGGTTCCAGAATTTTTAAGCGTGTTCCTCTAACAAAAATAAAGTCATCCTCGAGTCGTTTCATCTCCAGATTACACAGCCTGACCGTTAAAGTGACCTTGCAGCTTCTTCAGATATTCGTTGTATAGGTATTACCCAATTTTTCTTCCTTTTCCAAGGTATATTTGTTTCTACCATATTTTTCAGTGTGGCGTAAAAGTAATCGCGGAGTTTGGTCGATGTATGAAATAGTTAAGATGTTACTGTGAATCTTCGCAGAACTTCTTTGTTCTTATGTCTTTCCACCACTCGTAAAATTCATACGAAACTACACGCGGGACCGTAATGGCGTATTTTCCATATCCTCACTAGTGCCTAGGATATCGATGGCGTCAATTCCTGCCTTGCACGATTCAGTTTGTGTACACTGAAAGCTGCCAAACGAACGTCTTTTATGTGTTTTTGTCTATACGATAAAACGAAAATTACACGTTAGCTCGAAGATATGAATTTTATGTTATCGTGACAAGAACGATATTTCACTCGTCACTCGAACATAAAATTCATATCTTCTCGCCACCGTGTGACATCCTCCATTTATTCGTCTGGCCTTTGTTAGCTACTTAGTACCCATAAATACAGTGGATAGTTTTATCTACCTTTCGAACAACTCTTGAATGAATTTTGTCTAATGAGTTTTTTAATTCCTCAGGTCATATCAAATTGATTACTAGCAAGGGGCAGCGCCCTTCTTCTCAGTCCATCTCCATCACCGTTTCTGACGTCAAAATGCCCTCTGATGACAATGACCACATGGAAAGCTCAATTGATACGCCTGTTCTGCGCACGCCCGACAGGTTATGCCCAACTAACTATCATTCGTACCGCCGTCACTCTTCCCCGTCCGCTTTAGGGGAGACTGCTGGCTTTGAGTTCCCGGACTCAACTTCCGAATCACCGTGCTCCCCGTCCGAAGATTCGCCGGAGTCCATTCGACATGGAGGGCCTAGGAACCACAGCTCGCCGTTCCTGTCACGTGGAAACGTTCGCAGCAGGGCACAGAGCAGTTCTTCAGATTTCATCTCCGGGGGGATTGAGCCTTCTGTGGTAGACGAGGGAACGTCTCTGTTCTCGCATGCCCCGGATGAGATTTTTGACGACGAGAAGTTTGAGCTTCAGGCGCCACCGAAGCGAAAACATCGGTCTCGGACATGCTCGCTGGGTCCTTCTGTCGCAACAGAGGACCTTTATCATCGTTCTTCTGGCAAATCCTTGTTGTCCTCCCCTCCCACCATCAGAACGCCACACAGCGGCTCATCCTCACAGACACATGTACAATCCACGTTACACGAGAACAGTGTAGATAGAGCTAAAGTAAAGGTATTGAATACCAGTGATAGCATTGATGCTGGTTATCACGGCGATGATGTATTTCATAAACCGCCCAAACCATCGAACAATCGACGACGATCCTCTCCGAATATGCAACGCCGTGAGCGTAGCCCCGAACATATTCTACCTATCAGCTGTTTGGGGAATATGGGAGATAGCGGACCGCAAAGCCCCTTACCTAAAAGACCAAATTCGCCATGCCGACTGTACAGGATTGTAAAAGAAGCGGAGGAAAGGGTCACGAATTTGAAATCACAGCGCAATCGGCCCAAGTCCCCCGCCTCCCCTTTGAACTCTCCTCGTTCTCCCAGCTCTCCGTCGCCGAATTGTGTCAGCGCAGGAGTGGTTGTGACATCATCGAAACCTTCACGGCGAAGATCAAGTATATCATCTGCCGCTGCGGCCTTTGCTGCTGCCACCGCGGGCGCATCTCCATCACACTTGGTGACCTCGCCAACGACAACGAAATTTCGCTTCGGTGAGTACAGTGATGTCAGTGCAAGTTACGTTTCCTGGCGTGTAGAGAATAAGAACGTGACGGAGTATATTAATAACTTGCTAAAATATTTTTGGAGATGCAGATTGCTCTCAGTGCTTACTCTGAGTGAGTATTTTACTAGTAATGTTATATATGCAAAAATCTCAACACTACTACTATGTTACCGGAAAAATAAGTGGGTTTTTTTAAATTTTTTTAAATTTTTTTTGATTTTTTTTCTTAAAATTTCCGGTGAGTTTCTAACCCAATTTTACCAGAATTTTATGTATGGTTTGCAAAAATTTATCAGAGATTTTGTCAGAAAATTAAACAGGAGTTTATAAAGTGTGAAAAAAATATTTGAATTTATGATTTAAAGTTTTGAAATAAATTATTAAAAAATGGAGCAACTAAAGGGGTTAACAATGAAACAATTGAGACCACTAGGTAAATGGTATAATATTGAAAAATGGTATAACATAAATAAAGATAAACTTATTAAGGAATTGTGGAATATTACTGAAGTAAAGGATAATATTACAGAAATAATAAATAATATTCAAGAAATTGTTCAATCTTTAATTAATACACCAGTGCGTCCAGAAAACCAACCAAATACACCACTTCCAATTCCTAGAAATAATGTACAAAATAATACACTAGAACGAGAAGATGAAGAATATGAAAAAATTAAGAATAATGCAAAATCTCGTAAGAGGCAAAAAAAGTATCATCGTGAAAAAAGTCAAGAAAGAAATATTAAACAACCAAAACTTGAAACTGAACTTCCAGTCCGAAGAAAAAATACTACAAAAAGAAAACTCGCACCTACTTTTATAAAACCTAAAAAATCATCAAACAAAACTTTTAATTGGAAAAATTATTCATTTAGGGTGATGGATAAAGACGAGTTTTCCAAAAAGCTTGAAGAATTAACTAATAAAAATATCATAAAACTTACTAATAACAAACAAATTAAAATAAGAAGAAAGGTAAATATATCTGATAGTGTGAGAGATGAATTGAGAAATAAAACCAAAAAAACAAAAAGAAAAAGAACAACAACCCTTAGAATATTTCCAATAAGGACTCCTGAAAATGGAGAAAGCCTTCAAAATATCACAGAAAGAAATGAAATTATTTTTCAAATTAGGAGAGATCTAGATAATGATTTATCAGAAATTATTTATAATGAATTGGAACCGCAAATAGAAATGCGTTCAAGCATTGTTATCAGTTTTAGAGCTTTGATTAATAAAGGGAATGGGGAAATAATTGATTATGCCCACACATTTAGGGGTGAGGGGTCTTTTACAATGCTTTCAGAAATAAAGGATTATATTGAAAGGTGTGAGGGACAAAGATTGAGTTTGGAAGGTATTGCTTGGACTAGAGCATACTTGCCACCGTTTAAAAAAATTGATAAGAAAGGCGTTCATGAGGGAAATGTTGTTTTTACAGAGGTAAAAGTAAAAGTTATTCACAGTAACGAGCCTCTAATTGGGTGTGGAAAATTACCAGACCATCTTCGTAATAAAAAATGTCTTTACGCTGTAGATAATAAGGATGATAATATGTGTTTTTGGAGGTGCCTGGCTATTCTATATAACATTGATGATGGTAAAGAAACACCTGAGAAAGACATAGAAAAACGATCTCTGAATTTGGCCAGAAAATTTTATAAGAACCAAGAATTGAAAACCTCAGAAGTTAGTCCGACAAAACTTGTTGATTTTGAAAAAATATCAAAAGATTTTCTTATTAACATTCGAGTTTACGAACAAAAAGAAAAAGGAAACAATGAAATTTGGAAACTAATTTTTGGTAAAGGCCAGTTCAAAGATAAATTACCCAGTTTAGTTATTGGAATTTATGAGGGACACTGTTTTTTCATAAAGGATTTAGAGATGCTAACTAAAAAATGGGAATGCTCAGGATGTAAACAAATATTTAACCGGCATGACTATCTTCGAGACCATGTAAAAAATAACAGTTGTAAAGGAGGAAAAACACAAGTAATATGCACTGGTAAAAAGATAAAACACATCCCCAATAGCTCTGAAAAAGTTTTTTATGGTGGTAATACCCAATATAGTTATTTAGGTTGTATATGGATTGAACTACAGTCATGTAAAATAGGTAAACACATTCACCATGCTCTCTGTGGCCATGGTGGTGAAAGGTGTGTTAAGGATATAAATGGGAAGGAGCTTTTTTTGGTGGATGGATACGAACCTGAGACAAATACTGTTTTTGAGTTCCATGGTTGTAAATGGCACGGTTGTCCATGTTCAGGTGGTGATGAAATTAAATATAATACAACTATCGAAAGAGAAAAAATTATGAAAGATTTAGGGTATAATATTGTATCGGTTTGGGAATGCGATTATTTATTACGAGGACTACAATATAATATATATTCCCAATCTATGTATGAGGCATTAGAAAAGAAATTTATTCCTTACCCAGATTTTATTTGTTATGATTTTGAGGCAATATTACAAAAAGATTTTCAACAAATTACTGATGATTTATCTTTTAATCAAACACATATACCGGTTAGTGTTGCAATAATTGATACTTGTGAAAAAGAACCCACATTTATTATAAATTCAAATCCTGATGATCTTGTAAAAGAATTTGTTGAAAATTTAGAAAAGAGAAGAAAAAAGATTGTTGAAAAGGTTAAAAAAGAATATCCATTACCCGACCAAGATTCTATCCCAAAGTCAGTTTTAGAAGAGTATGAAAGATGGTGTAACCAAGTTCCTGTTTTGGGGTTCAATAGTGGAAAATATGATATTAATATGATTAAAATACATTTTGTAAAAATCATGACTGATAAAACTAAGGAGATTTTTGTTGCAAGAAATGCAAATAAATATATGTTTTTGACAACCCCCCATTTTAAATTCTTGGATGTAATGTCTTACCTTGCACCTGGGCTTTCTTTTGATAAGTGGTGTAAAGCAAACAAATGTGAAGCCAAAAAACTTGTATTTCCATATGAATGGTTGGATAGTTATGATAAACTTTCTCACGTTGGGACAGTAAAACATGAAGACTTTTACTCAAGTTTAAAAAAGGAAAATATTACCGTAGAAGAATATGAAGATTTTAAGTGTGAATTTGAAAAGAGGGGGTGTGTTACAATGATGGATTGGTTGAGAGAGTATAACCTACACGACGTTATACCCTTTAGAGAAGCTTTAGAAAAAACAAGGGCAATGTATTATCCAGACAAAATAGATATATTAAAAGACGCGGTTTCTATCCCTGGAGTCTCAATGATTTACGTTCTAAATAAATATCAAAAAAGCAAAAAGAAAGGTGATCCTGAATTATACGCTCCTGGCAAATATTGTATTCATAAATGTAGTGAATTTTGTAATAAAGAGTTTTGCGAAAAATGCTACAAGATAATGAAAGATTGTAAAACATGCGATAAAAACAAGATTTATAAACTATTGAAAACAGGTATGGTTGGGGGTCCAAGTATAATATTTATGAGATATGCAGAGTGTGGAAAAACAAAGATTCGTTCTCATAAATATAAATTTCCTAAAAATTGTGCACGAATTGTTGGTTATGATGCAAACGCGTTATATCTTTTCGCTGCAGGACAAAAAATGCCATGTGGAAAAGAAAAATGTATTGAGGTTGAAAACCCAACAGATCCCGAATTTATTAAGAAGACTTGTAAAGATATTCTTGATGGTAAACTTTTTGGATATTGCCAAGTTGATATAAATGTACCAGAAAACCTAAAAGAAAAGTTTGAAGAGTTCTCACCGCTATTTATTGTAGATAATGTTCCTGAAGATTTGGTGCCCGAACACATGAAAGAATACCAAAAAGATACAGGAAGAAAACACCTAAAAGATAATAAAAAATTACTAGGGGTTACAAAGACAAAAAAGATACTTTTATATACAGTAGTAATTGAATGGTGTCTTAATCACGGGCTTAAGATTACAGCTATTCACAATATTTTAAAGTATAAACCAGGAACACCATTTGAATTTTTCCCCGAAGAAGTAGCCAACGCTAGAAGAGATGGTGATATTGAGGTTTTGCTAGAAAAGGTAAGTAAAGCTTTTGATGAAAACAAAATAGATGATGTTGTAAAAATTACTAATGAATTAAATCAATTTCCTGATATATTTAAAATTATTGAAGAAAATAAAGACATAAAAGTATGGATTGAAAAACTAAAACCAAAGTATAAAGGCTGTAAAGAACTGGCTGATACTAACAAACTAAAAGGAAATTCATTCTACGGGAAAATGATAGAAGATAAAGAAAAACACATGAATATAAGGTATACTCAGGATGAAAATGAGGTTGAAAAGGCATTAAGATCCCCATTCTTTGAAGATCTTACAGAAATAAATGAAACATATGAAATAATAAAACGAAAACGTCAAATAATAATAGACCGACCCTATCAATGCGGTATCGCGGTATATCAGTTAGCAAAACTTAGAATGTTGGAATTTTATTACGATCTTCTTGATAAATATGTAGATAGAAAAGATTTTGAGTTGATACAAATGGATACAGATTCCATGTACATGGCAATTTCGGCTGAAAAATTGGATGATATTATAAAACCAGAAATGCAAAAAGAATACTTTAATGGGGAAAAAGAAAAATTTCTTTCAACATCGAAATATCACGACAAGACCCCCGGACTGTTCAAGCTGGAGTTTGATGGTATTAGAATGATTGCTCTTTCATCAAAATGTTATTATGCAGAGGATGAGAATGGAAAGGCAAAGTATAGTACTAAAGGAGAAATTCATGGACAAAACGAAATAAACTGGGATAGGTACATGTCAGCTTTGAACGGTTCAATTGATATGGCGAAAAATACAGGATTTAGAGTAAATGAAAACCAAATTGTGACATATACACAAATTAAAAAGGGATTGAACGCATATTATGATAAAAGAATAGTTGATGAGGATGGGATTCACACAAAACCTTTGTATTAGAAGGAAATCATTTCAAAACAGAATTAGGAGGTAACTCAGTATCATAAGGAATAACCTGCAATTCTTCCCTTACAAACCCCCGTCTTGGGCCATCTTGTAAATAATATAAAACCGGCTGGTTTGCTGAAACGATGCTACTAGAAATATAATAAATCTTAATACTCCAAATAGGGTCTGTAGCCCTTCTTCTTTCACCACCCTCTAGTTCACCAGGAAACAGTAAATATCTAACCCTAACCTCAATTGGTAGTCTAACCTCATCAAGACCAACAACCCTCTTATATTTTTTAGTCTCAATATCAACCTCTTTCTGTTTTATAGATTTAAAAGGTTCTTTACCAGTTATTCTCGTTGGTGTATTATTCAAAGTTTTTAGAATATCTGGTAATCGCTTCACCCATACTCTTGACCTTTCATCACTTATCATTTCTTGTGCATATTGATGACTAAATAATCTTTCACCTAATATTTTGTTTGCCCTTTCTACAAATGCCTGTGCTCTATGATTTCCAGCTTCACCCCTCTGGATTTTTACATTATGGTAATTCATAAGTTTTGTAACTTCACCCATAAATTCTTTTCCTGGATCAACCATTAATGTTTTAGGATATTTTAACTTTCTAGAATATATTTTTTCAAAAGAATTTGAAATTTCTCGACTTTCTTTTGTGGTTAATGGTTCAGCATCTTTGTATCTAGAGGCCACATCAACTACAACCAATGCATATTTATATGTTTTTCTTCCAACTCTATCATGAGGTAAAAATAATAAATCTGCTTGGTGAATCTGATTAGGTTTATCCACAGTCCAATGTGGTCTAGGTATATATTTTGGAGTTGGAAGATATATTTGCCATATTGCTTGTTTTTGTAACCATTGTTTTGCTACATCTTCACTTACTTTTACCTTTTCAGCTAATTTATTAATCGCAGAATATCCTTTCCAATAACCCTCAGTTGAATAATATATCCTACTGAAATTTTTTGATAACCTTTGGGATATATTTTCGTTACTCATTTAAAGATTAACCAAAGTATCTTATAAATAAATATGACAACCGTATCTGAAAAAATTAACCCAAACAGGATTCCAAGAGATCCACTAGGTTTGAAAGCAGAATCAACATTGAATAGAATTACACTAAATCCTTCATCGGCTAATCCTGGAGAAACTCTATATATAAATATTCCTAAACTTTCTGAAAATTTGGTGATTGTACCCGGAAGTGTATATCTAGTATTTAACTTAGATGTTGAGGGGCATGAAGATAACACACTCGTGAATAATGTAGGAAGTAATCTTGTATCCAGACTCAGGGTTATTTTTGGCGGTGAAACACTACAGGATACTCAAAGATACGATCTATTTCAAACATACCATGATTTATTTTTAACAGATGAAGAACGAGAGGATAGATTAAGGCAAGGTATTTCCTCTGAAAACATGAGGAAGCTACGGTCAAATGCGGGTGATAAGGTAGACACAGATGCTAAGGAAGTAGCTCTTGCAGAAGTACACAATAACAAGTATCATATCCTACTAAACCATCCTATTCTCAAAGATCATGGAGTTTTCTACCCAAAGGCGTTAGCTCATCAACTAATCTTTGAGATTACACTGGCTCCAGTTAACGATATTGTTGTTTATTCTGACGACACTAAACCTCCAAATTACAAAATAACAAACTTAGAACTTGAATATTCTTGTATATCAAGTGAAAAATTGGCCAGTGCGGCCCAGGCAGCTTATCATGTTGGTAAAGGATTCTATTATGAAAATGTCACTCTACACAAAACTTTCACAATATTAAGAAATGCAGATAGCGTTATAAACCAGCATATTAATCTACCTAGAAGATCAATTACAGGGATATTATGTTTATTCACATTACCATATGGAAAAGGGGCAAGAGATTCCGAGAATTTTTTCAATCCAGGTATCACATCAATCAATATCGATGTTAATGGAGTGCCAAATCGTTTCTACTCTAAGGGGATGGTACCTTCAGACCTATGGGAGTCAGTAAAGAAACGTTTCAGTGGTTCCTCCCGTTGGTCGGGTTCCTCCCGTTGGTCGGTAAAAGAAAAGGATTTTTATAGTAAAAAGTTTGCTCTGTGGATAGATTTTAGAACTTACCCAGATAATGATATTCATGGAGTAGGACTACCCTTAACCAATGCACAAGATGGTATAAAAATAGAAATGAAACGAAAACTTAGTGGTTCTAGTACGATGACCTGTTACATGTTTGTGGTGGCTGATGCATTAATGGAGGTTATGAAATCAAACTTAAGCTCAATATTGTACTGACCGAAGGGAAGAACTTAGTTAATCGGTCTAAAGACCTCCGCGCTTCGCGGAAAAAAGATGGAAGAATTACGAGATAAAATTCCTTTTCACTGTATTATAACCGGTCCAACAAATTGTGGAAAGACAAAGTACATAATTGATCAGCTAAGAGGTCCATTCAGAAAATTGTTTGAATTCATTGTTCTAATATGTCCAACTTATTATAAAAATAAAACATATCATAATTTTGCTAGAGGAGATAAACGTTTCTTTGTATTATCACCGGATGCTAGTAACATTGATGAGATTAATGAGTTATTAACTGACTGTCAAACGTTATTTTCAGGAACAAATACACTAATAATTTTAGACGATTGCGCTGTATCCACTGATCTGAAGAAACGATCAAATAAGTTTATAGATTTAGCATTTTCTGGAAGACATCATGGATTATCAATGTGGGTTCTCACTCAGCAATTAACATCGATAGCAAAACCATTCCGTGAAAATGTAGCTTGTGTTGTTACTTTCCATAATCCATCACAAAAAGGTATGAAGATGTTTTTCGAAGATTATGGGGGTGATTTAGACTCTGAAACTGGTAAAAAATTTGTAGAAATACTAAAAAAAGAAAAATATTCTAGATTATGTTTATCTTTACGACACCCATTTAATTGCTATTTGGAGATACCTGAAACGATTTAAAAATAATCCATGTATTATCACAAAAGATGACAAGCGTAGAAGATTATATTGAAGAAGAAAAGAAAGATGTAAAAGATTATAATGATACCGAACGAAGAGAGGAACATGAAATTGAAATAAAACAAGAATCACTAGCTATTCTCGCAGCTCTTGGAACCACAAAGGAATATTTGGGTGTCGATATGAGTCTTGGTGATATAAAAAAATTATCGGTAAAAGACATTGAAAAATATTTTAATAGATATCAGGCAGTATTGGGTAAGAAAATTAATGGAGGGTTGGTAGATTCATCTCTTCAATTAGTTTCTAAAGTTATTTCTTACATTGTTCCTGTTGATGATATAGAAGCTCTTTGTGTGGATTTGAAGAATGATGATTTGGTTAATCGTGAACTAACAAACATTGTAGGTCTATTAGCATTGAAAGCAGGAAGATTGACAGCACTTGCTAGTGGGTTATTCCAGGTTGCTAAACATGTAAAATTCAAGACCCAAAGGGCCCCGGAGGACAAAATTCAACAAGTTACAAGTACAACTGAGGATAAAATACAAGAGGTTTCAAGAACAAATACAGATAATGATAACACAACTGAAGCGATTTAAAGATTTCTTAATGATATGTAAAAATTATGTCTGACCGAACTGAACAAAGTGAAGGAGGAACAGAAGTTGTTGAACAAATTACAGCGGATCCAGTTGTTAAAGATAAAGAACCTAAAAAGAGAGAAAAAGACCCTAAAAAGGTTGCAGCGGGTAAGAAATTAGCTGAATATAATAAAAAAGCAAAAGAAGCTTTAGCCAGGGAGACCCTACGGGCCGCGGAGCAAATGAAACGTGAAAAGGAACAAGAGGATATTAAAAATGAAGAGAGTGAAACTAAATCAGAAAATGGAAAAGCATGGCTTCCAGAACTATCTTTTACTACTGTTTTGTCTATCGTTGGAATAGGGTTTACAGCATTTGACATGTTTATGAGATATCGGGGTGAATATAAAAATAGGATAGCAGATTTATCACAAGTACCAACACAACCTTTTGAAGCCCCTCCCATAAAGATTTATAATCCACAACCACCAAAAACAGGAATGATATGAGGAAAGTAGTTTAAAGGTTTCTTACTGATACAGTAAAAATTATGTCAACCGAAAACAAACTTGTGAAAACTGTTACTGATTCTGCAGTACTTATTGGGTTAGCAGCTGGAGTTGGATATGTAGCTAAAAAAGCAATGAGAGAATCATTTATGAACGACCCATCCTCAAGTATTACAAATTATGCAAAATGGGTGGTTGTATTGTCGGGTAGTATGTATCTAAAAACATATTTAGAGGATCAAAATATTTTACCAAAATAATTATGGCAACAATAGCAATGATGTTTGGTGGAGCTGTACTAAATGCAACTGCCTTTGTTGGTGGATCATATCTTGCAAAATATCTATCTGGAGATAAAACAGATACAGAAAGAATACGACACGATAAAGCACTAGAAAAATATCAAAAAGATTACTCTGAATATCAAGAAAATAGACAGAAACTAATTGATTGGAAAATGAAACAAAAAGATGAAAAATATCAAGCATCAAAAAATCTTTCAAAAACTGATGAATCATTAGAATTGTACGCTGAAATGCACGAACCAAAATTTAGTGATTATTATAGACCTAGTAACAATCAAAAGATGGGTGAAATGGCATATGTTGGTGGAGGAATGTTGGCATTGGGGTATGCAGCTAGTAAATTATTTTAAAAAATTATTTTTGTTATGTAACCAGTAATTAGGTTATATAACATAATTTTATTTCTTATCAAGTTTTACATAAGGCTTCCAGTATCTGAATCTTCGTCATTTTCCATAAAATTACCAGCTGATTCGCTGTTAGAAATAATTACTTCTGTTTTACATTTACTTGGAATTAATCTTTTCATTTCAATTTTTGGTTCTACATTCGCTTCATAAAGTTTTACCTGAAGTGAAATACAAGAACCGATAAATATTGATTCAATTTTGATTGCGCATTCTGCATGGCATCCTTTATTCATTAAATCTAAAGGTTCTATTTCTTTATCATCCTTCATATTAAAAAATTTAGTGAGAAATTTATCTTTATAACAAATTAATTTTGCATATAGCGTTGGTCCTCGGTCAGGAACTCTACACATAGAACTTTTACCATTTTCATCTTTAACTTTTTCCATTTTCCAATATAAAGGATTTAAACCACCCCTGGTTTTAGTAAGATCTTTTCTTTCCAATTCAAATCTGTCAATTTTTTCTCTATTATCTACCAAATGATCAATACAACAATCTACTATTTCGTTAAAAGTATCAATCCATTTTTTCTCTTCGGGTGTGGGTTTATCTCCACTCCATAAACATAAAGGAAAGGTATGTCCTGTAATTTTTTTTGTTTCTTGACTTAGATTTTCAGAAACTCCAAATGAATACAAACGTCCAGTTGGAATAACAAGTTCTCCTTCAGTTCCGTCTTTGTTTTTTGTAAAAATTTTAATTCTTTTAAATTCAATCTTTGGTTTGCTGCCGGGAATTTCTCCTAAAATTGGTTTAGAAAAGATCATACGTTCTTTAGGAATATAATTGTTAATATTTATTAATTGTGTGTTTTCATTAGTCATTTTATTTTATTTTATTTATTTTTTTATTTTTTAAATCAATTTATATTTTAAAAATAACTTTAGATCTAAAGATTTCTTACTGATGAGTAAAAAAAATCATGGCAACATTACCAGAAGTACCAGGCGATGACCCCCTTGGATTGGGGGAAGAAGATGATCCTGATGATTTTGATGAAAAAAACCCACTACTTGGTAGAAAACCATCAAAAACACCAGTTCGAGTAACATCTACAACAAAAGGTGATAGAGATTATGAGAAAGAGGGTGCTATACCTAAAACCAAATCAAGTAAAGATATTGAGATGGATGATAAGGAAAGAAACAAAAATGAAGTCTGGATAGATATTTTAAAAAAATTTCCAAATGCTAAACCTGATTTTCTTTTCAAATATAATGAGTGGGGTAAAATTGAAGTAGCAATTCCTAGAAAATTAGGAGTAAAGGAAACGTGGCATGTATTATTCAATGCTAATGGAGATATTAATAAAAAACTCCCCGCCTATATAAGGAACGCTCTAGGTAAAAAAGCAGAAGAAATTGTTGAAGCTAATGATGATCTTTTATCACAATTGAATATAAAAAATGAAGAAATTAAGGATTTACTAAATGCGTTAGATGGGTTATCAGCAACAGTTAAAACAAATCAAATAGAAATAGATAAATATGTTTCACTTGTGGAAAATTTGAGAGGTATAATTGAACTAAATAAAACCAGAATACGCGAAAGTGAAATCTATTTAAATTCAGCTGTTAAACAAAAGATAGAAGCTAAAACAGAGGTGGAGAGACTTCTTGGTGAATTAAATCGACATAAAGATGAACTAGAAAAATATAAGAATGGGCAGTCAAATTTACCAATGTTAGAACGTAGTAATGAAAGATTACAGGATGAAGTTGATAAATTTAGAGAACTATCAAGAAAGAGTATTATTTACAACCAAGAACAAATAAGTGAAATCGAGAGTAAAAATGAAGAAATACTTAAAAATCTACCATTAAGAGAACGTGTGAAGGCTATCTTCAAAAAGTATGGTTTTACAGTATTTGCAGTTGTGAGTGCTGTTGGTGTTGTTATTGGTGTTATAGTTTCTAATCTTTCAAGAGGCTTATCCACATTAGGAAAAGGTGTTGGAAATGGTTTGAAAGCTCTAGGTAAGAAACTCGGTGAAATATTACCAGGTATGGTTGGTGCGATTGTAAGCTTTCTGTTCAAAACAGCCGGTGAGGTTATTGGATTTTTAGGTAAGAATGCTTGGTTGTTGATAATGGCTGTGGTTCTATATTTTGTGGACCGACTAAAAGGAGGAACAAGTGTAAAAAAGAGAAAGTAACAAATTTGCTTCCAGCTTCGCTGGGGAGGGCTCCGCACGATCGCGGCCCTAAAAGGGTCTAAAGATTTCTTGTTGATCAGTAAAATACAATATGGATGACTACAAGGGAATTTATCCGCAATTACCTATTAATGGTGATCCAAATAATTTCAGACTACAAAAGTCCTGTGAAGTGGTAAATAATCTTCAAAAGGAAATTAAACATTACGAGGATGTTAGGAAAAAGTATAATCTAGCGAGAGGAATATTTACAAAAATAAGTGTTTGTAGTGGTATATTTTCAGTTATTCTATCTGCAAGTGGACTCGGAACATCTCTTTCTGGTTTTGGCGCTGTTGTTGGTATACCATTAGGTGTTGTTGGTGGATTTTGTGGGGCGATATCGGTTGGATTCGGTTCTGCTTCTAAAAGACTTTCCCATAAAGTTAGTAAACATGAACAAACAGTCTCTCTGGCAAAAGCAAAAGTAAATACCATTCACGACTTGGTTTCAAAGGCACTAAAAGATAACGCTATATCTGACCAAGAATTTTCTCTAATTTTATCAGAGGTGGATAAGTTTGAAAAACTAAAAATGGAAATCCGGCAAAAAACCAGGAAAGATACAGAAAAAAACTTAAACATGAATCAGATAAGAACAGAGGTTCGAGAGGAAATATTAAAGGAATTGGTAAGTCGAGATCGCTGAAAATTTCATATGAGAGAACTGATGTTGGATTTAATTGTTTTGCTGGTTATCGGAAAGAGTTTATTTCAGCGTAGCTCCGCTTCGCGGGGAGGCCCGTAGGGCCGATGGCCGGCGAAGCCGATTTAAAAGCAACATGTTATGAACAAAAAAATGTCATTATTCAATGATTTCAAAAATAGGTACCCAAGTGCTAATCTTGATAAATTTACATTTGTGTCTGATTCATATGGAGGATATATTAAGTGGAAATATAATGGTTTAACTGTAATGACAAATGATGATCCTACTGGAAAAACATGGACTGATGATATATCACCTAATATGAAAAGACTTCTGTGGGAAGATTTGGGGCTAAATGGCGAAGAATTTAGTTCATTTCCAAAAAGTTTAACCATTACTAACCAAAGTTATCCTATACCGGCTGTTAATTTTGATGACTTTACAAGCGATATAACAAAAATGCTAACTTTATTAGATATATACGTTTCAAATACGAAGAAATTCACAGCAAAGATGCGTAATGTTTTTACATCACAAGTTGTTACTTTCAAATTTGGAAAGCAGAGTAGAAAATGGTTGAATGCTCCTGATATGAATTATTGGCCTCAACAACTTAACTTTGCAGTTTGGTGTGCAACATCTGGTTGTGGAATCAGTCCTTTTGAAAGCCTAAATTATCCCAAAGTAGTAAATAGCTTTATTAAGTTTCATATATATTTCACAATAAGGAGGATATTATATGAATTGAAAATACCTTTGCCTGATGAACAACCTTTTGTGATAAATAATAATCCTTTTAGTAAAGTAGCATATCAACGATTGTGCGCTGAATTTGGAATTAGTAATAATTCCGATTTTAGATGGAAAGGAGGAAGAAATTGGGGATTGGGAGATATATTTCTTGATTATGGTGCAGGATATCATGGAAAAGGTGGAGGATATCAAAATGTACATATTGTAAGGAATTATGATGTTGAAGCAGATCAATGGCCTGGTGAAGGAAATAAATTCGCTGATGAAGGTGGAAAGAAAGAAAAGGGTAATCTAATCTCATTTATACGTAATGATGACTTTGCTGATTTCAAATATGCTTGGTTTATCCCTACAAGTGGACATGGGCTCACTAAAGCTGGACTTGGTAGATTAAATCGATCTGCTGAAGCTTTTGTCTATTGTATATTGGGAGCACAAGTTAACACTAGAAGTTCTATTTACGGTAATGGAGGTGGCGCGATTGAGACACAACAAGAATTCTTGGCTTTATTTGAAAGTAGTGTGATCGAGAATGATATTTCTAGTTCTATCCAAAGGTATCAATTAGCTGTTCAAGAAGCGAAATTACGGCTTGATGTCGCTATTGCTCCCGGTGTATGGTTGATACCAAGTAATATGATAATCAATACTGAAAGCGTGACAGGTTTTAACAACAAACTTATGAAAGCGAGTAATGATATGAATTTTGGTGTGAATAATTCCCTAAACACTGAAACAAAAAAAGTTGGAATAATTCATAATTTAGGGTCTTCAAAGGTAAAGTTACCTCATATTCTCCTGAAAGGTGGAAATGAAACGAATAAATCCCCGAAGGAACCAAAAGCCTCAATAAAAACAGACTCAATGAAACAGGAAAATATCTCCTCCGATATTGACTCAACACAACATGAAAAGAATATATTAGCATTTATAATTTTAGCTGGTGGATTAGCGTGGTATCTATTTCGGTAGTTCATGAGTATTTTTCACGTGATTATGATTGTTTACAAATTAGTGTTCACGTGTAGAACAATAGATTGCATACTTTTGCGACATAGCAACAAGCAAAACGTAAAGTGGTTTTGAAATTGAGAAGTAGATTTTATGTTTACTTTTAAAAGGCCGGTTTCTAACGTCGCTCAGGAATGTGATTACGTCAATGTAAATTACGGCGTAGCCGGTTTAAAGATGAATATAAAGTAACCAAACAAAAAAAAATGTTTAGCATTACCATGTATGAGCCTGAAACAAGGATTTATTTAGAACCTCCGCTTAAAAATATTAGTGAGATGCAACTACTAGATTGTAATATTAAAACCAAAAGATTGATTAATTTCAAGGATCAGCAGATGTTATCAAATGAAAGTAGTAATCTTGGCTTCATAATAATTGAACCTGGTACATATTCTCTTCGTAATATTCAATCGATCTTTTTTAATGATCCGGTTAGGGAAAAGATAACAATAATTGAGACTGATACTGTTGACTATCTATATTCAAATAAGAACTTTAACGTTAAACTTACTAGAGCCTTGTCTATTGGTTTGGGGGTGCCCGAAATCATAAATCCGGGTAAATTATACCCTATAAATATACAAATTAAGGGGCCATTTAGACTTATGTGTAGTATAGTTGATAATAAGTCTTCATATATGAATAAAACAAAATATGGAGAACCTGTGAAACTCTCACCATCAACCCTACTTGCAAACATACCCTCAAAGGATTATCCAACAATTCCAGTTCAAAAATATGAGAGTGTTATAAACCACTTTGATTTAACCATATTAGACAATGAATGGAAAAAACTTGATCTAAAAGGTTCTCCCATAACTTTTAGTTTAAGATTTAGATAAATTTTTTTGTTATGTAACCATTATTTAGGTTATATAACATAATTATTTTTAATTAATCTTTACCATATAACTCTTTAAAGTCTTTTAAACTGCCGAAAAACAATACTTTTTTATTTGTTATATTTTCCAACATTTCAATCATTTCTAGAAATTCAATATACTTTTGTAATTTTTCTTTGAATTCTTCTCTTGATACAAATTCTTCTGTTTCTGTATATTTAAATTTCATTTCTGTTGCTCCATCTTTCATTCCTAAATGGTTCAAAAATGTATCGTTATTGATTAAACTAGAAATAAGATCTTTTTTTCTCAAAAAAGAATTTTCAATTTTGTATGCTTTTGTATAACGCACTAAATCTTCGATTTTTGTAGACCATAAATTATTTATTATTCCCTCCATATTTATGTTTATTATTTTGTCCATATTTACTTTTTTTTATTTTAAATATTTAAATCATAAATTCAATTTTTTAATTTTACATTCCTTACAAGAAGCTTTTTGTTTTCCATGCCCACATATTTGTGAACCCCCACATTCTTTACATTGTTGTTTTTGTTTATTATGTTTGCATATTTGAGATCCACCACATTCTTTACAACGATATTTATATTTATTGTGTTTACATATTTGTGACCCTCTACACTTTTTACAAACATATTTAATTCTATCATGCTCGCATATTTGTGATCCACCACATTCTTTACAAAAATATTTAAGTTTTCCATGAACACAAATATAAATGCTATTAGTAGTAACTTTTTCAATTAAATTATTAATTTCCTCCTCTGAAAATTTTTTAATCTCATTAATCAAATCTTTTCTATCCATTTTTGATCTCCCTTTAATTTTTAACTCACTCGCAATTTTTTTTAGTTTATAAAGATATAAATTATTTAGTTGCTCCATTTTTAATAATTTATTTCAAAACTTTAAATCATAAATTCAAATATTTTTTTCGCACTTTATAAACTCCTGTTTAATTTTCTGACAAAATCTCTGATAAGTTTTTGCAAACCATACATAAAATTCTGGTAAAATTGGGTTAGAAACTCACCGGAAATTTTAAGAAAAAAAATCAAAAAAAATTTAAAAAAATTTAAAAAAACCCACTTATTTTTCCGGTAACATAGTAGTACACTGATTGGCTGAGAGCACGTCAATCAATCCCAAAGAGGGCACAAAGTTGAAACTGAGTACAGAAAGATGAAATTGAGTGGTAAAATATGAAATTAAATTTTTGGATATATATTATTAATAAGTAATCAGATTATTTCGATCAGCCAATCACGTATCGTGGCAATGCAAACCCTTTTTTTCGGCGAACATGAGAAGGAAAAAATTAATTATAGGCCTGGTACATTTACTTTACGTGTCGTCTGCCGCCCTTCAGATGTCTACCTGTCAACACCCATGTTATCATGTGTCATTTACTGAAAGCTTACTCGGCTTGTAGAAAAGCGCACGAAGGTGGTGAAGCTGGATGTACTTCCACGATACTTCTAGGCATAGGAGAATGGCAAGTTGTGGAGGAAGTGTCGTTAGCAAAGTTATTCCTGTAGATCTAGTTTAACCGTTGGGGCCATTCATTTGTTTACACCGTCTAAAAACAAAGAACTGACGTACAAAATCGGTGGAACTTCAGAAAATGCAACATTCTTCTCGGTGTTTGATATGTAATGAAACACTGTATCATTTGTTTGATATATTACTTTACTTACCTGTTATGCATATTTGTTTAGGTCACACCATTCGTCAGTTACTATCCTCAGATACACATCTCGCCACCATGAGAGTTCTGACTGTTCTAAGGCACTGGGTCACCAAACACCCGGAAGTAAGTAAAGCTATTACACACTACCTCTGTTGTCGCGTTTTACCACTGTAACGTTGTTCGAGGGTGCGACATTTTTTTTTCAGGATCGAAGGCTTTGCAAGTCTCCGCTCATTTCTTTACGGAGAAACAATCGGTCGCACTGCATGTTATCTACAAATAAAATGTTAAAACTTCACTTTTTAGTAAGACGAGGTTTACTACATTACTGTTCAGAGACTTTCGAAGAAAGGTAACACTGCATGATACATATGAGAAAGTTAGAACTTTATTGCATACTGGTGCATTGGTTTTTTAGTACATCATTACTATTTTAAAAGGGTGTAAAGAGTTAAGAGCCTTATAATCGTAAAATTGTAATAAATCTATAATATACAATTGCAATGGCGTACTAAATTGCACATATGCGAGCTTATGTGCAGTGCCGTTTTAGCCAATGTATTGTCGAAGTGCTGCATCAGTGTACCATATTAAGACCATTTGGGTATACCACATGGGTTGATCAAGTTGTTCGACGGTAAGGTAATAAGAAAGCAGAAGTTTTCGAGCCCTTCGTCAGACTGACGCTGCAGCGACTTTGCTAATCGCTCCAGAACACGAATTTTTATTGTACTGTCCGGCAACTAATGTTGGCTAATAAAGCCCGATTTCCCTACGAAAGCCCCGTTCAGTGTTTTAGTTGGCGTCTTTGCGTTCGAGTCCATCCCTCGATCGTCCAGACCTTAAGCTCTGGTACTGATGGATACCTAGCCAATTGTTGCTTTGCGCCGTATAAAGAGTTTGAGTGCTGTTAGTTCTGGGAAAAAAAATCTAGTCATGTTTTTCGTATTTTCCGCTTGTCCTCGCTAGGATTTTGAAGGAGACTCTAATCTGAAGGACCAACTGATCTCATCCATGGGACATATCCTTGGTTACGAAGGATCCACAAATCTGGAGCAGAAATTTGCCTTGGCCATCATAAGGTGAGCTTTCGTCAATGCTGTATGAATTCTTATGGTTTGGTTTTAGTGTTGTTATAACTTTCAGATCAACAGGACAGTAGTTCCTTACGGGGGGAGGGACAACTCTAGCAAACGCTGTTTGAGCAATATTAAGTCTTAAACTAAGTCGTCCGGGAAATTTGGATCATCCTCCCTATTTTTTGGGATAAATTCCCGGCAAGAATTTTAGAATTCCCGGCATTCTGACAAAATAAAATAAAACTTCCTTCGATGTGCCGATTTTTTTCTACAATGTTCCGGAGTTATCGCATGTTTCCCGGAAAAATTTCCAAGTGTCCCGATTCCCGGAAAAATCTCCAAAACAACGTTTGCTAGAGTTTTCACCCCCTCCCCCCCTCCCCCCCGTGTTCCCTTAAAGGTTCCTTCTTTTAATTAAACATGGGATCTTACCCTTCCTTTTGTGTCTTCATATACAATGCATGCAAGTCAGTGCCGTAGTTGACACGTGTCGTTATTTTTCAGAACCCTTGAGCGGAAGCATGAGTTAATGGTGAACGCACTAGATTTGGAGTCAAC
>OX453273.1:32280749-32635749 GCA_949710005.1 Ricordea florida | reverse complement strand
GCAATCCAACCTGACTTGCACGTGATTCGGAGTTACAGCCAATAAAAATCACACAATTTTTTCGGGACGGGCTCGGGATACGGGAAAGTTAGAAAAAACAAGGCAATTCTTGACTCCCAAGACGACGAAAGGAATGCGCTACCGAATTTTATACGCTGGCTGACTACGTCATCCCGCGTAATTAGTGATTAAAAAAAATAATAAAACAAGGAATCAAAGAACGTTTGTCACCTTTTTGGTATAACTCTTTTTTAGTACCTGCTTCTAATTATTGCAGCCGAAAGCAAATATTAGCGTTAGCTGGACAAGTAAACAGTCCATTAAAATGCATCGTATACGTTCTTTGTAACACTAACACTAAAATGTGTAACTGGAGAAAAAAAGCAAAAACACCCGTCTAAAAAACCTACAAAGAATTGAGTTATGCAAGAAGCACTAAAACATATGTAGCATAGCAATGGTTTTCTCTCCTCAAATACCTAATAGTTTAGTAGAAAACTGAGATTTTTCGTGCTCTTGTTCTCGTCTCGGGAAAGACGTTCTATCAAAACTGACATTTTATCGAGCTGTAAAAATGTCACGGCCAGTTAGGGCGTATGCTAAATAACACGTCTGCTTGTCAAGTAGCCTCGTCATTTTACGACATCAATAGTACGTGCTTTTGCTTGCGGGCCGCCAAAGAACCTCAGTCTTCAGAGAAGGGATAAAAATAATAATAATAATAATAATAATAATAATAATGATAATATTAATATTAATAATAATGTTAATAATAACGGTTTACTATCAGTACATCCATGATATGGCTCTTCGCCTGATATGAAAGTAAAATGGGGTAAGTTCCAAGAAGCAGCTGTCACTAATTCCATGGTCTGATCTGGTTTTGTTGCAGTGCGGACCCACCTTGCATTCCGTATCTTGGGTTCTATTTGACGGACTTGGCGTTTATTGAGGACGGAACCCCCAACAGCAACGAGGAGGGACTGATTAACTTCTCAAAAATGAGAATGGTGAGCTACTTAACCCTTTAAGTCCCAGTAGTTACCAGTATCCAATTTCTCATTACAATATTCACTGTTTATCAACCATTCATGGTATGAGAATAATGAAAGTGATCACCAAGAAAGAGTTGTATTGATATTAAAACAAATTCCCCTCGCTGGCACCATGACAAATTTATGAGAACAGTTAGGAGAAAATGAATATTGATATTGGGGCTTAAAGGGGTAAAAAATGTTAATTAAGAAGTGTTTTACATAAGGAAGCGCGCACCGTCGCGAGTTTCATGCCAGAATGACTGTTTGATTTTGTTTCGTGCGAACATGATGACTTTTAAATATATGTGACTGAGAATTGCAACGCGGACTTTTTTTTATTTCAGATCGCGCAAGTTATTCAGGAGATCCGCCATTATCAACAGAACACGTTCACTATAGAGCATGACAAAAGGGTAAGTGTAGTGAATTTGGTACAAGTGTACTTAAAGAATGGTAAATAGGCGAGAGGATTGTGAAAAGATCTTTAGGTCCAGAGAACCCTGGCGGAACCATTTTCAGGAAGTTAAAAAATCTTTGTACGCAAAAAAACTGCCTGTTTTGCGGGTGTTGCCCTGCTTACGATACTTGTTATTAGTGGGATTTAAGTGTACTTAACATACGACCAACGTTAGCTTATATCCACAGGACAGTGACCAACTCGAAAGCTTTTGGCTACTTTCATTACTGTAAACTATTGAATATAGTCTTGACTAGCTAATTTTTATCTGATTGTACTTTTCCTGTATATTGATTGTATAGTGTCTATTTGCGTTCAGTAGTTTTTTGTTTGTTTTTGTTGTTGTTGTTGTTTTTTTTTTTTTTTTTGTAAACTGTGTGCGATAAGTAAAATTTGAACTTGAAACTTAACAGACGAACCTATGAAGTGTCACATTCGCCCACGCTTGGCGGTGAATGAGTCGCTCCACCAATGAGGTTACCGGAAACTCACTGACGTAAAACCTAGTTCTCATAGACCATAGCTGTCAACCAAATAACAGTTCAACAACTCTTGCGGTTTTTTCACGATCGAATAGCTCAAATATGAATTCAATTTATTCTTCCGGCCGAAAATGTTACAAGTTTTAAATACACTGCATGAAAAGGGTTTGACTCCAAAGGGTTCAATAGTAGAACGTTGGAGCCACATAGCACGAATCAAGGTTTGTCTTTAAAACCGAAAGTGCTTCAAGTAAGAACAGCTACGAATCAAAGTTTGATTCTGGGCATAAAAGGTTAAATATTTGAACTACATTGTTGGTTAAACTAAATGGTTGGGACCACCTTGTGTCACCCAAGGTTACACTCAGGAAGGGCTGAAGGGTTTATGTTGGCACGTCTCTGATGACTCTATGATGAAAAGGGAAGGGTTAAAGTCGCTTTATTTTGGATGTCAGCGACAGGTATCCGTTTTGTTTCAGATAATAAGGTACCTAATGGCAAAGGAAAACCGAACAGACGAAGATTTGCTGTATCGCACCTCCCTTCAGCTGGAACCCAGGAAGCGACCGTCTTCGAAAATGAAACAACCAATCGAGACTGAGATTTAATCGTCATTGTGGATATTTCACATTCTTTTTGACTGTATTAAAACGTGGCGAAACCTGCCTAGGATATGTCGTAGAGATGCAAGAGAACCTTTATTGGACCAACTACAAGCTGAAATTTCATTCTCCGGATCGTATAAGAATATTTATGATTTAAAGCAACAGTTTCGAAAAACGTCAAACCATCAAGTCACAAACGTTGTATATTATTGTCACCCTACTGTGCATACCAGTCACGCTATCGCGCTGTCTCATATTCCCTTCACGTTGACGTACACCGTTATTCATATTTTATCGCCTTTGTCCTTAGATTTTTTGTAGACTGGCTGATAATCGCATTGCAAGAAATAAATGTTTTTGAAAGCTTGAATTTCTGCGCCGTCTTTAATTGAAGTTGTTTTTCCTGATAAGTAGTTTCAAAACAGTGTTATGATTTGCTTCCATTCGATGCACTCCACCTCAAATACCTTACAACAGTATGCTTGTCCTTTGCTTGGTATTCTTAAGTAATGTTGCGTCAAAGCCAGCTGAATGACTTGCGCGCTTTGGCATGTTACTCCTTATCATTTTTCTCAGTAAAACCAAGAGGTAATAGACTCCTTGTAAAACTTTATAAAATGAAATTTTCCACTCTGTAGGGGTGGGGTCATATCTTTGCCTTCTCGTTGGTGTGCACCATTGCGCAGATGTTCTCTGAACACCTACGTTTACCTACGATACACGTAGAAGTCTAACAGCAAAGATTCATTTAGCATAACAGGGATACGAATGACCATTTGGTGACTATTGCTATACTTTACCCAGGCAAAAATAAAAAGAAAGAGATAAAAATCGAGGAGACGCAACAGCATTAAACTCCAAAACTTACCAAGGAGACACTATTTACTATGAAAGGAACAAGAACCACCATTGGTGACCATTACGTAACTTTTGCAATGCAGGCAAAAGCAAATAGAAAAACTTTTGCCCAAACGTTCTGTCAGTAGAAATGCCACAGAACATTTAAGTCTCTTGGTCATCCTATCATTATCAGAGATATTTCGTTGCCGCGATACTTTATGTCAGCGGTTTTTCTCCAAATCTAAAACAGCATGCCCCAAGGTGTCAGGTTTCCAAACAAAATGGCGCCCTCTCGAAGGAGCAGCCATCGTGTGGACAGGAGTATCCAATGAGGTTTTTTTTTTTCAGAATTGAACCGTTTTTGTCTAAAATGACCTCAAAAATCAATTTCTGGTTAATTATTTCCTACCGTGCCAGAGCCAGCTAGCAACAAAGCTGACATCTGCTTTGCCAGCCAGGACCAGTCTCATCAGTATTTTTCCCAGCCAGCCTGGGGATCCGTACTTTGTCCCATCCACGTAGAGATCACATGTGTAAGAAAAGATAATTTTCCTAGAATATTTAAGAGACATTTTTTGTCGCCTTACTTCAATAATTTGTTTTCCCCACTTTTGCCAGCAAAAAGGAAAAACACGGACTGTCTATACATATATATACAGACTTCAAAAAAAGCGGAGAGATTGCTGAGATTCTCGAAAATCTCCCGGGAAACTCCGTCTGGACCAGTGTTTACCAGCTGAGAATTCGAGAAAGAATACTGTTGCGTTTTGGCTGTGTGGCTCTGCAGGAATGATATAATCGTGCCAGCAAGGTACGTTTTTAAACTCAGTCAGGCGGCCAGTAAAAAAATATATCGAAATCGCAGAAAACCAGCAGCAAAATTGTTTTTGTATAAGAGTGCCAGTTTATTCGGACCTTTTTACCATACCTATCGCCTTTCCTCGATTTCATTGCTCTTACATATTCTCTTCTGAGTTTTAACACAACAAGACGATCTAAGATCGTAGGTCGGGCAACAGGTAGACGTGCTGTTATGAGTGTTACACACTTATGGTGCGGAGTGGTCCAACAAAGAAATGCTAAGGGGACCAAGGTCCTAGTTTCCAACGTGGCATCTTTGTTGTCGTTTCCTCGAGTTTCATCGCGAGGCACCATGTCTTTATCAGCAAATGCTCTTCTGTCACTCTGTCCACATTTTCTGTTCACTGGAACTCGTTTGATTTCTGGTTTGATTCTAGTGAGACATTCGCAAATCATTTTATTCTTTTGCTTTTTTCAGTTCGAGGAACGACCCGTTTCGAAATATACGCTCATTACACACGCCATCTTTTAGAGTGGGTCCACCGTGAACGGTGTGTGGGTCTGCATGTTTGAGCGTAGAAAAGATGACACCATTTGTTTTTGACATATTCGCCATCGACTTCGACATCGTAGAAAGAAGGTTGCGCCCGTATTGCGTGTCTGCGGTATTCCCCATTGCACGTGACTGCGATTTGCGATGAAACTCGAGTGTAAACCTATAGTCGGTTGCCCGACTAATTATAATTCTTTGCGGTGCGCAAATTGTATTGTGCATTGTGATTGGCTAAATACTAGGCACGCGCTGATTGGCTCCTTCACTCACTCACTCGTGTTTCCTTTGACATATTGGCTCCTGCATTATTTCATATGCAGTAGACAAAAAAAAACGGTGAAGAGCGGTTATTTTTGAGGAACGGCTCGTTGAGTACTCCTGTGTGGATTGTGTCGCGCTAAATAATCTTTCTTCTGCGAATATAAAACCACTTTTTAAAAGCTATTTTAAATGCTCAGTTGCTAGGTCCGGGCCGTGGGGACGGCCATTTTGTCCTAGATTTCTGACAATGGTAGTGAGCTAGGAAACAATGTTCAGGGGATATTCCATTTACGCGACGACAAATGACATTCATATGGAAACACGACGAGTGACTTATTATTGGTCAAGTTTCAAAACAAGACATGCACGGCGCATGACACGAAGTGACAAAGATTTGAAGCGAGGGTCTAAGAATACCAATCATGTTCTAAGGCCTTGCCGTTCGGGTTTTATTACCTTGTCATTGGCCAGTTTTCAATGACTGGCAGCCATCATCTGTCACTTGCAAGTCACTGCAAGAGTCCTTTGTCTCAAAGAGGTCTGGCCAAAATTTAACGGCTGTCAGTTGCAACCAGAAGGCAGTATAGGCGAAATAGCTTACAAGGCAGCAAAGCTCGTAAAGTTGTCGGCGACCGGTAACATGGAGTCCAAAGAGATGGAACGTGTTTTATCCAGCTTAATTTGTCCGATGAACGAATTGGTTTGGAGTGAACGGTACGCGATTGAAAAGGAAATGTTTGCAATGGCTGCGTTAGTCCTAAGCGCCGTTACCTGTCCTTTCACCGTCTTGATGAACCTTTTGGTTATCCTGGTGATCAAGAAAAAAGCAGCTCTGCAGACAAAATATAACATTCTGTTGGCATGTTTGGCATCAACAGACTTAGTAGTGGGTGTGGCAGTCCAACCAGCTTTCATTGCTGGACAAGTTCTCGTCGTTAAGGGAGCATCGTTAATTGACGTTTGCAACATCTTCCATAACGCCTTCCATATTTTCACTATCCCTCTGATAGCTTCTGTGTATCATTTAACTTTGCTAAGCGTCGAACGCTTTGTGTCTATGAGATATTGCTTGTAGTACACGACAATTGTAACGGCAAATCGAGTGAAGGCAAGTGTTGTGTGTGCTTGGGTGCTTTCTGTTTGTCCTGCCGTGCTATCCGAGCTCAGTGAGCAAGTAAGAGCCATTGTGAGAATAGTAGGTGTGACGCTTTTTGCTGTTACCATTTTGATGATGTGTTACTGCCATGTTTCAGTCTATTTCGTCATCCGTCAATACGAGAAACGCATTCAAAGTGAGCTAGTGTCACCGGAAGATTCGGCCAATTTCATCAAAGAAAAAACAGCGGCCAAGACAACCAGAATGATCTTATTAGTCCTGTTCCTATGTTACTTACCCTTTTTTGCGTATTTCGTTGCAATTCACGTTTTGCACAGTGTCGATAATGACTTTGTTAACGCGCTTGTTTTGTCGCTACCGGTTGTGCTATCGTTTTATCTTATCAATTCGTTTTGCAATCCTATAATCTGCTTTTATAGGAACAAAGTTTTATTCCGGGAGACCACTAACCTCCTTAACTCATTTTTGTCAGGCACAAAAAGCACAAAATTGACCACAATGGACATTTTATTTAATATCTCAACAGGTATTTACAGCAATGTGGACTACTATATCTCAATTGAAAGGGGATAAAATGGGCTTCTTATAAAAAAAAGAATCTCATCATGACATCCAATAATATTTCAGTAAAAAAATCCTAATTAGCATAAATTTGCATAATTATTCATGAGATTTGTGGAAAAAATGAAATTTTTCCAGAATGATAGGTTATTGTACAGAACTGTTAAAAAGAAAAATGTTCCTCATCATATCAGGAGAGTGTCCTGAAAATCTGGCTGAAAAAGATAAAATCTAGAATTAGATATGATTTTTTATATACAACCATGTTAGTACATGAAAATCGGCAAAAATTTTTTTTTTTTGGAAAATGTTGTTTGCAGGTGTATCTGTTTAGGGCTGGGTCTGAAAGCATTGAAAAAGGAAAAAGGGCCCCCCCTCCCCCCGAGGGACCCTCCTCCACCCCTGCCAATCATTGGCAGGCCCCACTGCTAATGCTGCACCTAACTCACAATAACGTTAATTTGGTACTAACCTAAGTCATATAAACTACAGTATTTTTTTTGGTATTTCTTTATTTTATTATTTTTTTATTAATTATTTTTATATATCAAGAACAATGCATAATAGAGATAATAAACTATGAATTTAAGTGTTGTGATACTCCCTGGTGTGAAACTCCGCAAAGCAGTTCTTATCCCCCGTCACATGCATGTAGCTCTTGTTGCATTGTGGTGCTCTGCAAAAAGAATACACCCTATTGTCAGCCTTGGTTTTCTTGTAGCACACGACACAGCGTTTCTTCTCCTTGGAGAAAACTGGAATATGCACAGTTTCGAACTCCCCCGGAGGAGGAGGAGCTGGTTTCGCTGTGCCATGTACAGGTGGTACATCATATTCAGGGAAATCACACAATTGTCTTACAAGCTCTTCCCTGAATTGAGCCAGTGAATAATCAGGTGACCTACGAAGGGCTTCATTGTCAGGAAACTTAGCCTGGTGCTCTTTGAAAAGAATAAAACTGTTAACTACAGCTATATCAATGAGGTGGAAAAACAAAGTTTTCCACCACCTCATACACTTACGTAAGACATTATTGGTAGCTAAAATCTGATCAGATCTGTCGACTGCATTCATATATTTATTATAATTACTAATAGTTTTGGGCTGTGGTACCACTTTAGTGCTCCACACACCAGCAGTCTTAGATTTACGGGGACGGGGATCACCATAAAACGAAGCAGGGGCGTGGGGTACTATACAAATATAAAATAATATTATAATTGGATGTGTGTATAATCCACAGATATGCTGATATGGGCCAAAAAATAAACTTTCTCTTGCATAAATAGTACTTATACAGTTCAAATACTGACCTGGAGGAACAGCAGGGTTAGCAGGACCACGACCAGCAGGAGCAGGAGTAGCAAAGCCATGGGGGACTACATGGAAACATAAAAATAATTATTGAAATATTTTTATCACCATGTAAATAAATAAATATGCTGGAATCATGTGCAAATGTGCAAATGAAAGTAAGAATTTTATATAATAATTTCAAATTTCTACTATTTAGGCTAAATTTATGCCAATTGAAAAATAGTTGACACACCAGGAACATCTGTATCACGGGCATCCTCCTGCGTTCCTTCTTCATCTTCTTCAATTACTACACGCTCTCCTTCTTCATGTTCTTCTTCTTCTTCAGCACTAAGATGATTACAAACACACTTTGTTTTTACTTAGCTTTATTTAAAATTTAATCACACAAAAAATAAGAAAACAAATGCCAATTCACAAACGCGTACACAACAAAATCAAGCAACACGACCCGATCGCATCTCTCCATGGAAACACAACATCACTTTAGCGTCGGCTCGTATTTCGCGTCCCCTTTTGTTAGACCAAAATATCGCTCAAAAAGAAGCTTTCCTCCAAAATTATTGAGCTGTGTACTCCCGTATATGAATTCATAGATATCTTTTATGACATAGGCAAGAATTCAGACGCAAAAAAGGCATGCTAAAGAGCATATCCTCGCATTTCAAAAACCTCTGGGCAACTGCGTCACTTTGGGGAAGCCTCGTGTTCGAAAGTTTATTGATCGCTTACCTTGATTCTTCGCTCTGATTTTCGAGCTGGCGATCTAAATCGCTTTCCTCGCCACTAGACATACCACCAGGATCTTCATCGCCATCCAAAATCATCTCTAGAACGTCATTTGGATCGACATACTCGACTCGCGCTCTCTTCGACACGGACGCCATACTCACGGTCGGAAAGTGAAAAATGAAAAATTCGTCGTGTATGGCACATTTAAGTGTTTTAGCCCAAAATCGCTCGGTGATTGGCTAAGTCTATAACCTCCCTGTTCTCCAAATATGGAGGGAATCGGATGTAACGCAATTTTTTGCGAATTTTTTTCTTCCTTGGGTATATATGTACCCAAATTTTACTTGCGTGACAGAAATGAGTTAAGCAGTTGCTATTCCATGACGAGTAGGATCAGCCATTGTCCATCTGAGATGGAAAGAAGTACATCAATAAATTTATTAAGGTCAATAAACCATTTGGCGGGGGACTTAATGTTGTATAATGAGAAATGCTTGTGCGTAGGCACCGAGTTCATAAAGTTTACATCTGTTGACTACAAACAGAATATTTTTTTGTGTACTTACTTACGACAACCCTAAAACATGAGCTTTCGCATCAATTACAGTATATGTTCCAAGTTTGGTGCCATCTGATTTTACTGAATGTTGCAAGACTAAGTTATTCAAGAATAGCTATAATTTTACATAATTTCCGTCTCCCAGTTGGTTTGAAAATATTTCTCAAAATTGGCCCCACTTAGTCTAGCTTAATTAGGAGGAGTGAGATTGCAAATTCATTTTCTGTTTTGTCTATTGCTGCTCAGTAAGGAATTTGGATAAATCAGACTGAGCCGTAACCTGCTTGTTTGCGACATTTTTGTGAAAGATGCATAATGTGGACCGAGTTTTTTACTCTAGCGTAGATTAACTTTACTTATACACGTTTTATTGTGCTGAACGATAACCAATTAGTGAAGGAGCATGGATGTGTGAATCAGAGAGGAATAAACAGCCAGAAAATTGACTATTTACACCCACTCAATTCCGTTCTATAAAAGCCGCCATTGAAAGCGTGAAAGCCACTCGTACAAAAAATAAACAATGAAAATTGTTGTTTTAAATGATGGGAACTCTGTTTCTCTTGTCTCGTTTTGTTTTTTTTTTTGCTCTTCAACGTAGCAATTTCATACAAAGTGACTACAATGCGCTTGTTGCAAAGGGTAAAAGGTAAAAAAAATCACAAACCATCTGTTGCAGCGAAACTTCTAGATATTTTTTAATAGTCTAATTAGTTTGGTTATGTTAGAGGTATACCGCGTCTATTGTTAATTAGGTTTGCTTGTTCTAAGTTTTCATTTGTCTCTCTTTGTCTCCGAGCGCTCGATCTTTCGAAAGCGGAGCCGTGTAATGCGCTGTTTTAAACGCAATTTTCCTGACTTTTAACATAATTTCTAATTTTTTTTTTACCTCCTAAAAGTCTTTAACATCTAAGGTCATTAATATTCATGAAAAAAACGGGACCAGAGAAAAAGTCCGGATAATCGAAAAGTCCGGATAATCGAGGTTCGACTGTATTCTATTTGTTTCTCTTGTCTTATTTCGTTTTTTGCTCTTCAACGTAGCAGTTTTATACCAAGTGACTACAATGCACTTGTTGCGAAGGGTAAAAGGTAAAAAGCTCATACTAACTGTTGCAGCGAAACTAGATTTCTTTTTTTTTAATAGTCTTATTGGTTTGGTTATGTTTCAAGTATGCCGCGTCTATTGTTAATTAGGTTTGATTGTTTTATGTTATCTTTTGTTCTATTATTCCTCGCGAAGCGAGGCCGAAGGCCGAGCGTAGCGAGGTTACTAATCGTGTGGGTTCCGGTCAGACCACGTGGCTCGCAAGCCCGAGTAAATCGAGCCGAGAGTTTTTATATATGTATATATATTTATATATATTTATAAAATAACACAGATACTACGTGCGCACTGATTGGCTGAAAACCTATGGGTTATTGTGCCGGTAAACCCATAGAAAAAGGCATCCGGACCACGAGCCATAAACAAAACCCGCTATTGATCTGCAAACAACGATTTTAGAAAGACTAAAAAACAGAACAAGTTACTTACCCAGCCCTTCTTAATCTTAAAAGCGTCACAAGGGTCACAATTCGCGACTGCCATAGCTTTAGAAGTTATAAAGTACAAAGCTGGAAAGCAGTTTACATTTCACGACGATGCCAAATCGCAGAGAAATTAAAGACAACAACTGTGTGAATTTCTGGTGTAGAAAGTCTCTAGGAAAACTTAACCAAGTGCCCACCAGCAACAAAACGGATAGTTTTAGCATTCTTGATTTATTTTATGTCAAAATTAAATTCCTTAATGAAAGAAATTGTTCCAAAAAGAGATCTCTGATCAAGATATGGTTCAAAATCGGCCGCTGTAGGTTGTAAACAAGCTGCCAACGATGATGAAAGATGTCAGAGTTTCGGGCTGGTTTTTTCCAACATTTACACAAATTATTTCGTGATATTGATGCCATAACCTACCTCAAACCACCTGACTTCACAAATCGACAAATATTAACGCCAATATGTGGCTACGGCAAAGAAACCTTTCTTCGGCATATTTCCATCGGTCGCTGTACGAGCATGTAAAGTTACATGCGACAACTTCGCAAATGCAGCAACGTCGTTACCGCAGCATTTCTTGATCACAATAAAGTCTAGAAAACAGATCTTAAACCACTGCGGCTTGTTAAAAGTGAATGAAGTCCTCCATTACAATAGCTGCCAGTTCCGTCTGTAAGCACGAAATTCTTACGGATCGACTCAACAAAATACAGCTGCGAGGTACAATTAATTTCTACTTCTGTAGTAAACAAACCACGAACGTATTCTTTCATTGTACGTTCGCATGAATATGTGTTGACTTTTCCTGTAAAACAGCTTTCATAAGTTATCATGAAATGAGTGCAAAAACTCGTGTTTTGAAGTGCTGCTGTTTGTTGTTTGACTGAACTGAGTTTTGAGAAAGTTCAGCGCTATTAAATCGTGAGTCATGATTGGCTTTTGATGACTTTAGAGAGAAGACATGACTTGATCACGGTACTAAAAGCATACTTTTTACCTCAAAGACTCCATTCTACTAAAAGTTATTTTATAAAAGCAATAGATCACACTTTCTATGGGTTTACCGGCGTGATAACCCACTTGGGATGTTGGGAGAACACTCGAAAAGCTTGTAAATCACTCGCCTTCGGCTCGTGATTTACAAGCTCTTCTCGTGTTCTCCCAACATCCCGCGTCGGTTATTACGCCGGTAAACCCATAGAAAGTGTGATCTATTGCTTAATTAAATCGAGCCGAGAGTTTTTATATATGTATATATATATATATATATAGTAGGAATGAAAGAGGAACAGCGAACTTCTCACATGAGGTTTAATACTGTAGACGTTTCGCCCATTCGGGCTTCTTCAGTACAGTATGTAAGATTAAAAAGATTACAAATACTTGGAATGATTCCAGATTCCAAGTATTTGTAATCTTTTTAATCTTACATACTGTACTGAAGAAGCCCGAATGGGCGAAACGTCTACAGTATTAAACCTCATGTGAGAAGTTCGCTGTTCCTCTTTCATTCCTACTAAATCCACCGAGTGTAAGCGTCGCGTATCCTTTGGGATCCTTCTCACTAGCGTCATCGTTGGCAAACCTTCTTTTCTACACAACTATATATATATATATATATATATATATTAAACAATTAGATTATGAGCTCGAGATTTCTATCGCATGATAGTTGATGAGGGCGCAGCCCGAGTCAACTATCACGCATAGAAATCGAGAGCGAATAATCTAATTGTTTTAGTATAAATCAACTAGTCGTTCAAAACTTTGTCTTTTCTGGAACAGCCTCGACCAGTAAACTGTCTAAATCTTCTTCACGGACACTTCGAAAATGTGAAGAAGCGGCCGCCATTACGCTACTCACTATCTATCACAGAATAGATAGTGGGTAGCGTAGCCAATCAGAGCGCGGCATTTGTGATAGAACTCGAGTCGATTTATACTAAATATATTTAGTATAAATCTACTAGTGTTCTATCACAAATGCCGCGCTCTGATTGGCTACGCTACTCACTATCTATTCTGTGATAGATAGTGAGTAGCGTAATGGCGGCCGCTTCTTCACGTTTTCGAAGTGTCCGTGTAGAAGATTTAGGCAGTTTACTGGTCGAGGCTGTTCCAGAAAAGACAAAATTTTGAAGGACTAGTAGATTTATACTAAAACAATTAGATTATTCGCTCTCGATTTCTATGCGTGATAGTTGACTCGGGCTGCGCCCTCGTCAACTATCGCGCGATAGAAATCTCGAGCTCATAATCTAATTGTTTAATATATCTATATTTTAAAGATGTCCGTTCGCAGGCCAGGTTACCTGGCAACAGTAGCGCACTTGAGAACTGCTGAATTTCCGCCATTGGGAATTCGGTGATGCCTTTTTGAAAGTAATGTAAATTTTGTGGAAACCGATTTCACTCGTCCTGGAAGTACATCCCAGCAAGATGATATCCGAGATATTCAAGAACTAGAAATACGACTCCCGCAAAAACCTCGCGAAGCTAGTTTTTGAAGAAGTCACAATGCTTTCATATTTTATTCTTTATTTTTTTTTATATTATATATTTTATTTTTTATATTAGCGTAATCCCCATTATTTTATTTCTTATGCTGTGTTTGGTACACAATTAGTGACACCTGGTGCAAATTACAAGATCAGTATACCGCTCAACACAGTGCTTAAAAATTGACCTTCATTTAGCTCTTTCACTGCCACTGAGATTGCACCAGAGGGAATAGAAGTAAAATTATTTATTATCTTGACAGGGAATACAGAGTCGATGAAGTATCACAATAATATTCACTTAACACAAATTGAAAATGATTGTAAATCTTTTGCAGGTGAAATCTTGAAGAGTTGATGTGAATGCTTGTGTTTACCACGGTGTAAAAACCTGTGTTTTTTTTCTTTAGTTTTATTTTCTTAGTCTCTACTGCTTTGTCTTCTTTGTTGTACATCACTTTTGAACACAATATGTTCTTACACAGAGGATGAGCTGAACGCTCCAATTATTTTTTGTTTATGTTTTTTTGGTTATAATTGCATGAGATTCATTGTAAGAAGAATCTTCTGATTAGATATTTTATTGTCTACTGCAGTCATTATTTCATTCCCGGGTAACCACAATTGAGAGCATTATGAATAGTGCATGTTTTAATGTGTGTACTCTTTCCAGTTGCAATGGTACCCCCAGTGGTAGATAGAAAAATTCCTCTTCCCTCAAAAGAGATGCCATATCAACAAATTGGGGGTAAAACAATTGGATTCTACAAAAGCTTTGAATAAAGGTTTGGTAATAGTGAGTGCCCACTGTATAGTATGTGGTTGTGCTATTTTTAGGTCATATCATAAAAACAATACATGTAAGAAAGAGTTATTGAAATCTTAATATGTTCAAAAAGATTGCTGCACTACGTACTCCTGTAAAAAAATAATGTGAAATCAACATCAATCAGTCAAAAGTATATACCACATGAAAGTTTAATTGTGCTGTTACAGAAACAGGCAAAATATCCATACCCAACCATAGAATAGTACATTATTTTGAATATATGAAAATTTCTATTATAAAAACTGCAGAAGAAAGATTTAATATAAGGACGGTATTTCATCGAAAAAGTCATGGCAGCCAGAGGTATTGAACTGTAACCAATGACATATAGTAACGAGAAGAACTATCATTATATTATTATCATTATTATTATCATTACTATTATTATTACTGGTATTGATATTATTATTGTTATATTTTTTATGTTAAACATAATATATTTTTATGGGGTGGGATTCATGTCTTAATCTTGGTAAAGTTATTGTTACTCTACTACTAAAAGCAATACAAAAATCTTCTTAATAGGCTTTCCATCAGAGGTGGTAGTAATCAAAACAGCTCCAAACAATACCATTTCTTCTAAAAGGCTTAGAATCTAGTGCAGTCATTTGTCTAGAAAGTTTGTGTGGAAAATCATTATTGAAAGCATAGGGCATTTAGGAAACTTGAAACACTTGTTACTACATACAGCACACTTGCAATGAATATATGAGAAAGATCATAAACATTTTGGCATTACAAAATTTATTTTCTTCTTTATAAAGTTTTTCCAATGTAAAAGGTTAATTGCATGTTGTGGTTGTTATGAAATATTGATATTTGACATAAAAATAAAGTAAACGGCAGAAAGTAACAAAGTTAATATGTTATGTCTAACTTTGCAAATTAAGGCTTGAATTAACATTTCATTTGTGGAAAAAGGGCAGGGGTTCTAGATAGCAATATCATCAGGGGGGGGGGGGTCATTGAACTCTAAGATAAAACTGACCCATTGTGAAAAGGCTATGAAACTTGTTGTGTCTATGCAATATTATTGAAACCTTTCAATCACAGAATACATACATACATATATATATATATATATATATATATATATATATATATATATATATATATAGCAAAGAGAAATACTACTCAGAATTCAGTAATCACATTTGCTTTATTTTAAAATGATCGCATTGATCACTGATTATCAGGGGGGGGGGGGGGTCATTGCACTCTAAGGTAAAACTGACCCATTGTGAAAAGGCTATGAAACTTGTCTCTACACAATATTATTGAAACCTTTCAATCAGAGAATACATACATATATATATATATATATATATATATATATATATATAGCAAAGAGAAATACTACTCAGAATTCAGTAATCACATTTGCTTTATTTTAAAATGATCACATTGATCACTGATAATATTGCAGAACCAGTACTTTATAGTGACACAGGGTATACATTCTGTTGAAAATGTTTAACATAACTGCTAGATCAAGAAAATTTACAATATTTTCACTGTTGCAATGATATCAGATCACATCGTTATAAATGATTGCTATAACAACTGCAACTCTCTGTGTTGGAAATTACTTCAAACTGGAAACGCTATCGTTTTATTATGAAAAATACCTATTTACATTCTCTTGTAATCTGTTGGTCGTCTTCCGATTCCGGTTTTAGACTAATAGAATTATTTTCCAGAGACATCTCCAATCGTTGAAGTCGTTCTTACTCGGTGTCCCTTCTAAGTCGTTTTGCTAAATGTAGTACACCAATATATTTCGTTATGTAATCGTTCACTCATGTCCTGTATTTCTATCAATAACACATTCAAATTCAAAACTAACTTGATTGAATTCCTGGTCCTTTTCCCTGCTGTTTCGTTTGCCTTTTTCTGGAGCGAGCAGTTGTTGTCTTGGCTGCGATTTCTGTTGTTATTCTCCCTGCTGTCGTTTCTCTATCCCTGCTTTGAGTCGTGCTTTCCTCGTGTTGATTTTCACGGTATTCGAACTTACTCGGCGACGATCTCGTGCTAATATTTCTTGAATATCTTGGAGATCACCTTGCTGGGATGTACTTCCAGGACGAGTGAAATCGGTTTCCACAAAATTTACATTACTTTCAAAAAGGCATCACCGAATAATGGCGGAAATTCAGCGTTCTCAAGTGCGTTACTATTGCCAGGTAACCTGGCCTGCGAACGGACACCTTTAAAATATAGATATATATAAACATATATATAAATATATATATATATACATATATAAAAACTCTCGGCTCGATTTACTCGGGCTTGCGAGCCACGTGGTCTGACCGGAACCGACACGATTACTAACCTCGCTACGCTCGGCCTTCGGCCTCGCTTCGCGAGGAATTAGTCTATAAACGGAATCGGAAGACGCCCAACAGATTACAAGAGAATGTAAATAGGTATTTTTCATAATAAAACGATAGCGTCTCCATTTTGAAGTAATTCCCAACACAGAGAGTTCCAGTTGTTATAGCAATCATTTATAACGATGTGATCTGATATCATTGCAACAGTGAAAATATTGTAAATTTTCTTGATCTAGCAGTTATGTTAAACACTTTCAACAGAATATATACCCTGTGTCACTATAAAGTACTGGTTCTGCAATATTATCAGTGATCAATGCGATCATTTTAAAATAAAGCAAATGTGATTACTGAATTCTGAGTAGTATTTCTCTTTGCTATATATATATATATAAAAACGTTAGATAAAGCAAGGACGGACAACTTCTGACGATAAAAAAGTTAAAAAGTTAAAAATTTAATAGAAAAAACGTTTCGGTCTTAGACCTTCGTCAGTTACAGGCTGTAATTGTCAGCCTGTAACTGACGAAGGTCTAAGACCGAAACGTTTTTTCTATTAAATTTTTAACTTTTTAACTTTTTTATCGTCAGAAGTTGTCCGTCCTTGCTTTATCTAACGTTTTTAAATTCATTTTTGTGGTGAGGCTTGGACTGTGAATCTTCATTGATCCTCCTGACGCAGTGGCATTCTTTGTTGGCTTGAGGCATTTTATAACCGTTTTTTATATATATATATATATGTATGTATTCTGTGATTGAAAGGTTTCAATAATATTGCATAGACACAACAAGTTTCATAGCCTTTTCACAATGGGTCAGTTTTATCTTAGAGTTCAATGACCCCCCCCCCTGATGATATTGCTATCTAGAACCCCTGCCCTTTTTCCACAAATGAAATGTTAATTCAAGCCTTAATTTGCAAAGTTAGACATAATATATTAACTTTGTTACTTTGTGCTGTTTACTTTATTTTTATGATGTCAAATAGCAATATTTCATAACAGCCACAACATGCAATTAACCTTTTACATTGGAAAAACTTTATAAAGAAGAAAATAAATTTTGTAATGCCAAAATGTTTATGATCTTTCTCATATATTCATTGCAAGTGTGCTGTATGTAGTAACAAGTGTTTCAAGTTTCCTAAATGCCCTATGCTTTCAATAATGATTCTCCTCACAAACTTTATAGACAAATGACTGCACTAGATTCTAAGCCTTTAAGAAGAAATGTTATTGTTTGGACCTGTTTTGATTACTACCACCTCTGATGGAAAACCTATCAAGAAGATTTTTGTATTGCTTGTAGTAGTAGAGTAACAATGCCTTTACCAAGATTAGGACATGCATCCCACCCCATAAAAATATATTATGTTTAACATAAAAAATATAATAATAATCATATCAATACCACTAATAATAATAGTAATGATAATAATAATGCTAATAATATAATGAAAGTTCTTCTCGTTACTATATGTCATTGGTTACAGTTCAATACCTCTGGCTGCCATGACTTTTTCGATGAAATACCATCCTTATATTAAATCTTTCTTCTGCAGTTTTTATAATAGAAATTTTCATATATTCAAAATAATATAATCTTCTGTGGTTCGGTATGGATATTTTGCCTGTTTCTGTAACAGCACAATTAAACTTTCATGTGGTATATACTTTTCACTGATTGATGTTGATTTCACATTATTTTTTACAGGAGTAGGTAGGCAGCAATCTTTTTAAACATATTAAGATTTTAATAACTCTTTCCTACATGTATTGTTTTTATGATATGACCTAAAAATAGCACAACCACATACTATACAGTCGGCACTCACTATTGCCAAACCTTTATTCAAAGTATTTGTAGAATCCAATTGGTTTACCCCCAATTTTTTTTATGTAATGACAGTGTATCTCACACTTCTGTTGATATGGCATCTCTTTTGAGGGAAGAGGAATTTTTCTATCTACCTCTGGGGGTACCATTGCAACTGAAAAGAGTACACAAATTAAAACATGCACTATTCATAATGCTATCAATTGTGCCCGGGAATGAAATAATGACTGCAGTAGACAATAAAATATCTAATCAGAAGATTCTTCTTACAATGAATCTCATGCAATTATAACCAAAAAACATAAACAAAAAATAATTGGAGCATTCAACATCACCCTCAGTGTAAGAACATATTGTGTTTAAAAGTGATGTACAACAAAGAAGACAAAGCAGTAGAGACTAAGAAAATAAAACTAAAGAAAAAAAACACAGGTTTTTACACCGTGCTAAACACAAGCATTCATATCAACTCTTCAAGATTTCACCTGCAAAAGATTTACAATCATTTTCAATTTGTGTTAAGTGAATATTATTGTGATACTTCATCGACTCTGTATTCCCTGTCAAGATAATAAATAATTTTACTTCTATTCCCTTTGGTGCAATCTCAGTGGCAGTGAAAGAGCTAAATGAAGGTCAATTTTTTAAGCACTGTGTTGAGCGGTATACTGATCATGTAATTTGCACCAGGTGTCACTAATTGTGTACCAAACACAGCATAAGAAATAAAATAATGGGGATTACGCTGATATAAAAATAAAATACAAAATATAAAAAAAATAAAGAATAAAATATAAAAGCATTGTGACTTCTTCAAAAACTAGCTTCGCGAGGTTTTTGCGGGAGTCGTATTTCTAGTTTGCTTTGTCTTTGGTGTTTCATGTCCCTTTGCAGGTTACGCAATTTTTTTGTCAAGTTTCGAGTTTAATTTCAGACGGTTGTAGGTCGATTAGCCCACAAGTCGATTAGCCCCTAATCGATTAGCCCCCGCTAAGTCGATTAGCCCCCAAACTTAAAGTCGATAAGCCGTCAAATAACTTATCTACTATCGAACAAACTCGCAATCTAACTTATCTACTCGTGACGCTGACATCGGCATTCTAATAAACCTGCGATGCTCCACGAACCAAACTTTTTTGATGTTGATGCATTGTAGCCTGTTGCGGTGGAGAAAACTCAGTTGATCTGATGAAATAGAACTGTTAGTATCTTGTAAATTTTCTTTACTTCATAAACATTCAGAATTAAAATCTCGTTCTAAAGATCTTAAACCAAGCAAAAGTCATGAAGTTTTTAAACGTAAACTTAAGAAAATATTGTTCGATATTTAGCTTGGGCTTATTATTTTAAAAAATAAAGATTAAAGAGAGGAAACCCGGTCACCCTCTACGGACGAACGAACAAACGAACGGTCTTAAAGTTATTGACTTCATTTTCAAGCATTAGTAAAACAACGAGAAACCCGAAGAAGAGTAATCTAGTAAGTCGACTTTTACTTGGGGGCTAATCGACTTAGTGGGGCCTAATCGACCGGGGGCTAATCGACTTGGGGGCTAATCGACCGGATACAAAAGTTTCAGACTTGTATGTCAGGTTTTTTTATCAGAGATTCTTAACGCACAGCCGAAAAAGATTTTAATCGTTGAGTCTAGTCACCGTTAAGGTTAATGTTTGTTTCATTCACACTTTTTGCACGTATCTTCGTTTCTTGTGTATTCTCGTTACTTGTAGCCTCCCCCGCAGACATTCTTAGGCGTGCGTCACGCGTTCCTGCCCCTAAGAATTAGACGCGGCAACCGGAAGAGAAAATTTCACGTGCCAGGACAGTGGTATCTCCCAGATTTTTATAGTGATCATCTCTAATGGAGAAAAGATACTAATCAATGTAAATGTAGTTGTGTGAAGACAAGCTAAAAGGGGAAGCTGCTCACTTCCGGTTGCCGTCTCCGTCTCAAAAACGCGCGTGCTTAAGCTCCCTAATGTCTGCGGGGGAGGCTACGTTACTTGATGTTTGTATTTTCCGTTTTCTTTCTACAGCACCGTGTGAGTGTGGATTTTTTGAATAAACATCATGGGGAACACAATTTTACGATGTCAGGAAGCTTGATAAGACCAAGGGTTGCGTAATAGAGGAGTAATATGATCACGGAGTGGGACGTTATATCAAACTGTTTGAAAAGCTATCAACTTTGCGAGGACCTTCCTTGAATAACAGAAAACCTCTTATCACAAGCACCTGTTCTTTGAACTTTATTTGAGATTTCCGGTTCGTTTTTGGACTTTGGATAATTAACAATGAAAGGATGACTCGGAGTTTGACATGAAAAAAAGTATGCAAATAAGTTTCATCGGATAATAACCTCTGAGATCTGTATGATTATTAAAAGATCTATTTCTTAATACGGTCACGTGCTACCTCGGAAAATGAAAATTAATCCGAGTTCCTCAGTTCCGACTCGTGGAAGCAACATTAATATTAAGTTAGGTTCATGCGGACAAACATTCTGCATGTTGCTATTCTGTTCGTGCAAAAGACAATTTTTTTCTAAACATAAATTTTTTTAGAGCGTAAGCTCTAAGATTTTCCGTTCCAATTATCCAATTCCTCGGGCATTTGAAGGTCTAATTTTCATGTGATATGTATTTAGCGAGAATTAACAAATCGAAAATAAAACGACTTCCTTTTGTAGCTTCATGGGCGCTCACACAATTATACCGTTTACACCGTAATGACGGAATTCAGAGCGTGCACTGTATCAATCTAATTTCCGTCGCCTCAGCGAGAATTTTAGGCGTTTTTGTTTTCCGCTTCCTCTGTCGAACAGGATTTTGTATATTCTAAACTTTATGTTTTGAGTTAATTCAAGTTTTATTCCGTTTGACTACTTCACTGAGTAGACAAGTATTATAAACTGAAATCTTTCGCGTACACAGGAATCAGTGTAATAATCCTGTTTTACACAAAATGGAAACTAACCGGCTTTGCATGGGTTACTGGGCAATACCTTTATTAATAAGTCTCTATTTCCAAAAGATTCTAAAAAAGATTCTAAAATGTGTAACGCGCGTTCACAGCTTGTCCAAATTAAATGTTTCTCAGTACCATGTTTAGAAACTACTTGCCCCAGTCTTTGAGCTTGTTGGCACTGATTAGTTTATTTGATTTTTATGGTTTTCCAAACATGGTACTTGGTAGATTGAATATGGACAAGCTGTGGTTGGAGACATTCAATGGCAGTTACACTATTTAAGCCGTCTTGTGTCTCTGATTCTTCATGTCACCTTGGTCTTAACAATGTCTTCGGTTACAAATCGGTATCTCGATGTACTCTCCTCGACAAGGAGCACCCCCATTCACAGTTGGAGGGTTGTTACATGAACGAAAACGAAACCGCCACCCTTTTCCACAGCTGGCACTGCATTTACTCCATTTAGACCAGGTTCCCCAGCCACCGTCCACTGAAACAGAAGAATGCAAGTGCTGGTGATCAAAATGTTATGTTCAGTGTACTCAGACTATGACAATTCAATGAGCTAGTGGGATTTCTGTTTTAAGTAAGGGACGGACCATTAGGAAAGTGATGGGGGGTGGGGAATTTTCATCTTGCACGAATTTTTTTTTCGCTCCCTGCTTGTGCAGGAATTTTTTTTTTCAGGTGAACCCCTCTGCACGAATTTTTTTTACTACGTGTGAAAAAGTCACAATTGGACCTTCCTTCTGCATGAATTTTTTTTTACCTTCTTCTTTGCATGAATTTTTTTCTTGGCATTTTCCCTTGCATGAATTTTTTTTTGTTTTTTTTTTCCTAACCCCACCCCCCCCCCCCATCACTTTTCTAATGGTCCGTCCCTAATTTACTATACTTCCTTTGTTAATTCGTTAAGTCTCTACTGTGTCTGTGTGTGTGTGTGTGTGTGTGTGTCAGTGTCGACAAAACCTTATATTACTGACGACTTGTTGCGTTGTTTTTTAATGGAGTCGAAAATCACCTTGTCCTTCTCGCGGTTTTTCTCGTGTTCATTTGCCGTTTTCATAACTCCCAACATATTGATGAAAGAGACGAAAGAATGGTTTACAACTAACTTTTAAAATCTAAACTAAATCACTCTGACCTGTCGCGATCAATATAAAAAATCATCAAACAATCGGAGCGCAGATAAAGTGGACTCTGTCGTCAGCAGAAAACACGAGAAAAGCGTTCAAGCTGACCAAGTTTAGGTTTACTCCTGATTGGCTGAAAGAACGCCGTGAGATTACATCAGTGTTTTTTTTTTTGCTGCTGATGCAGCCGTCTGGTCTCATCTACCAAAATCCCAATAAACAAGTAAAATAAACCCACTAATGTGGACAAGGGAGTTGGGAAGAAAAAAAAAGCTGAGAAAGGAGACAAAACTAAGCTTTTCGAGGTAGTTTTAACTTTAGCCTTCGCTTTGAGAGTTAATTGTGAACTGATTCTGGCCCTTTTCACAGACGAAAATTTGGTTTAAAATAGTTTTCATTGTATGTAATTAAAGAAAACAGAACTAAGCTGAGTTACCTGGGCAACCATTTGAGTTACATTTCTGCTTTTCCTCGTTACTTCCAGAGCATTGACTTCCACCACTGGAAGGTGGTGGACTGGTACAGGTACGCATGCGCTTTTGAGAACCTCCTCCACATGTTACACTGCAATCTCCCCAGTTCTCCCAAGGAGACCATTTGCCATTCACTGGGGGAAAATTAAACTTGCAAAGTTAATCAGAAGACTCTTAAGACTATGCACCGATATGACTGTATGTAGGGCGTGTTCCCGGTGTGTCATGGTCTAGCTGACTCGTGCTGTCATTGGTCTGATTGTAATGTGCATATGATTATGCATATAGAATATGCGCAATAGCAATTGAGTATATTATTGTTATTATTATTATTATTATTATTATTATTATTATTATTATTACTGTATCTATAAGGAGCTTCATGGAAATACGAATTGCTAACTCAAACTAAAAATCTCTGCTTGTTGAAGTATAACAGGCCAGAATTTTTTTAACTCCTATGGCAGGATGGCCCTTCCTTGGCAGTTATGTCCCATACTATTGATGTGTTTGTCGTTCTAGCCTCCGAGTTCGAGGTACATTCTGCTCACTTAAGGCAAGCATGTGCTGCAGGCACGTTACGACTTGTGCCGCTGTACAGAGAAGAAAATTCTGCAGACTTACCTGGAGGGCAGGGTTGTGGGTTACATAGCCTCTTCAAATAGTCATGCCCAGGACAAGCAACACCGGCACCTTCATGACAAACACGAGATCGAGATTCATATCCCTTTCCACATGTCTTAGAGCACGCTGACCAAGTTCCCCACGGGCTCCAACCGTGAACTTTAAAACAGAAGAACAAAAACAAAGGAAAGAACCACTTGTTGTGAATAATGACAGTAGCGTACATAGTCACAACTGCTGACTATGAGATCAATAAAATAAGATTATTTGATTTAATTGAAAAAATACTACAAATGTCTCTAGAATATTCTGTTTCCTATGAAGGACCTCTTTGATGTTAAACAGACAACTGAAAGCATCTAAGTTTGCCATAAGGAAGATAACACTGAATGTGTTAGAGGATATAGTATCACATAACGTGCTTCTCAATCGCTGTACCAGATAACCGAAGGAGACAGTATAGCCAAATTTTTATCGTTTGCACTCCGTCATTTTTAGCTACGAGGTATATTTTGCAAAGGCGTTGTTGTCCGGAATAATTATAGTAGGTTATGTACTGATGCATATGAATAGCAACGGCCTCTACAGCTTCAGTTCTTAGTTAACTCACCTTCAAGGCAACACGGAGCTTTCCTGGTTTCTTCACATTTTACAGCTTCCTGTATTGCGACAATAATTAAGGTAAAGTATAGTTCATCTCTAGCTCGCATTTCGCTGGAACACTTTCCTCAAGTGGAATTCTTTGTCTGGAGGAAAGTTTGGCTGGAATCTCTTTGGGGCGCATGCGCACATTTGTGTAGTCATAGACTTAGTTCGCTACCGTGGAATGCAGCGACGCATAAATTTTTCACTTGGTTTTTGCGACGGGGCTTTCTTTTGTAAACACTTTCAGTAAACAATTCTGGTTTGCGTCCTACGTGTTTGATAATGAAATTGCAAACAGTGCAACGTGGAAACAATTGAAATACTTGGCATCTTTCTTGAGTGCCATGAAATTAAGCGAACCTCTTCATGAAGTTACTCACTTCACTATGAACAATATACAACTCTTCCAAACAATATTAAGCAATTGTCATGGAAACGGTGTGCATGAGTCAAACATTATCCGTTTGGCCTTATATAGCGATCTAGCACCGAATTCTCTAAACTAACTTATAAACGTCAGTGTGGCACGTTAAGTCGGGTTACATAACAAAGTTTGGGACTGGAGCTAGGGGCTTTAATAACTCTGTTGCTAACAAGTACGTACGAAAAAAATGTGAATTAAACCAAAAAAAAGCAAGTGCCATAGAAACTGAGCGCGAATTGATGAGAAGAAGATATAAAATTGATCAAGACGTTATATTGATCATGTTCCACAGGATAGTAATTCTGTTTTTACATTCAAAAACGCAAAACCTTTGCCGAGACATCTTGCGTTGTGTAATTTAAAGGCTTGTACTTTATCAGAATGATTAACAACGACGTGTTGAAGACGGTGGGACTCATAAAACGAGATATTAAAAATGAGGATTTACAAAATTGGATCCAGTATGTATCTCGCGGGCTGAACGAAAAAAAAAACATTGAAAAATAGAGTTCAAAAGCCAGCAGCTCTATTTTTCTATTTTTTTTTCTTTTTTGTTTTGTAGGAACAGGGTCTTATCCCTTCTACCACTGTCGCCTCAGTGCGCATATGTGTGGCTTTAATATACCCTTACTTCACTTTGGCGTTGTCATTTTAAGACACATCCCACAACCCTACCATTTTCCATCACCTAAATATCTATTCGTTTCTTTATTCCCATGGGCGTCATGATGGCTTCTGTACTGGGTTGGTAAGGAGAAGGTATCATCATTCTCAAGGCCCTCAGAGTTTTAAGAGACGGCATTGAAAGTTAGCAAAACACAAACAGCATGACTTAGTAATTGCCTGGGATTTCCATTGGGGTAAAAAATGCTAAAACCACATGGGCGGACTGAAGTTTTGCCACCAGTGGTTATAATTCTTAAAAATATCGAAGTTTTTCGTGTAAATCTAAGGAAAAATCAGAATCTGTCGATTTAATTCCAGGTTACACAAGTCGTGGTGGCGTATGTTTCATCATCATTTTACCAAATGGACTGGAAACGAGTATGGTTTTACCAAGAATCAAGTTCTTATGCGCATGACATGATTCTATCCTCAGGTATGAGTTCACGTATATGTTGTAGCTTTTCGGAGTTGACATGCGTTAAAAGCCAGCATGGATCATTTCAACAAGAGCTCTTTCCAATAATGTTACGCAGGTACGTTAGACTGTCCCAATTCACAAAACAAGAATTTTATTACACTTAAAAAACGTAAGCAACGTTGCTAACAAATCAAATCAAATCAAATATCTTTATTTAACGAAGGTACGCATTAATTAACCCTAGTTCAATTTTTTCCTTGGTTCAATTTTATTTTCCTTTGTTTTCTAGTATGGTAATGTATGATAATGAGTTTGAAACAAAGGAAAATAAAATTTAAACCAAGGAAAAAATTGAACTACAACGTACACAATGGAAGACGTTTTTTACATAGTAACGGCCATAGCGAAGGTTGTTTACTGTCCGAAATTGACTGAAAATGTAGATTAATTCTAACATTGATACATTATGGGAAAGCTGTAAATATCTGTACAGACTGACAACTTGTGAATAGCGTCTCTTGAATCGCCATCACAGGCTTTCTCATTTCCCCTATGAAACTGAATATTCCCTCCTACTTGGGTAACTTTTCACATACTAGAGCAACTCTTTATCTTCCACGCCCCCCCCCCCTCCCATCCACCCCTTTAAGCGCAACCCTCCATCGCCCCCATTCCCCCACTGCTGGCTTATTAAATGCTTAACTTACGTACATTTTTCCAAATGTCCACTTTTGGACTAGGTGTCCTCACTGCAACATTTCTACTTTTAAAAGTTCTTAAGCAGATCTCCTGAAACTTGGGGAATTTAAGGACCAGTAGTACGGTGATGTAATAAACTAAAAAATCACAATATTTTTACTTGAGTCACGTGACAGGAGATAATTTGTCCACTGGGTTTGGTGCAAAATAAGGTAATGACAAAATAAAGCCTGTTAAAAGCACTTACATCAAGCTTTTTTGTGAAAATTTAGTTTATTGTACAGACAGACGCATGAATCTACAAGCTATATGTGTTTGGAAGTCAAATCTTGATTCCTAATTAAGCTACAAGTGTTGGCGTAAAGGCCTTAAAAGCTAAGCAAGGTGTGGATTCAGCAAGTTGTTGGATGGTTGTCATAGCAACCATTTCGAATAAAACCTTTCCAATTACTTTTATTTTAATGAGTGTAATCGCATGCAATTGAAGCTTCTTGGCCAAATTGCAGCAAATTGTGTGGTCTATCGAGCCACCTTAATAACGGTCATGGGAAGTTCACCAGTATGATTCATATCTAGATTACGTAATCTACGAGTTGACCCATTGGTGTCCTTTGATTACCCTTTATGCCCCAAGGGGTCTTTCTGTAACGAGTAGACTCGTCTGGCGTTAGCCTAAGTAAAATCTACAAAGTCACTCTTGGGGCTTAAAGGGTTAAAGCTTTGTTCTTTCTGCTCGTGGGTAAGATGGTGAAAACACCTAATCATTGCCTTCTGTGAACAGGCGTTAAACATGCACGGGTCCACCGTATACCGCTATAGTTGTCTACTGTGTAAACGTAGCCTTTGTCTCACAGTCGATCTACCGGCTCGGTATGATACCAATTTTTCTTTATTACAACATCAAATCAGACATGGGTTTCTCATTTGAAAACCCAAGACTACGAAATACTTTTGGTCCTGATGAACCTGATCCTAAATCTGATCTTACGAATGTGGGGCACTCCTATCGTTGGTACTCCTGTATGGGCAAACCTGTCGTTTTATTATATCTCTCAGTTAGTACGCGCGCTGTGATTGGTCAATTTAGCGGGCCGTACTTCACTGTAGGGCCCGCTAAAGTTTGTTTTGGTCGCCAAAATGACTCCAGAGATCTAATAAATATCTTATTAACCTCGTTTTCTCGGTCCGTACTGTAAAATACGGATCCTCGTTTTTTCCCGTCGATTTATGGCACGCGCGCTTCGCGCTTGGGCCATAAATCGACGGGAAAAAACTCGGTCCGTTTTTACAGTACGGACCTCGAACTCGAGTAATAAGAGGTATGTATTCAACTTTGACACAGATTTACAGACCGGCGGTTTTTCTTAAATTTTTGCGTCCCTTATTGAATCGGCTTGACAGAGAGGTTATAAGGGCTTATGAGAAACGAAAGCCAGCTTAAGATTGATGCATATACTGTTATCCTCGGGATATCCACAGTCACTTAAAGATGAGAAAACAAGAAAATTCTATTGCGTGACTTGCAGAAATCTGTCTGAGTTAATGAAATCTATGTAAATCATTCTGTTTCTTGTTTTAACAATACGCAACCCTACAAGTAGCCTGGGTGCAGATGTCTCCTATTTCCTTTGTTGCACGCGGTGCAACAAAGGAAATAGGAGACGTCTGCACGCAGGCTACCCTACAAGGACAGAACTCGCCATGGCTGATAAGACCAGACCTATAATTCACGGTATGCCATGGCTTTCAGGAACAACTCAGGAAATGGTCGATACTTTTCCAAAACTAATTACCAAAGAAGACGAAATTTATATCGTTACTTATGCAAAGTCAGGTGAGTAGGTCGTCTAAAATCTTGTTCTATTAACTTCCGAGTAGCCTGCGTGCAGACATTTCCTATTTCCTTTGTTGCAAAGGACGTAGCAGACATCTGCATGCAGGCTAACGTCCGAGCCATGAAATATCACATCGATCGGTCTATTCCATATTATTTTGATGTATTTACAGTCACCGCAAAACAAAATGGAAAATGCTTGTAAGTGTCAGAGATTGTCAGATGCTTCAAGTCGAATCAAGCTTTTTCCCTGAAATAATGCATCGGTTTGATTCATATTTGGTGTTTTGTATTTCATAATTCACAGTTCGACTACTCGAAGAATCATCTTAGTCGGTAGAAACTCGCCAAAACTATTTGTTGTTCAGGGTCAAAAAGGCATTCAAAATTTGCATGAAAATTGTACAATTTCTTTTAGTTATTTGAGTGGTTCGAGTGGTCGCAATGTAAGGCCATCGCTCAACCTTGGTGATTGATAACGTGATGAAAGAAACATGTCATTGTGTCGCACAGGCAGGAGTGTATACCGCTCTGCACAATATTCTCTTTGATTAGCTATTACATAAATCATCTTTCTATAGCACAGGCGGCCCAAGCTCACAATGCGAGGAGTTTTTTTTTTTAATCTTTATGCGAACGTTCAGCACGCGAAACTTTGTCCTTTGTAGTTATGGAAACGTGCACGGACCCTTAAGCTGAAGCCAGTTAGTTTGTTCACTAACTATCACCCCATCATTGGGGAGCCACCTTGTAAATCGCCTTAATCTTACATATATGAGGCTAAGAAAATCCTTTATTATTCTTATTCTTATTATTACTATTACTCTTCTCCTTATTCTTATTAGTATTATTATTATTATGTCCATTTCTAATAGGCTCAGGCAGGTTGTTGGGTATGGTTTTTAGCCCTATAGAGCAGGTTTCAACAAGGCACCATTAGTCTCAGGGCTCTCTTTCTTTCCTTCCTTTCTACAGGTACAGTACTTTCCTTAATATCTTTTTCGTTCCCAGCAAAGCCGTTTCGTGGACCACCTTTACCTTCAAAATACGTGGAATATCATTACTTGTACAGAATTCTTTCATCCAAAAGCACCGGGATTCTAAAAATTCCAACAACTTGCTTGCTTTTGGCCTAATCCACTCGATTAATATAGGGCTTCCTAAGTATGTCGAACCATCTTTCTATAGTCTACCATCAGGCTATCAAATTCGTCCTTTTGTCTTCTTTTATTAGTGTTTTATGGTTCGTGGTTTGATCACTTGTTGGGCTGGTGGAAGCACCGAGATGACCCCCGCATGCTGTTTCTTAAGTACGAGGATATGAAGAAGGTGTGAGTGCTATATATATATATATATATATATATTTCGAAACTCGGCAAAACGTATTCGTTAGGGTTTTAATTAGAGATTGGCATTATACTTGTGCGCGCCACCCTCAAAACCTTAGAGGGCTGGTGCCATGGCCCAGCCTTAGCCCTAACTTGTTATAGGTGCTTTCTTGTGGGAATGCTTTTGCTTTAGGCAGGGCGTGGGAATGGGTAATGTATTATTGAAGCTACCACAAGTTGAAACATAAATTGAGTCACTGAACCTCTTTGTGGCATCAGTGATTAAGACCCATGGTCTCACACATTAATATAATGAAAACGTAAACATACAGCGATGAAACGGAGAGAGGAGGCTTCTGGTCGCACTTTAAAGATAGAAAGGGTGTCTTTTTACTTAGAGTGTGTCAAATAATTTCGCTACTTGTTTCAGCCCAAGGGCCTGCAGGATCTCTGCTAGTTGTGTATATGTAGGGAGGGGCTAGGCCAAGTTTTGCGTTCGTCAAATGTGCCTTGCCTAAACCTGGGAGTGTGTCCGAGTAAGGGACGGACATTAGAAAAGTGATGGGGGGGAGGGGGGGTGGGGAAAACCAAAAAAAAATTCATGCAAGGGAAAATGCCAAGAAAAAAAATTCATGCAAAGAAGAGGGTAAAAAAAAAAAATTCATGCAGAAGGAAGGTCCAATTGTGACTTTTTCACCCGTAGTAAAACAAATTCGTGCAGAGGGGTTCACCTGAAAAAAAATTCCTGCACAAGCAGTGAGCGAAAAAAAAAATTCGTGCAAGCTGAAAATTCCCCACCCCTCCCCCCCCATCACTTTTCAAATGGTCCGTCCCTAAGAAGTGTGGAGCTGGCTTGCCTTTGAATTATCGAGTCAAGCAGGTTTTGTCAATAATATCTATTCATACGTTACGCTTGATATACCTAGATGGCTTGATGTAACTGGGTTAAAATTTACAAGAAACTGCCAACGCGGATTCTTGCCACCGGATCTCAGGTCTGCAAGAAGTTAGTCCTATACATGGGCGCATGAACGAGTTAATAAAGACTGCTAATGTTTCATATTCAGCTGCACTGTTTTAATTAGAGCTGCCTACGTCTTAGACTAAATTCACACTGTAACGGATCCACATTGGGTCCGGTATAAAATTTGCACGGATAGGCCTTCCGTTCACACTGTACATATCTGATATCCGGAGAGTTATTTGTACCTCCTATCCGTGCAAGTTTCGTATCTGTTTCAGGAGCAGATTTAATTTTGGGTCCGTAACGGTCTCAAGGTGTACCGGCACATTGTGAACACGTTATTTCAGTTCCGTTTTCGTACCGAGACGCCCAGTTTCGTGCATCGGCGCAAGTGTAAAAATGGCGAAAACATCTGTGGACCAGTGTAGTATTAACACATGAAAATACCAAAAGCGCCTCAGTGTGAACAGGTGTAAGACTAGCACGGATACAAACTGTACCTGCGTAGATTCACTCTGTGCCGACCTAGTGGTCTACAGTGTGAACGTATCATTAAGCTCCACCGACCTTTTTACAGGATGCGTTGAGTGCAGTTTCCAAAATAGCCCAATTCATTGGTAAAGATCTTTCTGACGACACCGTTGCACGCATAATGGATCAGACGTCATTCGATACCATGAAGAAAGGAAGTCACACGAACTATTCATGGAACAGCAGGTTGAAGGGGGAGTTCATTCGTAAGGGACAAGTAGGTGATTGGAGGAACTTGTTCACCGCGGAGCAGAACGATCGGTTTGACAAGTTGTATCAGTGTTGAAAGGATGGCAGGAACAGGACTGGAATTCGAATATGGAGAGGAAATCTAGGAAACGTGTGTCATATAGCAGAAGGTGTTGATTGCGGTTGGGTATTGTACTTGAAAACGACTGTAAATTACAATTTTCTTTATGAGGAACCAACGTGTATACTATTATGAATCCTTTAATCTGATTGGCTAACGTACTCTCTGACTAGCTCTGTGATAGTTATCGAGAAGCGACAAAGCCCACGCTTGGAACAAGTAGGCAATGCCATTAAGAAGTAAAAATCTGAATGAATATAAACATTGTTATGAAATGTATGAAAAGCTTTATGCTAGATAGTTTCAGTTCTACTGGTACAATTAAACCACTCGTTCTCGTTCTTGTTTTCTAGTTTTCTATAGGTTACTTTTGACTCACAGAAAATTCGAACTCAAAGTGTAATTATTAATAAGAATTCTAGAATGTTCCGTCGCGTATTGTAATTCTAGAACTTCCCAGTGTCACACTCTAAAATGATCCTGACTTTGTACTGCGCGTTAGTTGGGGCTTCCGTAAAATAGATTCAGATTTACATTCAACAGACGCGATTCCAAAAAGGGCCTCTGAACGCCAATTGCGTATTTATACTTACTTAATCAAGTGCATATTCACACTCTTAAATTGTATGTGGCTTAACTTATTCAATGTTACTGTGCATGTAGAAATACAGATTAGCTAAATATCAAAAGGCATTTATAGTGGTTGGCTGTTGAAATCATAATTGTTTTAGAAAATTCTCGGGTAATTTCGCTGCCGAGGGAGCTATGGAATTTCTCAGGCTTCTTCATAATGAGATGCGTCACTAATTGGTTAGTGCTCTGACTCCAATGATGAGCGAAGGAGACACTCTTAAAGAAATAAGATCACGACGAGATTAACTCAATGATTGGTTCAGCCGTAAAGGGGGAGGGGACACACATTTTTGTCAGTTTGTTTTCCTTTCTCTGAAAACTAAGATGGTACATAAAAGAAAATGAAAAATACTCCACGACCTACATTCCACCGCCGCTATGGAACCCTTGTGATGGCCGGGGGGGGGGGTAATGGTTAGGGTAGGGTAGGGAAGGAGAGTAAGGGACTCAGGGAATAGATGCTCTATTCAAACGCAAAAGATCCGATTCAGATCAACTTTTCTTAGCATTGCAGACTGAATGTTATTATTTTATGAGAATAGAAGACAAAAGAATCACCTACTGCATTTAAAGTTGTTTTAGTGTACTTAGTTCGTTTCAATAAATGCCGGATCCCGCAAATTAATTCATTCCACTCGATTATGCTAAGCAACTATAATGCCACAGCCTATTTCTCATGAGCAAATATTGCATTCAGCGTTTTAAGACATCAGCCTTGTTCGTGGTCATCCAAAACAATTGTTGTTTACTTAATAGGGATTGTGTCCCATTTATGAACAGTTCAATTTTCCAAAAGGCTTCTCAAACGACAAACCACAAAAGCTTAGCTCGCACGCCCACAAAAGATCGAATTCCGGCTCGACTGAGGGGAATTTAGATAGAGAACGTAGGTCAACATGCAAAGCCGCTCGTGGTGCTTGATGGTTGCATTAATGGCCTTGTTGATCGCGATATTAATATTAGAGGTTGAAGGAAAGATACCAAGAGGCTTTCGTAGATCGCGGAGGCAAAACAGACCAACCAAACGGAAGGGGACTCGACCATCGAAGCCCTGCAAAGCGAGATATTGTACAGTTTCTCAATGGAGTACATGGAATCAATGCTCAGTTGCTTGTGGAAAGAGCGGCATTCAAGTGAGATTTAGAAAGGTTTGTTTGAATCTATTTTATAAAAGCAAGTAAGTTTTACTCTGTTAGTCTCCTTCGTTTGATTGCTTCCATGCATTACGTGCTAATCAAACAAGCAGAAAAATGATTCGATAGTGGTCAATTCTGAATAATAAACAAGTCATTACACGTAGTGAGCTATGTCATAGCGAATCGTGACACAAATCTGCCAATGGCTCTCTTCAGAAGTTTGAGACTTCATATATATAGACTGAAGCAAAACGGTTCGTTTACTCACTGCTTGCACAATGTCGTTTTGTCAAACTCTACTGAAGACAAAGATGTTATGAAAAGTGACTTGTAAGTTTGTTAACCGGATATACTCATACTTGCTGTAGAGACCATGTGAGCTTCTTGTCGGTGACCTTTTTAATTACAGCATTCCGAAGTTCTGTGGAAAGCCCAATACTGGCAATGATGAATCGCAACCTTCTTTTAAATCTTTGAAAAAGACTAAGCGGCGGAACGTTTCTAGATAGGCAAATGGAGAGGCAGAGAAATTAACTCTAATTTGGAACTTTTTTTTGCTACAAATAACCCTTTCATGATTTCCAACTTATTTCCCTACTAAATTTTTAGTGCTACAATTAGCACTTGAACTGTCACTACCTAGTGTTCACCTTAGTATTGTGAGTGGGAGAGTCAGAAAATGAAAAGTCACGTCTAGTCTGCGAGCGCAATTGTTTTTCCGGTACTCGATTTTCTCCGCCCGGGAAGGAGAGAATTCAGTACCGTAAAACAAGCAGTAGGTAGAGGAAATCAAGTACCGGAATAAACATTCGCAGTCCCGATTATGTCTAGAATTCTTTTATCTCCGAAAACCTACTGGACAGCACTGTACTATGATTTCTTATTTAATATCTGACTTTTCGACTGTGTTACTGCCTCTTTCACTATATATCGATTGTCACTTCTGTGGATAAAACCAGTGCTACACTTTGTGATTTGTGTCACAAGCCTTTTTGCTCTGAGTCTTCCAATTGTGAATGAATTAGTCCAGTGCATTCATTGTTTAGAAAGCCATTTCTCATAACATTACATCACTGAATATCAGTTTCACGTTTGTTTTCAAATTTTCTCCAGGCTAAAGAACATTTTTAATGATAATATTTTTCTGAATTAGTTTCACGCTTTAACGCTCGCGGTGTTAGGCTTGTATTATTCAAAAAGCAGTTGCTGTAATTATAATTGTTTCCAGTTTAAATCTTTCCTATATTCATCTCAACAGATTTAATTTACATTTTAACGATGAAGATAACGATAACAACAATAACGATATTAAGAATGAGGATGACCATCAAATATAAAAACCTTAAAGGCAAAGACGTTATATAACGCGTCAGGACCCAGCTCCTGAACGTACGCGTTGAGGAGTTTGAGTGTGACCTGGCGTGAACGAGTGATAAACGTTTTCCGCGTATGCGCGTGTGGGTTACCAGAACTGAGTCTTGAGAGGCCTAAAAAATACTAGCTCTAAATAAGAACAGGTCGCCCAAAGCAACCCTGGAGGCGGAGTGTGATGGCTGAGCTCGCCAAGAATAACATCACGTGGATAGAGGCAAAGCGAACTGCCAGTAATAGAGAGGTGGAGATTCATAGTTGACGCCCTATGCTCCACTTAGGAGCGAAGATGGCCTCCACTATACTAAAAAAGAACTTACCTATTCATTAGCATAAAAGTAATAACATTTCATTATATTTTGTTGGTTTAAGATTTTAACAATTCAAGAAGTGTCCTGGAAACATAATTACTCTAAGGTCAACCGCTCTCTATTTGGCCTTAAATTTTTATATTTATTTTTCCACTGCAATTGTTTATGACAGTCCTTTTTTTGCAAGTTATTGTATAAAAAGCAAATGATAAAGTGTTTAGGGACAGATCAAGTGTCTGAAACGGTCACTTTTAAACAAAATTTAATCTGTCATTTGTGGTAAGTCATACCAAACTGAGAAGTGTTTATTCGACAATCGTGACCAAAACATTATGGGGGATTTTACTAGTTTTTGTTTACTTGATATTATACTTTTTACATGAACTTGCTACATTTCTGAGAGGTTTCGGAATGAATTCGGCACAGGTCCCTACTTCATTATGCATACTGCAGCCGTACGGTTTCGTTCTCAGAAATGTTTACACGCGCACTTCCCAAGACAATTCAACCACAGCATGCATAATGAAGTAGGGACCTGTGGGGAATTCTTACCGATAGGTTTCTTCCCGGTTTATGTTCGGTGCAAAACGCACCAGTGACGTGACAAAAGATTACAAAGAAAATCCAAACAATGCAGACCACGACAACAATGGCCCAAAACAAAGAAAATCTTCACATCGTTTTCAGACACCGGACATAAACCTTCTTCCCGCAAAGCAATTGTGCAATATGTTTGGCATTTGTTTGATACATTGTCTAGTAGCGGGGAAGGGAGGCTCAAGTGAACCATCGTTAAAAGAGAAATCCTGAAAACTATCCGGCTAAAAGTGACTTCAATGATTGTGGCTTACTCTCTCCGTCGCGTTATGTTTGTGTAAACCTTCTTTACACCTCCACTTTGGTGGCGTTGTTACCAGCGTAAACTTATGACGAGCATGTTTGATTATTGCATTGAATACACAAAGTAATGTGAAAAGAAGAACAAAGCAATAAGAAGATTAAAAACAAACATGGTATTGAGCTGTAAAGTTTATTCAAACACTGGTTTTCTGATAATTACTTTCTTGTTTAGGTAATCAAACCCGCGAAATGTAAAGGCCGATGTCCATACAAAGCACGGCAAGTTCGCCCTTGCAACCGTTACTGCCAAAATGGTGGGACACTAAAAGACACAGGATGCAGTTGTCCTGCACAGTATGGCGGGAAATGTTGTGAAGAAGGTATTCAACCACTTAAGGATTCTTAGCATCTTAACAGGCTCATAAAAAAATGCGATTTACCTGGAAGTAATGCTTAACTAATTGCATTATTAGTTTCAATTGCAACATCGCAAGCTTAACTAATTGCATAATAAAAAACATCGGAGCAGAGTAGGGAACCAACAAACTCTGCTCTTTGTTATCATTGTCACTTTCAGTTAACGGAAATTGGTCTTCTTGGGGGGTCTGGGGTCAATGCAGTGTGTCATGTGGTGGGGGAACTCAGAACCGTTCACGCTCTTGCACCAACCCACCAGCAGCCCATGGAGGAAGGCCTTGCACTGGATCAAGTGAAACCAGCCAGGAATGTAACAGAAACGTTTCGTGTCCAGGTAATGCTAAGCCTTTCAAAGAGAGACCGCCAAGTTGAAACTTTTGCTTTGTTTTTATACGTTCAGTCACCAATCGCCGTCAAGGTCCAAATGAGCATGCGTGGTCCAAATCCGCATGTGCTAATCTGGAGGTTTACTGCGACGTAAATTGATGAAGAAGGGCGATGTTCACCGAGAAACTCAGGATGTACTACGTAGGACACGCCAGATAATGCAGATATCCGTCCAGTTTAATTGTAAATTACTACTAAACCGCTTTGAGTACCAAAATACGCTTATAATCAATAGATAAAAAAGTATACATCTGAACTGTTGCAGTAATAAAAAGATACTACAAGAATATGATCATAAATCCATTGCAACTGTTAAGTCGAAACAAATAATAATCATCAGAATTCTACTTCCAGTTGATGGAGGTTGGTCATTATGGGGAGCCTGGGGCCAATGTAGTACGACGTGTGGTAGAGGATATCAGAACCGTTCACGTTCTTGCACCAACCCACCAGCGGCCCATGGAGGAAGGCTTTGCACAGGACCAAGTGAAATGAACCAAGGATGCAACATAAATGTTTCCTGCCCAGGTAAGTTAGCTACTGGAGCGGATTAAGCTTTAGAGACTATGTTCAGAAGACTACATCGAGACTGTCACAGCCACAAGGAAGTACTCTTACATTTCATGCCTGGGTTACTACTTACGGTTAATCACATTTCTCTTATATAAATTCTTTCCCCAGTCAATGGAAATTGGTCCCCTTGGGGAGCTTGGGGACAATGTAGTGCGTCATGTGGCGGGGGAACTCAGAACCGTTCACGTTCTTGCACCAACCCACCAGCAGCCCATGGAGGAAGGCCTTGCAGAGGACCAAGTGACATGAGCCAGGAATGTAACGTAATTATAATGTGTCCAGGTAAGTAAGTGTTGAGTAGTTCCGTTCTAGAGCAATCAAAGCTATTAATAAATAAATCAAAACGGCTTGTTGAATGTGTTCCAGTAATGAAAATAGGTTACTTACCCATTTGCTCTGACGAGGGGTTAACCCTTGAAACGTCAGCACCCCTCCCATCCCCCTTTTACCTTACTATGGTATAAATTGCTTTTTCAACTTGTTTGATTAACCCAATTTCTTGTGTTTCAATTCTCCACCGACGCAGCACTAGTCTCTATGGAAACTAGCCCCATAATACCCATATATTTAGTCGATTATTGATTGCTGTTACGTTTGTTTTTGTTGTACAAAATGTGTTTCCAGTTGATGGGGGCTGGACATTATGGGGAGCCTGGGGCCAATGTAGTACTTCATGTGGTGGAGGAACTCAGAACCGTTCTCGTTCTTGCACCAACCCACCAGCGGCCCATGGTGGAAAGCTTTGCATAGGAGTAACAGAAATGACTCAGGGGTGCAATTTGCAAATAAAATGTCCAGGTAAATGCAATAAAGAACAATATATTACCATGTACGAATGTGTAATAGAATGGCTTGATATTCATATTGATATTGCTGTACTGTACTTCGATATGTTCGATGCTACCTACAGTCACAAAAGAAGAAGACAGCAGCTTGGCTGAGCGGTTACGGCAGACGGGACTTAATTACAATCCGCAAGACTAGAGTTCAAATCGCACCTTCGACCACGTACAGTAGCCAACTATTTGGCATACATCCAGTTGGTTTCTTAACCCTGTCAGGTGACCAGTACCAGTGATGTGCTTCTGACCTTGTTGAATTTCAGTTGCATTGTTTGTTTCACTAATATCAAATTCTTGTTTGAATTAATCTAATTATTTAAACAGACTGTACTCACCAAAGCATTTCGCTTCCCCTAAATTTTTCAGTTGATGGAAAGTGGTCTCCTTGGGGAGCCTGGGGCCAATGCAATGTTTCCTGTGGCGGAGGAAATCAGAGGCGTGCCCGTTTCTGCACCAACCCACCAGCGGCCCATGGAGGAAAGTCCTGCACTGGAGTAAACGAAATGACTCAGGGGTGCAATGTGCAAATATGTCCAGGTGAATGCAACGAAGAACAACAAATTACTAAGCTTCTTAACACAGAATGACATAATGTTGAGAACGATAATACATATGCAAGGCGAAGGCCTCAATGTTAAAGAAAGCAGAGTGGCCGATTGGCTTAGACTCGCCCTCGAACACGTTTTAAATAACCCACAGGTTAGCCTCCAGCCACTTCGGATTTTTAACATTGTTATGTTTCAATTTAATTACTTGTTTCACTCATTTGCTCGGCCACTCTAGGTTAAATACCACAAGCACTGCTTTGGGCAAATATTCTTGTTTCAGTTAATCTTACTATGTAAACGGACTGTAGAGTCCATAAAAGTCCTTCACTCCCTGTTTATTTTTTAGTTGATGGAAATTGGTCTCCTTGGGGATACTGGGGCGACTGTAGTGCGTCGTGCGACGGAGGAACTCAGAGGCGATTCCGTTCTTGCACCAACCCACCAGCGGCCCATGGGGGAAAGCCTTGCACAGGATCAAATGAAATGAGTCAGGAATGCAACACAAACGTTTTGTGTCCAGGTCAAGTATTATGAGGTGTTTGTTGGGGTAGCCGAAATATACTTAGGGAAAATACCCTCGGGTTTGTTAAAACTGTTTTGGGAAGTGCTGCAGCTTCAAAAGAAAATAGCCAACATCAGGAGGCCAACATGCACCCTTTACGACTACTCGTTTGCTTCGATTCAAAGTTGCTGGCTCTCTATGCATTGTATTTCCAGTAAATGCAACTTGGTCTGCCTGAGGAGCCTGGGGCCATTTTAAAGTGTGTCATGTGGCGGAAGAAATTGCAGGAATTCTCGTTCTTGCACCAATCGACCAGGGTCCAATGGAGGAGTGACTTGTTCATGGTGAGGTGAAATGAGACAAAAATGTGTAGCACACATACAGCTTGAGAACGTCAAAAGATGTAGACGAATCAGGAACCAACCCTGTAAGATACACTTCAAGGCAATTTTTCGTTAAGACAAAGAGTTATTGCACTGTGGCAGACTAGTAATGATAAATACACCGGTGTCTTCCTGTGAGGTTTAAACTTAATACCAATCCATTAGATCAATAGCACTATGACTAAAAATCAAGCGCTTTGCCGTTTATGTTTAGTGAACGGAGGCTGGTCTTCCTGGGGAGCCTGGGGCAAGTGCAACCATGGCTGTGTTAAGAAGAGATCACGAACGTGCACCAGACCCCCGCCGTCCAGTCAAGGTAAACCGTGCACTGGGCAACCCTTAGAAACTGCTGACTGCTCGTTTGTAGAATGCATAGGTGAGTGGTCAATTATTTATAAAGCAAATCTTTCCAGCGAGTTTCAGACTCAAGCTATGTTTAATGTAACCAACAGGAATTGGCTTATGCCATTACCGCATCATAATTATCAACAAAAAAGTAATCTTTCACTCTTAAAATACAACTAATGATTAGATCACAATTTCTCCATGCCACATCAATCTACAGTTCTGAATACTGACCATGAGAATATAAGGGAATGATCACCAATGATGAATTGTTTTGATAATTTCTGGACATTCACCTTTCTTGAACTGTAGGGGAGCACTAAGAAGAATTTTATATTGACATTGAAAATGAAAAGTTAAAGAAAGATATCTTCGCACGAAGCCATTATCAACTCTCCATCTTTGTGAGGCGTTCATTTTCAGTAAACACTCAGAAATGTTACTGGCAGCTAGGGTACCAGCAGTAAATAGGCCCAGTTACTGTACAATGACCGAAACATATCACCCCTAATGGAAGGACATTCGAGCCATGTAAATGTGTTTCCAAGGAAAGTGACTTTTATTTTTCACCTATAGTAGAAGAACTCAAATACAATACGGGAAACCTAAACTTAGGGTAGCTGGGAATTTTTGATAATGTTGATGCTGCTTATTTTGTCTGATTATAATTTTCTCCATCCAGGTGGTAATGGAGGGGGTGGGAAATCTTGAAATAGGAAAAACACCTGGAGGAGATGATGTCGGGATCTGGGGCCCGTGGAATGAACTGAGCGTCCGCGATTAGTCATGAGGAGTCAGCAGCTGGAACTCAGAGCTCGCTGCTTTCAATGATAACAGACTGCGCAGATTCAGACCGGCCATCTGAATTAGTGATTTTATTGACTGCTGCTGGTACCTCATTTTTCATTTGCAGTGTGCTGGCATGTAAAAGAATGTTTAAGACTTATACAGTTGAATAAAATGGGAGTTAAAGCACAGTTGGTTCACAATAACAATAGCCCCTGGTGAGTCGAGTCTCCCACCCTGACCAAGACCATCTCTTCTGTACTTCGAAATGTCCGAAGCACTGATAAACATCATGTAAAAAAAAGCAATAAAGTTTACTTTGAAAATTTTCAAATCGGCTCGAACGTCCTTGTAGGGGTGCGTGTTCGGTGAAGCTTACTTCGACCCTCATAAAAGTCTTTTTACACTTCGCCAAGGAAAAACGGTCGAAGTTCAATGTTCTATGACAGTACTTCGCTACTCGATAGTAGCTTACGATCAAGTTTATAATGGGTCACAATCAGCTCCACACATCCAAATTAAACGATAAGATAACAATCACACCAAAAGACTGAAAATGTTCTTGTTGGCTATGATCTTTTATCACCATCTATGTCACATGGTGATCAAAGTTTATTTTCCGCAGCATTTTGACAACGACAATATGAACAGGTGCACAATTATTACACTCTTTGATGCCCTAGACTTAAAATACATTATAAAAACTAATAGCGAGGATTTATCTAGCTTCTTTATTTGGTTTGCGTTCCATTACCTCAAGATAACCGGCGTAATCTCTGTTCAGCAGAGTCGCCTGCTTCAAACGTTTTTCATTCAGGAAATTTTGCCAACGGCACGCATGTCATGTGATTTCTTGCAGCCTTGCTACTGTCTTTAATTTGCATCATCTACTTCTAGTGGTTTTTTAAAATTTAAACAGTATTCTAAGAAATTTAGCTCAACTTTCAAGGATCCAAGCGCTTATCATTCAATGAAATTTAATAAAGCAATTTTATAATTGTAATTTTATACTTTTCGTTTCAGGAATGATTCTTTTAAGTCAATACCACGGCTATAAGCTTCAACCTAAAACGGGGTGTGCAATGGACTGAGCGGGCCACCCCACCAAGTTACCCCCCCCCCCCTCCAAAAAAAAAGTTAAATTAGAATATACGGTATACGGTACACGTTTTCCGACGCGCTGTACTAAGGGACGGACCATTAGAAAAGTGATTGGGGGGGGGGGAGGGGGTGGGAAAAAAAAACAAACAAAAAAAAAAATAATGCAAGGGAAAATGCCAAGAAAAAAAAATCATGCAAAGAAGATAGAGGGTAAAAAAATTCATGCAGAAGGAAGATCCTATTGTGACTTTTTCACACGTAGTAAAAAAATTCGTGCAGAGGGGTTCACCTGAAAAAAAATCCTGCACAAGAAGTGAGCGAAAAAAAAAATTCGTGCAAGCTGAAAATTCCCCACCCCCCCCCCCCCAATCACTTTTCTAATGGTCCGTCCCTAAATTAAACTGATCGAGTTAGCTAAGTCGACAAATTTGTTTGTTCTCCAAGCAAGTGTTTTTACTCTTTCACTGAGAAATTCACCTTCTTACATGGCAATTTGAAAAACATGGTCCAATATCATTTCGTTGAAAATCTCTCCAATTCTCACCGTTTGACACCTAACAACGGGTTTGAGGGACGAATAATGTGTGGGTCTCTATAGACGTGAGGCACTGGGTACTAAAGGGTTACTGATTTGCTTGATGTTGACCTTGTGGCATGGCTTCCGGAAGGACGTTGCCAAACATTTTGGTGACGGGAACTCCAGGAACGGGTAAAACAGTCACTGCAAACGAACTGACACAGAGAACGGGGCTTAATTATGTTAATATAGGTGACTTAGCGAAGGAAAGGGACCTATACGAGGGTTGGGATGAAGAGTATGGCTGCCACGTGCTCGACGAAGATAAGGTTAGATCAGTTGTTCCAACCACTTGCCTCACTATGGAACAACTCAAATAATATTGGACAGGGCTTATTTGCTCGTCCTTCCTTTGGTAGCCCGAAAAATAAGAAAATAATGATTATCCTCATGTAGGGAATGCTGGCCAAATGCAATTAGCGATACAGAGGCAGCACTTGCAAGTTGTGTTAAATTTTGCCGTCTTTATCGATAGCTTACCAGAGATTTGAGTGGTCACCTTGCATGGTTTGATTGTTAGATAAAATGGTGAGAGCTACGCTGCGTAGTGAACAAACAGCAATACAATTCATTACTATTTAGTGACTTCTTAAAGAGTGGTCACCCTTCAAGGTTTGATCCACAGGTGAAAATGTAACAAACCACACTGTATAGTGAAACAGTTGGAATGATTTCCGCACAGGTCCAAACTTCATTATGCATGCTGCAGTTGAATTGTCTTGGGAAGTGCGTGTGCAAACACTTCTTGTACGGCTACAGCATGCATAATGAAGTAGGGACCTGTGCGGAAATCTTGCCAAACAGTTCCACATCACAGAACTGCCCATTAGCTTTTCAAAGAATGGTTACGCTTCATGATTTCATGAACAGATCAGGTGAATATATACACACTCCCAAAGGGGATTTTATCCACTAACGAAAAAGTTAGAGCCGTACTGTAGGTTTTGAAACAAACGATATCAACACAGAACTGTCACATTGGATAATTCAGTCCCATATTTGATTCGTGTACTTGTACATTATACTGTACACAGTTCACGATTTGACTATGAAAGTAACAGGTTTGACTACGGTTGAACTTGGTTATCTCGAACTTCCCACTGTCTCGAACTCAAACTCATCTCCCTTGGATTGTCTTTTCAAAAAAACTGTAAATTCAATCAATTCAAACTCAGGATGCTTTCATTTTTGTCTTTTGAGCAAAAAATATTTTGTTTCGTATTTTCAATGTTTTCAAACCTAAGAGTTGGGTAGTCATCCAATTCCACCCTTTGGATCCTCTCTGTTTGTGGTAGAGGGTTACTTTAATTGTGGTTCAAATTACAGTACAAATGTAAAATAATATGTGCTTATTGACTAAGTGGCAGGGCCGGACAGGAAAGTTTTTGACTCAATGTCATGAAATACGGTCAGAGTGCAGCGAGGTCTGTGCATTATGGACAAGAGCCAAATATTTTCCATCCGGGCCGACCTAACTGGGTCAATAAGCATTTAATCATATGACCACTGACTAAGTTTTTTGTTTCTACTCCCAATTGGAAGTGATAGCTTGGCACGCATGGGAAAAATCACAAAGAAAGATTCTACAATATAAACGTTTCCTTGTTCTCTCGAGTCAGAACACAAATTTTGCAATTCATTGAAAAGTGCGTCTTATTTTCTCATTTCTGTTGTTCAGTGTTTTGTTGTTGTTTTTTTTTTACTTTGCAACAAAGCCAAACAAGTAAACAAGGGCCTGACAGCCTTTTCTGGACTGGCTCACATCAACCCGTTTGGCCTCGCACGTGTCAGCGTTTACTATAGTTTTCTATGGGATTGCATTTGCTGAGCCGGACTGGTCATGTGATAATGATATGTACCTACAAGCAGCTACAGAAATGTGTGATTAATTCTCTTGCAGGTCATAGATGAGTTGGAAGACCAAATGATTGAAGGAGGCAATGTTGTGGATTATCATGGCTGTGATTTCTTTCCGGAACGTTGGTTTGACATTGTTTTTGTGCTAAGGACAAACAACACTACACTCTATGAACGGCTAGAGCAAAGGTGAGACTGTACTCCACCCTCCAAGATAGTACTTAGATTATAACTAATCTAAGTAATATTTAGTAATATGTAATCTAAGTATTATTACTTTGTCAAAACCAGATGAACACTCTGAGCCTCTCTTCAAAGCTCTGGAAATCCTAGAATTAAAGGACATTGTTTTAACCTTGATGATTTCTTCAGAACACTATCATCAACCAGATTTGCTTCTAAATCAAGTTATTAGATAAAAATAAGTTATAAGCTCATCAACAAGCTCATCAAGTTATTACGTGAACTTTGATAAAGTTTGATTGTAATTAATTAGTAGGAGAATTTAGCACCTTTGAACATACTGTATATCCATATGAAAAAGAGTGCTAATGAAAAAGAGTGCTATACAAATTCATTATCATTATCATTAAAACTATTGAAAATTTAACATTTGCTTTGGAGCTGCCAAAGTTTGGAATAATTTTGATGAGCCTGTTAAACATCTTCCCCAAAAAGAATTCACAAAGAAAGTAAAGCTAAACATCTTACAGACTTATGAATGTTCATCAGCTGGTACTTAGTTATGATGAAATTTTTTGTCTTTTTCTGTGTGTATTGAGTTTTTGTCTGTAGTATCTATTCCTTTTTATCTTTTCAAGCTTTACTATTACCAAAATTTAGTGTTAACTATTTATTTTGATTGTAATTTGTTTAAATATGGTAATAAGCTTGTTGTTGTTAAGTAATATTTATTTATGTTTAAATAAATGGCCTGACAAACAGCTACCAGTATTTCTCTTTTATGAATGTACCATATTAACTCAAATAACAGCTGGGGGCAATTATTTTTTTTTTCCATATCAAAAAGGGGTTATTATTCTAGGGAGGTGATTATTTCAAATATTGCTCACTGTAAGTAATGTGCTGCTTTTTTTATTATTCCATAAATCAAAAAATAATCCCATCAAATAACTGAACAAGGGCTCTTTAAAAGTTCCAAATGGTGGGGTGGGATGGGATGGGGTAGGGCGATTCTTCATGGGAGGCGATTAATCAAGGGACAGCTTTTTTGTGAGGAAATATGTACATAATAATTTGAGAACCTTGAGCTGATTTCAAACAAAATTTTGATGCTGCGCCACTTCGAAAGCTTACCAGTTTGGCACATAAACATTATTTTCCCTTCTCTGGTGAGGGAGTTACAGGTTTCATTTATTCTAAATACAGCTGTATAACATTGTGAAGTTATTATAGTGTTATTAGTAGTGTTGGTATTGTCATTATCATTGTGTAGAAACAGGGCTAAAAATTAACTCCAGTGCTTGGTGGCCAGTTGGGCCAGTTTCCTTGAATTCTTAGTGGCCCATCCCAAAATGAAGTAGCCCTTGCTGTTTTTTTTTTTTGAGGGTCATGTGGCAATCACAAAATCAAAATGGTGTCTACATGTTGTAAATGTGGATTGCCCATTAAATCACTGTTAAAATGGCTCTGAATGTCCACTTCAGAACTAAACACTCACGAAATGAATGATCTTAGAGTCCAGGCAAAGAAACAAAGAGAAAGGTAGTCCAATTAAACTACATATTGAGTTTTATTTTTAACTTTGTACTTTGCATAATTTACATTGCAACTTTTCGAAACTTTGTAGCATACCGTATTTACTCGTGTATAAGTCAAACTCGTGTATAAGTCGACCCCCCATTCTCAAGGTCAAAAGTCGGATTTTTCATCATTTCTAGTTAAATTAGTCAAATTCAGTCCAATAGAAATTTCCCAAGAAAGTTAATCTTTTCTTCCTAAGAATATACTAAAAACACGGTAAATTAAAAAAGGCAGAGCGAAATATAATCATGTGCTTTGAAGTTTATTAGGACTTGTTTATATCATCACGATTTAAGCACACTCGAGCACTTCGATTTTCTAGAGAATTCTTTTACAATATTTGGAAGTACCGCTGTAAATCGCATTGCATTTAACTAGCCTTTATCTGAATGTTGAGTTTGAAAGGAGATTTAGAAGACCAGAGGAATGCCGAAGAACTTCGAAGGATCGCTTGATGAAAACACTGCCATCTTGGAAAAGATGGCAGTGTTTGCCAGCATTTGCCAGGTCACTAGGCTACTGCAATCGTTCGATGAAAACGAAAGTTCAGCGCTGTAACCACCAGCGAATCTAAATAAAAAAAAATGTCTGCTCTACAGATCAAAAGACACAATAGAAGTCATCTCCAGTAGGTCTGCGTTTAAGCCACTTAACATTTAGAGTTTCACACTTTTTTGTTAATGAAAAATGTGCCGAAAACTGACAAAACTCGAGCACAATTAGAACTGGTTTTGTAAACTCGGTTTTCGTTATGGACTTCGGGCAATTGTTATGCTAATTTCTTGGATTGCTTGGTCAGGTCTTTGTGTATGACTAGTGTATAAGTCAAGGGCGATTTTTTGGGCTGATTTTTTGGTCATAAAAGGTCGTGATGTTATAAAACGGGGATCCTGGCACATTTTCCATTACGATTTCATTACGATTTCATTACGATTGAAATACGCGCGGGGCTGGCACATTTTGATTATATTAGCAAAGATTTAACAAAGTACATGCCGGATGATCGGGCGGGCGTGTGGGTACCATCAATAATGAGTGTAGGTAGATTGCCGCCAAGCCGATACAAAGTTGATACAAAGCTGTTATTGACTAGAGCCGCCAAGCCGATACAAAGCCGATACAAAGTTGTTATTGACTAGAGCCGCCAAGCCGATACAAAGTTGATACAAAAAACTATATGAAATTTGTGATGGCCGGGATCCGGCACATTTTATGAAACTGATACTAAGCCTATGTGAAGCCCATAAAATTTGATGATGAGGATCTGGCACATTTTAAAAATGATTTTCAAAAGAAATAAAAATACCCATTTAAAAAGAAGAACCAACATACAAATGGAACAACAATTACGAAGATTAAATGTTGCGCAATTAAAATTTATTGCTAAAGAGTTGAAAATTAAAGGAAGGTCTAGAATGTTTAAAGATAATTTAATTAATGAGTTGGAAAAATTTACAGATGTGGATATTGATAAGTTAATTACAAAAGCTATTATAATGTATAATTATCCTTGTGTACATGGAATTAAAAAATATTTTTGTAAAGAATGCGAGGGATCACAAATATGTATTCATGAGAAAATAAAGTATCAATGTAAAGAATGCGAGGGATCACAAATATGTATTCATAGAAAAAGAAAGTGTTACTGTATATTATGTGACGGTTCACAAATATGTGTACACAATAAACAAAAAAGTTTTTGTAAAGAATGCGGTGGGTCGCAAATATGTGAACATTATAGGCAAAAGTATCATTGTAAAGAGTGTTGAAATTATGTTATATAACCCAATAAATGGTTACATAACAAAAGGTCAGAAATTTATCTGAATCTTAAACTTATAGTTATAGGGGAACCCTTAAGATCAAGTTTTCCCCATTCATTGTTTAATATGGTTAAATCAAAGTGGGTTATGACGCTATCATATTTTCGAACTGGAATTGTTGGGTAATCCTTTGAGGGTATGTTCGCGAGTAGGTGCGATGGAGAGAGTTTCACAAGTTCACCATTTTTGGTTTTGTTCAAATACGAATACTTGTTATCAATTATACTACACATAAGTCTCAGTGGTTCCTTAATCTGGATATTTATGGGGTATAATTTACCTGGATTTATGACTTCGGGCACCCCTAAACCAATCGACAATCCTCTAGTAAGTTTAATTTTGAAGTTCTTATTTGAATAAAGATAGTCAACAGTATCAGTCTCAATTATTGTTATCTTTTCCACGGCAGGATCATTAAGAAAGACTGATTGAATGTTACGAAGAGAGTATGTGCCGGGTTGAATTATTATTAAGTTCTGCTCCTCATCATTGAATATGATCTGTTTATCCTTGAAATTAATCAACCTTTTGGTCTTTAAATTGCAATCCAGGAGTTGTATCTCTCGAAGATTTTTCAGCGGGGGATCCAAATAAATCCTAGTTTCTGACTCATACATGGTAATACTTAACATTTTGTTTTGATTACAGCATATTCATCTTTAGATTTATATAATCAAAACATTAACGAAATAAAAACCAAGCTATTGCACCGCCAAAAACCATAAATATTATCAGATTATTTTCATGTTGCGACCGGAGGGAGGGTTGAGTTGATTTAATTGGATCTGTTTGTGTTGTTTCTGATGGTGGTTTGTTTTCGGTTTTATGCGGTAATGAAACTTTTGAGGCCCCCAAATTATGGTTTATTCCAACAGGTTTTGTTTCAGTATTTAGGGAATTATTCACTCCAAAATTCATATCATTACTAGCTTTCATAAGTTTGTTATTATATCCAACCACGCTTTCAGTATTGATTATCATATTACTCGGCATCAACCAAACACCAGGAGCAATAGCGACATCAAGACGTAATTTCGCTTCTTGTACAGCTAATTGGTACCTTTGGATAGAATTAGAAATGTCATTCTCGATCACACTACTTTCAAATAAAGACAAGAATTCTTGTTGTGTCTCAATAGCTCCACCGCCATTACCATAAATCGAATTTCTAGTGTTAACTTGCGCCCCCAATATACAGTATACAAAAGCTTCAGCTGATCGATTTAATCTTCCAAGCCCGGCTTTAGTGAGGCCATGTCCGCTTGTTGGGATAAACCAAGCATATTTGAAATCGGCAAAGTCATCGTTACGGATAAATGAAATGAGATTACCCTTTTCCTTCTTTCCACCTTCATCAGCGAATTTATTACCTTTGCCAGGCCATTGATTCGCTTCAACATCATAATTACGTACAATATGTACATTTTGATATCCCCCTCCTTGCCCATGATATCCTACACCATAATCAAGGAATATATCTCCTAATCCTGAATTTCTTCCACCTTTCCATCTAAAGTCAGAATTATTACTAACCCCAAATTCAGCGCACAATCGTTGATATGCAACTTTACTATATGGATTATTATTTATCACAAAAGGCTGCTCATCGGGTAAAGGTAGTTTCATTTCATACAATATTCGTCTTATTGTGAAATACACATGAAACTTGATGAAACTATTTACTACTTTAGGGTAATTTAGGCTTTCAAAAGGGCTTATACCACAGCCAGATGTTGCGCACCAAACTGCAAAGTTAAGTTGCTGAGGCCAATAATTCATATCCGGTGCATTCAACCATTTTCTACTTTGCTTTCCAAATTTGAATGTTACAACTTGAGATGTAAATATGTTTCTCATCTTTGCTGTAAATTTCTTGGTATTTGAAACGTAAATATCCAGTAAGGTTAGCATTTTTGTTAAATCAGTTGTAAAGTCATAAAAGTTAATAGCTGGTACCGAGTATGTTTGATTTGTAATGGATAAACTTTTTGGAAATGAACCAACTTTAGGTTTATTTTCTAACCCTAAATCCCCCCATAATAATGTTTTTAAATTAACTGGAAGATCATTGGTCCATGTTTTTCCGGTTGGATCATCATTTGACATAACTGTTGACCCATTAACTTTCCACTTTATATATCCTCCATATGAATCATTCACAAATGTAAATTTATCAAGGGCGGCGTTTGGGTACCTATTTTTGAAATCGTCTAATAACATCTTATTCTTTGTGTTTTAGATAATCTGGTCTTTAGATTAAGAATAAGATGTAAAGTATTAATATTCACTAGTATTTCTAATACCTACAAAACAAATACAACCAACATCAGTTCTCTCATATGAAATTTTCAACGTTCGTGAGCGGTTAATTCCCTTAAAATTTCTGCACGAACCTATGTTCTTATCTGATTCATATTTAAGTTTTTTCTGTATCTTTACGGGTTTTTTGTCGTATTTCTTGTTTTAGTTTTTCAAACTTGTCCACCTCTGATAAAATTCGAGAAAATTCTTGGTCAGATATTTTATTATCTTTCAAAGCCTTTGAAACCAAGTCGTTAATAGTGTTTACTTTTGCTTTTGCCAGAGAAACTGTTTGTTCATGTTTACTAACTTTATATGAAAGTCTTTTTGATGCGTATCCAAATCCAACCGATATTCCTCCACAAATACCCCCCACAGCTCCTAATGGTATACCAACAACAGCACCCAAACCATTAAGAGAGGTCCCTAATCCACTTGCAGATAAGATAACTGAAAACACTCCACTACTAACACTTATTTTTGTAAATATACCTCTCGCCCGATTATACTTTTTTCTAACTTCCTCATAATGTTTAATTTCCTTCTCAAGATTTTGTAGTACTTCACATGATTTTTGTAGTCTGAAATTATTTGGATCTGGATTATTGGGTAATACAGGGTAAATTCTGTTGTATTCATCCATATTGTATTTTACTACTCAAAATGATATCTTTAGACCTACTTTCTCTTCTTTTTTATACTTTCCACAAAATATAGAACCACAGCCATTATCAAAAGCCAAGCATTCTTTCCTAAAAATCCAATAACCTCACCCGCCGTTTTGAATAGAAAGCTAACTATTGCACCAACCATCCCAGGTAATATTTCACCCAGTTTTTTACCAAGAGTTTTCAAACCATTACCAACTCCCTTACCCAATGTAGATAAACCCTTTGAAAGATTAGAAACTATAACCCCAATGATGACGCCTACTGCACTGACAACAGCAAAAACTGTAAAACCATACTTTTTGAATATATACTTTATTCGCTCTCGCAATGGCAAATTTTTAAGTATTTCATCTTTTCGCTCATCTAAATCTGATAATTGTTCTTCGATTGAAATTGTTTTATTTCTAATCTGTTCTCTTAATTTATCAACCTCAGATTTTAATCTCTCATTGCTTTGTTCTAACTTTGATAAATTAGATTTTCCCTTCTTATATTTGTCTATTTCTTCTTTGTATAATTTTGTTTCATCCAAAAGTCTCTCTGCTTGTATTTTTAATTCAATATTCTGTTTAACGGTTTGATCGAAAAGACTTTTATTTTCTGCTTTTTGCACTTGTTGTTTCTCAATGAATTCCCTAAGTTCTTTTTCTCTTTTCTCATATCCACTAATCTCCTCCGTGCGTGTTGCTAAAAGTGAATCTATTCCTTGTACTGCAGAAAGTAATTCATTATGTTTTTCTTTTTCTTCATTAAATTGCGATATGGCATCATTATATTTATCTAACATTGTTTCATAATCTGCACCTAGAGCTTTTCTCATTGTTTTTGGTAAATTTTCAAGCATAAGAACTTTATCTTTAGTAAGTACGACATGTGGTGTAGAACCCTTCCTATTACTAAATTCTGCTAATATACTGCCATCTTCTCCATATGTTACATTAAATGTCGCGTCATCAGGATTGTAAGTTGGTAAATAACGTTTGAGTTCTTGGCCTGCTTCTCGCCTTCTATCATATTTCTCATCTCTTTCTACAATATTTGGTGTTTTTTTCTCTTCATCTTTTATTTCCCATTGAAGTCGTTTTCTTTCTTCCATATATTCGGAGTAACCAAGATATCCTTGATCAACAGATGTAGATGTGTTTGGGCTTTGGTAAAATGTATCATCCCCACCATCATTATCATCAGTTCCTTTCGGCAAATCTTCTAATGGTATATCTTCTTCCATGATTTTTTACTCATCAGTAAGAAGTCTTTAGACCCCTTTGAGTCGATGAAAAATTAAAATTTGATTTAAAAGATAAAAAAAGAATATAAAAATAAAATGATGAACGAAACTACACAATTAATAGATGTTAATAGTTATATTCCTAAAGTAAGCATGATTTTTTCTAAACCAATTGTTGGTGAAATTCGTGGAACAAAACCAAAGGTTGAATTTAAAAGAATTAAAATTTTTACAAAAAATGATGATGGAACAGAAGGAGAACTTGTTATTCCAACCGGCAATTTATATTCTTTTGGTGTTTCTACAAACACAAATCCACAAACGGGTGCAATTTCAGGATATGTGTTTCCATTATGTTTATGGAGTGGAAGCAGTCCAACACCCGAAGAAGAAAAATGGATTGATTTATTCAATGAAATAGTTGACAATTGCATTGATCATTTGATTATTAATAGAGCAAAAATTGAGAAATTTGAGTTGGAAAGAAATGAGCTTGAAAAACAAAAAGGAGGTTTAAATCCTCTATATTGGAAGATGGAAAAATCTTCAATGACTAGAGTTCCAGATAGAGGCCCCACCTTGTATGCAAAATTAATTTGGGATAAAAGACAAGACAAAATTTTAACTAAGTTTTACAACTCCGAAAATGACAAGTTAATTGACCCATTAAAATTATTAAATAAAGGTTGTCGAGTTGAAGAAGGTGTAATAAAAATTGAATCAATATTTATTGGTTCTTGTATTGCGCTTCAAGTAAAACTTTATGAAGCAGTTATAGAACCAAACAAAGAAATGAAAAGATTAACCAAATTTAGATGCTTAACTATTTCAGATAGTAAATCTGCGGCTGAAGAAATGGAAAAATCTGAATATGAAGAAGAAGAAGATTCTGATGTTGGGAGTCTCATGTAAACTATAATAAATATACTTATGTTATATAACCAAATTACTGGTTATATAACAAATAATAATTTATAAAAATTTACTGACCGCGTAACCTAAACCTAACATTCCAGCTCCAACATATACCATTTCTCCTGTTTTTTGTTCATCGCTTGGTTTGTAATAATCAGAGAATTTTGGCTCTTGCATTTGCATGTACAATTCAAAAGCCTGATTTGTAGTCGAAATATTTTTTGATGCTTGATATTTATCATCCTTTCTTTGGGTTTTCCAATCAAGCATTTTTTGTCTTTTTTCCTGATATTCTGCGTAATCTCTTTGATATTTTTCTAATGCTTTATCGTGTCGTATTTTTTCCGCATCCACATTATGTCCCGAAAGACTTTTTGCAAGATAATTTCCCCCAACAAATGCCGTTGCATTCAATATAGCCCCACCAATCATCATCGCTATTGCTGCCATTTTATTTTGGTAAAATCTTTTGATCCTCTAAATAAGTTTTTAGATACATACTTCCTGATAATACAGCCACCCATTTTGCGTAATTTGTAATACTTGAGGATGGGTCATTCAAAAATGATTCTTTCATCATCTTTTTAGCTACATACCCAACTCCAGCCCCTAATCCGATAAGTACCGCTGAATCAGTTACAGTTTTCACAAGTTTGTTTTCGCTTGACATGATTTTTTACTACATCATTAAGAAACTTTTAAATAACTTTATGTAGTAAAAAATAATTTATAATTACATCATTCCAATTTTTGGTTGTGGATTATGAATCTTTATGGGTGGGGATTGAAAAGGTTGTGTTGGGACTTGCGATAAATCAGACATCCTATTGGAATATTCATCTCTAGCTTTTTCCCGATATCTCATAAAAAGATCAAATGCTGTAAACCCTAATCCAACAACGGATAAAACAGTAGAAAAAGATAACTCTGGAAGCCAAGATTTCGATTCACTATATGTATTTTCATTTTGCTCCGCGGACAGTAGGGTCTCTTCGCGTTTCATTTCCCTAGCTAATGCTTCTTTTGCTTTTTTATTATATTCCGCTAATTTTTTACCAGCTGCTACTTTTTTAGGATCTTTCTCCCTCTTTTTAGTATCTTTATTTTCAGGTGTGGGATCCGCCGTAATTTGCTCAACTTGTTCATTTTGTTCAGACATTGTTATTTAGATGCTGCAAATAAGTTTTTAGATCTGTTTAATATACTGTATCAATACCTTCAGTAGATTGCCTAGTTTCCTGATCAGTTGTGTTAGAATTTACTGGTTGTTGTATTTTTCCTATTTTAACGTGTTTAGCTACTTGAAATAACCCGCTAGCAAGTGCGGCCAGTCTTCCTGATTTCAATGCTAAGAGCCCAACAATGTTTGTTAATTCACGATTAACCAAATCATCGTTCTTCAAATCCTTACAAAGCGCATCAATATCATCAACCGGAACTAAATATGAAATAATTTTAGAAATTAATTGAAGGGATGAATCCACCACCCCGCCACTAATTTTCTTACCCATTACTGCTTGATACCGATTAAAATATTTTTCTACATCTTTTTCCGATAATTTTTTTACATCACCCAGACTCATATCAACCCCCATATATTCCTTTGTTGACCCAAGCACTGCGAGAATGGCTAGTGATTCTTGTTTGATTTCAAGATCATTATCTTTTCCCTGAGGTAGATCATCTGTCTTTTCTTCAATGTAATCTTCAACGTTTGTCATCTTTGTTAAATCACCTCAGGTATCTCTAAATAGCAATTAAATGGGTATCGCAAACTCAAACATAACCTAGAATATTTTTCTGTTTTCAGGAGTTGTAAAAACTTTTTACCTATTTCATAATCCAAATCACCACCATAATCTTCAAAAAACATTTTCATACCTTTCTGCGACGGATTATGGAAAGTAACAACGAAGGCTACATTTTCCCGGAATGGTTTTGCTATTGATGTTAATTGCTGGGTTAAAACCCACATTGATAATCCGTGATGTCTTCCGGAGAATGCTAAATCTATAAATTTATTAGATCTTTTCTTCAGATCAGTGGATACAGCGCAATCATCTAAAATTATTAATGTATTTGTACCGGAGAATAAAGTTTGGCAATCATTTAACAATTCATTAATCTCATCTACATTACTTGCATCTGGTGATAATACAAAGAATCTCTTGTCCCCACGAGCAAAATTATGATATGTTTTATTTTTAGAATAAGTTGGACAAATTAAAACAATGTATTCAAAAACTTTTCGGAAAGGACCTCGGAGCTGTTCAATTAAGTACTTTGTTTTCCCACAATTTGTTGGTCCTGTTATTATACAATGGAATGGTATTTTATCTCGTAAATCTTCCATATTTTGTATCATAACATTATGTTTTTAGATTCTCAGTACTTAATTGATCTCAAACTTGAATTCATTATTTCCATCATTGCATCGGCTACAACAAACATATGACAAGTTATTACTACTGAGCTTGATGACCCACTTTTTTTCCTTTTAATTTCTATTTTTACACCATCATGTGTATTATTTAGAGCTAATCCTCCACCATGAATATTATTATCTGGGTGAGTTCTAGTATCAAGCCAAAGTGCAAACTTATTTGTATAAAAATCCCCTTCTTCTAAATTATGATCTCCTATTTTTTGGTAGCGTTTTTTCACAGATTCCCAAAGATCTGATATAATCATACCTTTAGAGTATATTCTATTTGGCACACCATCAACATCAATATTAACAGAAGTTATTCCCGGATAGAAAAAATTTTCTGAATCTCTTGCACCACCGGCATATGGAGCAATAAACAAAAATAATATTCCGCTCATTGATCTTCTGGGTAAATTAACATGTTGATTAATAACTTCATCAGCTCCAGTTGAAAATGTAAAAGTTTTGTGTAAAGTAACATTTTCATAAAAGAATCCTTTACCAATTTGATAAGTTGATTGGGCTTCTCTAGCTAAATATTCGCTTGAAATTGATGAATATTCTAACTCTAAATTTTTGAGCGAATATGATGGTGTTTTAGTTGTATCAGAATAAACAACAATATCAGAAACTGGGGCCAATGTAATCTCAAATATTAAATGGTTTTCTAATGCTTTTGGGTAAAAAACCCCATGATCGTTTAAAATGGGGTGATTTATTGGTATTCTGTACTTTGTATTATGAACCACAGCAAGAGCGACTTCTTTTGCATCTGAATCATCCTTGTCCTCCGCATTTGTTCTAAGTTTTCTAATATTTGGAGAAGAAATACCTTGTTTCAATCCATCTTTTCTTTCTTCTTCTGTTAAGAATAAATCATGATATGTTTGAAATAAATCATATCTTTGGGTATCCTGCAATGTTTCGCCCCCAAAAAGAACTTTTAATCTAGAAACAAGATTAGCCGCCAAATTATTAACAAATGTATTGTTTACATGACCTTCAACATCCAAATCAAACAAAAGAGATACGCTTCCAGGAACAATCACTAAATTCTCAGAAAGTTTTGGAATATTTATATATAATGTTTCGCCGGGGCTAGCCGAGGATGGATTGAGAGTAATTCGATTCAATGTTGATTCTGCTTTCAAACCAAAGGGTTCTTTGGGAATTCTGTTTGGATTAATTTTTTCTGACGTCATTGTAATTTATAAGATACTTGTTAAATTTTTAAATGGTGTCAAAAATATATTATTCGGCTGAGGGGTAACCTTTAAACCTGTGTTGATGATCTTATTCTCTAATTCTTTAATATTCTTCAATAAACTTTCTCTTACTCCATTGATTACAAGTAAAAGATTAAAAAGTTCACTTCCATCTTCCATATCCAAAATTTCTTTAATGATAGTTTTTTTCATAAGATTAAATTGATACGCGGTAAAAATTGTTTTTTCTTCCTCCACCATTTTAATTTATAAGATACTTGTTAAATTTTTAAATGGTGTCAAAAATATATTATTCGGCTGAGGGGTATTGGAAAGGATATTCCGCTATTCCTAAATTAGCTGAGAAGGCGAAAGTAAGTGAAAATGAGGCGAAACAATGGTTGCAAAAACAAGCAATATGGCAAATCTATCTTCCAGCTCCAAAGTATATTCCTAGGCCACACTGGAAAGTGGATAAACCTAACCAGATTCACCAAGCAGATTTGTTATTTTTACCGCATGATAGAGTTGGAAGAAAAACGTATAAATACGCGTTAGTTGTGGTTGATGTTGCCTCTAGATACAAAGATGCGGAACCATTAACCTCAAAAGAAAGTCGAGAGATATCAGAAGCTTTTACAAAAATATATTCTAGAAGATTGAAATACCCTAAAACATTAATGGTTGATCCTGGAAAAGAATTTATGGGCGAAGTTGGTAAACTTATGAATTACCATAATGTGAAAATACAGAGAAGTGAAGCCGGAAATCATAGAGCCCAAGCGTTTGTGGAAAACGCAAACAGAGTATTAGGTGAAAAATTATTTAGCCATCAATACGCGCAAGAAATGATCAGTGATGATCGATCTAGAGTATGGGTGAAAAGATTACCAGCTATTCTAAAAACTTTGAATAATACAAAAACGAGAATAACCGGTAAAGAACCTGATGAGGCTATAAAAATGAAAGAGGTTGATATTATACCTAAAAATTACCAACGCGTGGTGGGGCTTGATGAGGATAGGCTGCCTCAAATCGTTAAAGTTAGATATCTATTATTTCCAGGCGAACTTGAAGGAGGAGAACGAAGAAGGGCCACAGATCCTATTTGGAGTCTCAAAGTTTATGATATTTCTAAAAGTATGATTACGCCTAATCAGCCTGTTTTATATTATTTAACTGATGGACCTAGACGTGGATTTGTTAGAGAAGAATTGCAGGTTATCCCTTATGATACTGAGTTGCCTCCTAATTCTGTTTTGGTGAGATAATGCCCATATGGCAGAGTATTTTTTCCATCTTTACAAATGATTCTCTTATCATCATCGGCAGATAGTGCAACTTTATTAACAGTTTCAGTAAAAACAAAATGTTTGTAACTTCTTATTACTTGCATCTCCCTCATCTGTTTTACTTTATTTTCTAAACATTCCTTGTAATCATCAAATCTTATACTTTTTTCTACAACTGATTTTTTAATTCCCTTATCCTTTTTTGTCTCTTTGCCATCATATGTTTTGAAAGAGTATAGCTTAGCTCGTAGACCGACAAATTCGGTTATTATTTTACCGCCGGTTTCATCTTTAAACTTACCAATTACTTTTTTGTTTTTATCAGTCTTAATACCTGATTGATGGTTTTCAGGAAAATTGGAAGTGTCAAACCTTTCCATCACATCCGGGGTAATATCCTTATAAAAATCCTCAGTTTCAATATCATACACAAGACTATCTGTATCTGTCATAAGTAATTTGGCTTTTTCACCATATTTTGGTTTAATATAATTATAATGAAAGTCATACATCATTGACTTGCTTATATCTAAAATACACATTCCTAAGTAAATAGGTTTGTTGTATTTTATATGCGTTTTATTCATATGAACAGCCATAAGATTTTCAGAAAAAATAGTTCTACGATTATAGTTAGCTTTTGATATTAATTTTCTTGCTTCTTTCTCATTAGTAACCAATCTTATATCAACCCTTTTTCTAAGATTTTCCATTGTTTTACCAAATACAGAGTTGTTCATTAGTTTGAAGAAATCTTTTTCAAAATCATTCTTTGCTTCAGCCCTGAGTTTGGTATTAAAATCTATGTAAGGTTCTAACCATTTTGACTCTTCAAATTTAATTCCTCTATGAATCTTTGTTACTTCTAATCCTAGACTTTCATAAAGTTTTAGTGTTTCATGATGAACAACATAATTTTTCTTATTGTTTAGATTTGGTATTAATTTCTCAACCTTATTAACCTTAATTCTTTCCGGAGCAAGCGGGTAGTCACTATGTAAATCATGAAGATGTTGTGGATATTTTAAATCAACCTCTAATATACATGGTATATTTCTCCAATTTGTTTGCTCATTTTCACTCATCCATCTTAAACCATGAGTGGGGAGTGGTTTACTCATTGCTCCACCATATAAATTATTTGCATCTAGATATTGTATATAATTTGCTACCATTTTAGGGTCATATTCTTTCATGTATTTGTTGTTTGCTTTAGCATATCTGTTTGATATCTGGGATATACCTCCTCTTACACCTTTCTCAATCATAATTAGCATATCAATGTCATTTATCATCTCTAATTCAATTTTGGTTAACTTTAACATTGCATCCCAAGCAAGACCTGGTGCTGTATAATACCAAGCAGGATCTAATCGATAATGTGTTTGACAAACATCTCTAAAGTTTTCAAATACATCAGCTAATAATAACACATCAGACTTGAGATATAGATTAAGGTAATCTCGCATTGTTTTCATATTAAAGGTTTTCCATACATTTTTAGCATGTTTGTAATCATCTTCTGAAATATCTTTACCGCCAAGTTTTGAGTAAAACTCTTTCTTCGGCGGAAGTTGGGTTTCGTTTAATTTATCAAAATCATCAAGATAATCATATGGGAATACACCCTTTCTCAATAATAACTTTAATTCTTCACCTTCAAAATACTTTGTAGTTTCATGTAGGTTTTTATCTGTTGGATTAAGACACCTCCCTTTTATTTCACCTTTACAAACATCACACTCCCCACATTTAGTAAGATTACTAGATAAATTATCAAGGCTGGACGGCATAAATTTTAATGAATCTATGAACCTTATATCTCTATTAACATCTTTCATCTCACCACTTTTTTTATCTTTGTAGGTATCAACCACAATCTCTTTTGAGAAAGAAATATACTTTTCCTCATTATTTGGTATTAGTTTTATTTTACCTTCTGTTTTAGCAAGATTATTAATAAATAGATGGGCATCATACCCCGAAAGATTGTGAATTATTACGGGAAAGAATTTTGGTATCTTATAATTTAAATTACATTCCTTATGTGCTGCACCTCTATACTTTCCTGTAAGATGGCAATGATCTATTACCTTATCTTCGCCCAATTCTTTCTCACAAATATGGCAGTTAGTAGCATTTTCATAATTTATTTCGTCAACTTCTGTCATCATTTTCTTATTAAATTTTTTGAATCTTTTTTTATTATAACTTATGCAATCCTTATAAATTTTCTTAAATTCTTCTTCAATATATTCCACAAATTTCTGCGCTACATCATCTTCTGGCGATTCAGCAGTATAACTATAAAATCTGGATTTACATATTTTTTCATTAAAACTCATAATATTGCAACCGAACGCAACCGGTTTGTGAAACTGATATTTATTTGTAAAACTTTTGCTTTTATCTAAGGGCTCATTATTTTTTATTTCATTCAAAATACACTCAAAGTCTGCATAGGCCACAAAAGGTATTCTCATTTTTTTAACAAAATTTCTAAAAGAAAGAAAACATGGACTGCCATCTTTATTTTTTAACATATCAATCCTTGCTTCATTATACAAAAAACAATAACCTTCATGCTTTTCTAATGATCTTTTTAAGTGAAAATGATGCAAACAATTATCACAAAAGTACAACTTACATTTACGTTTAGTAACTTGCTTGCGTATAAGTGCACTAATATTCTTTATTAAAACAAAGTGTTTATTTGGTTCTTCATCTTTATTTTCTTCTGTTAATAAAAGTAATCTAATCAATTTAAATCCTCGTTTACTACTTCTTTTTATAGGATATACCCCTATTTTCTCATCATATCCATATATAGCAATATCATAATCATTTTGGTTTTCAAAATTAACAACATCTTGAATTGTACTTGGGAAATTAATTCCATTCCAATTAAAATTCTTAGATTGTTCTATCAATTCTTTAGTTATTCTTTGTGGATTTTTATCGGTTGGATAAACTGCTCGTGATACACACCACTTGAAACATTCTTCATCATAATTCTTAAGGTTAATAATAGCATTCCTATTTAACAATTCTTTTGGTAATGGAATATAAGATCCGCCTAAAAGTGGAACAAAACGATCTATGAAAATGTCAAAAAATAGTACACGCTCGAATACCCAACCAGATCCATTATTTATAAAATTTCCAAATAATATAAGTTGTTGATTTGTTAATCTATCAAATAATTCTGATAAATCTGTTGCCTCAAGAACAATTTCTGATTTTTCAGAAGGAAATGGTGCAACACAATATTCAATTTCCCCAGTGCTAAGATTTTTTTTCTTGAACTTACATGAAAATATAAATTTAGTCTTTAATGATTTTGTTAATTTAACTCTCTTTCTAATTAAATCCATAACTTTTGGTTTTATTTTATGTAAGAATGTCTTTTCATCATTCTTTTCATTTCCTTCAATCCTATAGCTTATATAATTACCATTAATAGCTGATTCATATTCCCTTGGCGTAAAATCTTCCACATTCTCATTTCTTTTTGTTTTTGGTCTTGCTCCCTCCTTCTCATAATCTCTTTTTGGTGGTTTTATTTCTTTGGGTTTATTTACTTTTTTATATCTTTCTATAAATTTTTTAGCTAATTCTTCTGTTTTATTTTTTACCTTTTTAGGAATATATGGTTTTACAAAATTCCAAAACTTGTTTAATACATTTCCTATAAAAGGAGTTTGTTTTTTTGGTTTAGGTGGTGAAGGTCTTTTTGATTTAGATTTATTAATATTTATTCTAGGTTGGTTTGGTTGGGGTGGGCCCGGGGGAGTTCCCGGCCTAATTATATCTGGTGAGCCAGGTGGGGTCCCTGGCATTGGTTGGGGGATAGTTAAAGGTGGTAAATTTGGCCTCATTGGCGGTGGCGCAATATTCGGAATTGGGAGAGGTAAATTTGGTTGATTTCTTGGTCTCATTGGCATATTACGCAGCTCATTAACAATCCCCACAATATTATTAGTTATTTCTTGAATATTATTAGTTATTTCGGGTATATTAATCAATGCATTAATAAATTCTGCTTTATTAAACGCAGATCGTCCACGAATATTATACCATCTAACTAAGGATTTTAGTTGAAGCACATTTAATCTTCGTAATTGTTGTTCCATTTGTATGTTGGTTCTTCTTTTTAAATGGGTATTTTTATTTCTTTTGAAAATCATTTTTAAAATGTGCCAGATCCTCATCATCAAATTTTATGGGCTTCACATAGGCTTAGTATCAGTTTCATAAAATGTGCCGGATCCCGGCCATCACAAATTTCATATAGTTTTTTGTATCAACTTTGTATCGGCTTGGCGGCTCTAGTCAATAACAACTTTGTATCGGCTTTGTATCGGCTTGGCGGCTCTAGTCAATAACAGCTTTGTATCAACTTTGTATCGGCTTGGCGGCAATCTACCTACACTCATTATTGATGGTACCCACACGCCCGCCCGATCATCCGGCATGTACTTTGTTAAATCTTTGCTAATATAATCAAAATGTGCCAGCCCCGCGCGTATTTCAATCGTAATGAAATCGTAATGAAATCGTAATGGAAAATGTGCCAGGATCCCCGTTTTATAACATCAGGTCGACTTATACACGAGTAAATATGGTAGTCGCACCTCGGGCATTCAAACCTTAACTTTTGGTAGCGCTGGTCAGTTTTAACTCGCCACTGGCGACCGTGCGACCGCCTAGTTTTAGCCCTGGTAGAAACCCTTTACCTTCTCTCTGATGTATTTCAGATTCTTCCTTACCCTTGTAATTTCAGTATCACTAAGCAAACCCTGGTTCACTGTACTTGTATGGTATCATCAGATTAGCAATCTGAACTGACAATAATGAAAATGCATTATGACCAGTTTCGATTTATTTCTGTTGGTAGTTAAATGCCATATAAATTCTATATTGAGACAGGTTGAGATCATCTCTCAGTACTGTTGTATTTTATTGACCTCCCTCTCCCCGTCAATCCCTGTGGCCTGTACAGTAATAGAAAATTTGTCACTTATGATATTATAATATAAGAAATTGGTGCTTCTAGTTGGTTGAGGACTGTTGCTTACATTGCTATAATCATCTGGTAAGAGGTGATTATCTTGACATGTCTGAGATTACTATGATGCTACTGCTGGCTCCAACGGCAATTTGGTGAATACAATGTCCTGTACTGTACCACTTAAATTCCATTGATTTGTAATTTACATTACTTGAAGAAAGGTTGTTTTCGCTTTTTGTAGAGTTTCTTTACCATGATGAATAATTATTTTCATACTCAATACCCATTTGAGGTGATGCTCTAGATATTGGAATTTTATTATTGTCACCAATTAAAAGAGTAAATATTTACAATATATACAAATTATTTGTAAAGGTAATTAAATAGTTTTGAGTGCAATTTGGAATAAAATAAATGCGCACAGCTTGACAAGTAAATTTACCAAAGACTGAAAAGATTGCACAAGTGTGCAAGGCAAGTGCATTTTGTTGTCTTTGAAACATTTACAATGCTTATTTAAAATTGCAATCAGAATCATTTGCTTTACTTGTTAATATTGTAACTGGTAATGCAAAAGTTTTAATCTCAAATTTTTGCTCTCAGTTTCAGCTTTCTACACAGTTTAAGATTAATTGACGTGCTCTCAGCCAATCAACACTTTTAAATTTTTGCATGTACACCATGATTTATTTAATCTTAAAGTACAAATTAATAGCAAGTTAATCAAAAATCGGGTTTACCTCGGTGTAAAAACCTGTGAAGTTTTTCTTTGTTTCTTCACTATTATTTTCCTAGTATCCATTGTTTTTTCTCTTTTGTTTTCTTTTTTTTACGTCGTTCGTGAATGTAACAGGTTTTTACACCGAGGATGAGCCCAAAAATCAGAAAGTCATTTTGTGCTGTGTATTGTACATTCTGCTCTTTGTTTCATAAGTACTCAGGGAAGCCACTAAACAATAATGACGTTTGATGCTGATTGCTTCGCTATACTCTCCATTCATAAATAGGTACAGTATCAGGGGTAATAAAGCTCCATTCCTTGTTTGCATCTCCTGTGGCACATGCTATTTCACAGTTTAGTTGTAAATAATCAGGTCCTTATTTAACGAGAACCGTTTGAATTTTTTACTGTTATTAAACTTCAGGGGTTACAATGCAAAGAAACTCACCGAAAACGTGGAATGTGAAATATTTCAAACGATCCTGGAAGAAGCTAGGGAAAGCTACAACCAGGAAATTGTACATGAACTGCAAAGTAACACTCCAGAAGAACTTGAACATAATTTGGAACAAATTCAAGCTTGGATTCAACAGTGGACCGCGGCGTAAAGCTGTTTGATGAGGGTCGAGCCTTTAATCAGGAAAAACCAGAGAAATCCCATTTTCCTCAACAAGGCTCAGCAATTCACATTGTCTCGAAACTCGCAGACATATCCGTTCGCCCTTTTTGTATTTCCACCGTGACTTAGTGGTGGAAACCAGTCTATTTTCCTTTTTATTTTACAGTACATGTGAAATTGTTGTTATTTGATTTTGGCCAGTTTATGCTCTGTACAGAAATGAAATTATTTTTGCGAGAACTTCTAACATGCAGACAGGTTTCTGTTGGGCCAGACGTTTTCTAAAGTTTGAGGAGCAGACTTGTTGGGCTTAGGACAAGCTGCATTCGCAGAATTTTCGAATTGTTAATCTTCCATCCCTTAAATGGATCTGCCGAAAAGGAGAGTTTAAGTTTAATTTATTGTAATCAGGCTGTCCTTTAAAAACACGTACTAGAAAGGTCAAAACTCTTTCAGTTCTAACTGTCAGATCGGGATTTTTCAATGCATCCCCTCAACAGACCTCGCAAAAAGCCTTTGCAAAACATTAACTCGACGCTGTTCAGTGTTGAAGTGGCCATGTCTGCGGCTATAGAAACTGTAAATAACCAATGCAAAATGTTTAGTTGCTCTCTCTTGGCATTAAAACAGCTAGGGAAGCAAACGGACAACATGAAATACTGTGCAAAAAGAAACTGAGCCGACTTTATTGAAAATAGCACTCAATTTTCCATCTGTCCGTAAACGTAAAGCCGTTGCATTTCCCTTACAGGAGGGCTTGGGCCGCCTGTGGTCAAGTCAAGTGAATAGTGTGTGTTTGTGTTCCCAAACGCCATTGGGGGTTCCCAAAGTATCCTGTATCCCTATAGGCAACGCATTTCACGGCAATGGAGCATGCCTGCATTGTATTCCTCGCGATGGGTGGCGTTATGTATTGCAGCAAGCTCTTACGGCGCTGATAGACAGATATTGATTGATAGATATACAAATCCAGCGATTCTCTGTTGCTTTTTTCGTATAAGCTCAATTAAGCTTGCTGCGAGCCGGAGTTGTTTTCTTGGCGTTTGCGATGAATCTGTCCAACTTATGGGGCGACCATTGGTTTCCCATTTCATTTCTTTCCCTGACACAACGCAATTTAACTTCCCCGCTCTAAATTTGGTATATTTCTTTTCCGCCACCAGCAGCATTTGAATTTGAAAGCCGTAGCAACTAATTATTTCATACAGCTTCCACTTTTCAGCTGACAGATTCCCATACTTTCACTTTCGTTTCGAAACATAACGCTTCGAAACAGTTAGCACCTCAGGTCGAACTCAGCTCTGATAGGTGGCCTCTGGGTTTCACCAACTTATGCGAAGCAAGGAAATCAGTTGATACAACTCAGTGACGCACAATTTTGGTTGCTTTAAAACCGCACACCATACGCATGCTCTCATGTTTTCCCCTCAGCTTAAGTAGTCTAGTCACCTGTGGCAAGAAAACTAATGTACCACTGGTCATTGGCGTTGTCATAAATCATCCATTTCTGTTTCCGAACCATTGCCATCATTGTCCAATCTGGTCCTTCCATTTTCTTTTCGTTTAAGGCTTCGAGAGCAGCGCCCATTTCTGTAAAGTTCGACAGTGATTATAATGGTGGCAATAAAGAGGAACGCTGCCACCAGGCCAATAAACATGTAAAGCGCAACATTTTCATGGTGTCTTTTCGCCTCTGGAGATAAATTCACAGGGCTGTTCGTAAGGCGCAAAGTGTTAAGAGCGTCCGTAAGATTCTCTTGATGCGAAATCATGGCTTCCTCTTGGCTTGCTTGCGCCTCATGTGATGAAGTTGGCCTTTGGGTCATTCCTGCTAGATTTGTAATCTAGTTTCATGTGTTTGGTTTGCTTGCGTTTCTTTACATCAGAACTGAAAATGATAAAATGTATATTTTCAGAAGAAGAAAAATGACTGAAAGTGCGAGGTATTTATCGCAGGGATCCAGAATACAAATTTCCAGATGTAAATGGGCGATAGAGATAAGTTTGGTAAAATGAAATAAAACACTTAATAGTATAAGTGGATTCCATTTATAGATTAGCTGTTCATGAAACTGCAGCGAGACTCGGCTCCTTTGAACTTGTGTTTATGATCCTGCCCAGTTGGTTGTCGTAATGGTTCGAAACGAAAGGGCCCGTTTAGATGGTAATCCCGCTGCTAAAACAGAATTCTTATTAGAAATATGGATTTCTCGTCTTTGAATTGAATGAATTTACACTTTATAAGGCACAAATTCTATATATATATATGTATATAATCAAATGCGCCACAGCACAACCACTACGCAAGACACAAAATTACATTTACAAGGGTCAGACTTCAACACCGGGGATCTACGTCCCCTACTCTTCGCGAACAGTGCGTGAGTTCTTTAACCTTGGTCCCACGAAGTATTAACAAGGGTTGTGAGACGGGGTCTACGGTTTGTCGTCCTTATCCGAGAAGACTAGTAAGTCTAACCATTTACAGATATCATTGCAAAGGCAGCACTTTCTCCTCAGTAATTTAAAGACCCTGAGTGATGGTCCGGCCGAGGTTCGAACCAACGACCTCCCGCACGATAGTTCGGTGCTCTACAACCTGAACTAAGCGGTCCTGCTTTACGGGGAAGCAGGGCGGAATAATAGAGTAACTTCAACTAGCGTGAGAGTTTTGTCTATTTTCAGTATATTTTGCTGCGCACTGAGACTTTGGCTCTGGTCATTGTGAGCTACTCGCAAGGTAACTTCAACTTGTTAGTATTTGCCTTTCATTTCGTTGCTTTGGGTAGAAGTTCGGCCATCTACTCCTGATCAATCATTTGATAGATAAGTTATTTTGAAAAAGACTCTTGCTGGATTAGACACCGCAACTACAGCTCAATAATAGGAGCTCCACAGTTCCAAAAAGTCATTATTTAGTGATACCAAGACCACATCGTCGTTGTTGCAAATGCAATACCAAGTATTCAGCGTAATTCTAATTTCATTTTCCATTAGAATAACGCAGTTTGATCCTTTCTTGCGTTACCTCTTCTCGAAATTCGTTATTGTTGCATTTTTTCAAAGTTTTGTACTATCTTGTTAGTTGACTCCGGGAAAATACGGGTTACTCTTCCATTCAAATAAGATAATTTATTCGATTTCAGAGTACATCTGGAACATATGCTTAAACTTAACGTCATCGAGCTTGGAGTGAATTGTGTTTTTTAAGGAATCGATGATAGAGTTTCTACACGCCTTTCAGTGCGATTTTAAAAGTGAATTTTTGCCTCCCTTGAAACGACGGAATACCGTCAAGAGAACATCTGTTGAGGACGCAGGCGAAATACACTGATTTGCTCACGGTCTTGTGTAACTACCGTGACATAGATTTTGAGTTCTTGATGAGAAATCAAAGCAAGCGGGGGTGCAAATGCCTTACTGCCTGACGGTTCTGCGCTTTCATCCTAACCTTTTTCGGTACTGTGCCGGCCAAAATACCAGAAAAATTGTCTGAAGAAGGACTGAATCCATCTATAGCTAATTAACCATCCTATTTCGTGTAAAAGCTACCCTTGAAGCAATAGTTTTTATTCAATATGAATCCATCTATAGCTAATTAACCATCCTATTTCGTGTAAAAGCTACCCTTGAAGCAATAGTTTTCATTCAATATGAAATATTTACCCAATTTGCTTCCTAATTTCCTGCAACAAGTCCCTTGTACAGAATCCGTTTGGGCTTCACAATAATCTAAACAAAGTTATGATTAAAATTACAGACGCGTGATAGGACGACTTCAAATAGTATGAGTAGTATGTCAGGACAATGAAAGATTTACAGTTTAATTTAGAAGCAAATTCTACCTTTTTTCTTTCTAAAAGTTGCAAAAGCAAGCTCTAATTTGTTATGTTCCTCGCTGTTAAGGTTTCGGGAAAGGTACTGTACGTTTGAATCACGTCAGTACTAATTCAGCATTTGAAAAGAAGATAACATTGTAAAAAACGGGCAGTTTACCTTTTGTAACGACAGATACCCTTCGAACTACGGACAGTGAATTATGCTCAAGAAAACTCAGCACTGAGAAGAATATTAGTTTCAGTACAAATAAGACTGTAACACGGATAAAAAGGAAATTCTCTGATGTATGAAAATAAATGAGACATTTCTACATTTTTCTAATGGAGTATTGTTGCCAAGAGATCGCCCACGTTTTGAAGTCCATTTGTCAACGTACACAAAATTGAATTCCGGCTTCGCTGCGTGAAGATACGAACAAAAATTAAAGGAAAATGTCTCTTATTCAACTGACAATGATTTTTGGGTTATGATCAGGTTATCATGCTTAATAAAAACTGCATTTCACCGGTGCTATATTCAAACCCTACCTGGGAAGGTTGTACCTCAGGAAATATTTGGTAGAAAAAATATTATTTCTGCGCAAGGCTTTTAGACCTGGCGATAATTCCTATCGCATTCCATCTTGTAAGAAATAGAGAGTAATAATATTTATGATGAAATCAAATTATCACTTGCATAGCACAGTTTGTATAGGTAATCACATGATTTTGAGTGTAATTTGGGATAAATCAGCACGAGTAAATTTTCAAAGGCTAACCAAATTGCACGAGCCCGTAGGGCGAGTGCAATTTGTAGTCTTTGAAAAATTTACGAGTGCTGATTTATCCCAAATTGCACGAGACAAATCATGTGATTACTTGTTAATAATATACATGCAAAAATTTAATTTCAACTTTCTGCACTCAATTTCAACTTTTTGCACTCAATTTCAATTTTCTGCACTGTTTGGGATTAATTGACGTGCTCTCAGCCAATGAGCATGCTGAAATTTTTGCATGTATATTAGTACCATAATAATGCTCAATTGCGCGCAACAAAAGTTCCAAAATAAAAAACATTTTGCGTATCTACAAAGATAAAATTGATAACGAAAAAAATTGCAAAAACGAAATTGTTTCTTGTTTAGTTTTAAAACAATAAGGGAATTGCCATTTTAGCCGCGGGCACTGACCATTCTGAAAAAAAGAAACAACGGTTGACTGCCAAATGTACACTAGGATCCGATAGCCTGGGTACAAACGTCTGCTGTTCCTTTACAAATTATATTTGGAAGAAGGATACGTATAAGGACTTAACCTAAAATTAACCGAGTTCAGTCATTTCTTGGAAATATTCGAGTAGAAATATGTCGTCGAACTTCCATATTATTTTAGGGTTTGTTGGACAGCACTAAGAGTGTACCAGACCGTCTGCTAATCCTTCAAGAATTGCTCAAGAAATGAAGAAACATCTGCAATCTTGCTAAATAAAATTCAATCGAATTCAGTCGTTTCTTGGAAATATCCGAGTAAAAACAACGTGTCCAGTGGAAATTCATTTTAAGTTTGAATTTGTTGAATTGCTCTGTGAGTGACTGATATATATTAGACTATCTCAGTGTTGCTCCTTCTAAAAGGATATAAGAAGGAAAGATATGTCTACAATCTAGCTAATAAAAGATTCAACTATATTCCAGAAGAAGCACAACATGCTTCGAACCCTCCATCTTACATTTATGTTTAAATTTGTGGAAAACCCGCGTCCTTACAAATGATATTTACTTTCTTTTGCTGGAAAATGTGAAACCCCATGACACGTAAACCCTTACTCGAATAAAATAACGAATCTTTGTTCTATAAAGCGCATGTATACGTCCTCGAGAGATAGTTAACAAAATCGAGATTCGCGACATCTTGGAAAGAATAACAAATTTCGACTGGAATTGGGGTTAACAGCGGGCAGTCGCCAGCCTTACCGACAGTCTATTGATGGCAGCAATTTAGCTACTCACCCATGAAAACAGCAAGGGTTCAACAACAAGGTTTTGCCGCCGGTAGATCTTCATTTTGCTTGTAAACTAGTCAACTAATCGCACGCCATAATGGACATTTAACCGATCGGAGCAAGTCGCGTTGAAAAACAAGGAGTACGCATAAATTATGCAAAAACAGGAAGGGTTGGCGGGTGAGGGACAATAAAGTACCTGTTTAGTACCAGCCTGAGGTGGGACTATTCAGCCGGGATCTGGAGTGTATATCGAGAAGTGTTTTTAGATATCCTTTTTTGTTGGGCACTGTAACCTTGATATTTACTTGGAGAAAGTACTAAGGAATCCATATCACAAAGTGAATGCACTGCTCAGTTGCTTTTCGTGCAGATTGGTCTCACTGCATGGTTTGATCTACAGGTCATTGTGGAAATAATATCACACCGTACAGTAAAACAAACAGTGCTACACGGTACAGCACCGTTCAGAGGCTTTCCAAAGAATAGTCGCACTGCGAGGTTTGATTCAATAAATACCGTATTTATTGAATCAAGATAGACGTCGCAGTACCACAATGCAGAACTTTTTAATAACTTCCCAAAGAATGGTAAAACTGCACAGTTCGATTCACAGATGAAAAATCCAAAGCCCCACTTTAGAGTAGAACAAACAGTGGCCAGAGAAAAGGACTCATTGGAAGAGGCATTCCAAAGGATGGTCACACTGCGCCCGGTTTGATCTCTTAAATATCTATCATCTATCATCTACCTATCTACCTACCTACCTACCTACCTACCTACCTACCTACCTACCTACCTACCTACCTACCTACCTACCTACCTACCTATCTACCTACCTACCTACCTACCTACCTACCTACCTACCTACCTACCTACCTGCCTACCTACCTACCTACCTACCTACCTACCTACCTACCTATCTACCTACCTACCTACCTACCTACCTACCTACCTACCTACCTACCTACCTACCTGACTGCCTGCCTGCCTGCCTGCCTGCCTCCCTACCTACCTACCTACCTACCTACCTACCTATCTCTCTATCATCTATCTATCTATCTATCTATCTATCATCTATCTATCTATCTATCTCTCTCTTTCTCTCTCTCTCTCTCTCTGTCTATCTATCTATCTATCTATCTATCTATATATATATATATATCAGGACCACAATACGAAGTAAAACGAACAGTACAGCTGCACCACATTACAGAGGTATTTAATAGCTTTCCAAAGAAAGGTAAAACTGCACGGTCTGATCCACACAGATGAAAAAGATAATGCAAAACTGTATTTTAGTGTAGTGCCGAACCAGTAGAGGACAGAACTGTTTTGAAGCTTAGCATATGGCATGAGTTTGTGCAGCATGAAATTGAAAAGTTGGAAAAACATGCACCGTGGAGTAGCATGCCCTTGATCATGAATCTTTGTCTGTTCATGTGTTACCTTTAATCTTCCTTTTGATAGGGCATATAATTCATGGTAGGCCACCATATAGTCAGTTTACAGGGGTATACAAGGGTTTACAAGGATATACCTTTGTAAACCCTTGTATACCCCTGTAAACACTATATTTGGTGACTATATGGTGGCCTACCATGAATTATATGCCTTTGATAGATGTTTCTTTCAATTGTCTCTAATTGTTACGGAGGGTCGTGCAGCAAAGAGGAGACTATATGTTGAAAAAATTGAAGTAGATTCTGTGCTAAACAAAGGACCGCTAACCAGACTTTTTCTGAACCTACAGGCGCAATATTACCCAGCAGCTCTTTCGTACGGCACGAATAAACATGGCGGCGAAGAAGTGTTAACATCATGTGTGATCAAACCAGTAACTACATTCCAAGCAGTAGTTCCTTTGGTTTTGTTGGAGTGTGGGCGACGAGGAGTTAGTTTTATCAGAATGTCCCTGGTTGCTTACGGTAGTAGCGACGAAGGTAGCGAGTCGAGCGACTCAGAAGATGTGAAGGATGGTAGAGTCTCTAGGAAGAATGCAGCGGAGGTTTCCACTAGTGGATATCAAGAGAGGGATGATAACAGTAAAACAGCTGAAAAGGAGTTTGCAAAGGCCGAGATACTCACTGTAAAAAGTAAAGGTTTATTGTTACCGTCTCCTAAGAATCCTGCTGCACAACCACAATCCTCGAATATAGATTCCACTGAGCGAAGAACGGCTCTATCTTCTTTTCTTCCCAAACCAAGGAGTGCGCACAACGATGCGGAAAAGGAGCAAGTAGATATAAAAAGAACAGGAGTAAAGCCTAGTTTTGCATTGGAATCAGAAGATGAGATTATTGATATAGAAGAGGAATATACCCCTCTATCTCAATTACAAAGGAAAGTGACAGAGAAGAAAACAGACGATAAGGCTAAGTCTGTTGGTAGTTTGTTTTCTCTGCTTCCAGCACCTTGGCAGGCTGATAAGACATGGAGGAAGAAAGTAAATTTGACAGACAAAAACCTATCTGTTGAACAGAGGCCCAAACAACCAGTGAAAATTTCCATCCCTAGTCTTCCTCAGGTAAATTTTCTTTTAACAGTATTAATTGCATGTACAATTTGCATTATACAGTACTAGAATTTCTCATGCACAGATTTGCAAGAAAATTTATTGTGTCACTTGCTGTTGATCCACCTTCCACACATGTGAGTAGGTGCTTGAATACTTCTTTGGAATACAGTAAGTAAACAGTAGCCATTGAACAACAATTGTAAACTATATAATATAAATTCTTCTTTTGTCACATGATGTAGTTGTTGTAGTTCAATTTTTTCCTTGGTTCAAATTTTATTTTCCTTTGTTTCAAACTCATTATCATAAATTACCATACCAGAAAACAAAGGAAAATAAAATTTGAACCAAGGAAAAAATTGAACTACAACATAGTCACTGGATGTTGATTGCAACGTTTCGACTGCTTACTGCTAGTCTTCTTCAGGCCACGGGGTTGACTGCTTCCGGCTCACCATTATGTAGCTGTGTGGTCTGCTCTGATTGGTGCATTTCGATCCTGCTATTGTTCCTGCTTGCTGTGTTTTCCTCACGGGTCCGCTGGCTCGCAGTGTGTTTGTTGTTGTGTTTCTTGATAGTCGGCATTCGCGCTTCTGGAATTTCAATTCCGTTATCCCTGTTGCAGTCTTATGTGAATTGCCTCTTTCACCTTCCTCGTGTACCAGTGGTTATCATGATCAATTAACTTCTTTCCAAAGCGGCTTGTGTCGGGTTTCATTGGTGTGTTCTGAAATGGCAGAGTTTTGAGTTCAAGCGAGGCGGATGTTTCTGTCGTGTTCTTTTATTCTTTCTTGCATAGGTAATCCTTTATTCTTCGGTGTGAATGTCATACTCATCATACAGTACTACAAACTAGTCATTTTTACATGTATTATATATTGTTTCAAGCAGTGAATGATGTTGGTCTTATTGCAGGTAATCCAGCTTAAGAAGTACATTTACAGTACCTGATGTGAATGACAATGACTTGTATCAGATTATATTAGATATGTACATTATAATAATCTATGTTTTCCTTTACTTTCTTTGTTACATGTAGCATGACTCTGATGAAGAGGAGAATGTTGATGAACCAAGCTCAAAGAAAATAAGAACATCTAAGGTATAGGTTAACAATTGTTGTACACTGTATTTCAGTGTTGGTGTTAAGCCTTCTGCAAAGTAAGAAGGTACTTTATACAGTGTAGGTACAATAATTTTTGCAAATACATCAGAAAATACAACTTCATTTGGTCATTATATACTACTTATTAACCCAGAGTGAGGTCATTACAGGGAAATCTCGGAACGAGGACTTGATGTATGATGTACAGTCAAGGCTAAGGTCTGCGATTTCCTTGTGATGACCGAACAGACAAGGTTAATAAGTTATTTATTATACGGCCTTTTTAGCATTGGAAAAAGGAAAACAGAAGGGTTTTCCAATATCTACTTGCGCTCGCGAGATGTCATTCAAGGTCTTTGAACCGAAACACACCTGACCATACGATCAAACCCAGAAGTGGCAGAAGAAACAGTTTCTTTGAAAATGAGACAACTTTTGTCAATGTTTTTGAAAAAAAAATTAAAAGTTTTCACAATGCCCAGTCATTACAAGGAAATCTTGCCTGCTCAGCAGCCAATTAGAGGTTGGTTTGTCTAATACTAACTGTCTTTGTACTATTATGTCTAATCAACTATGTTATTTAGTATAATAATGAACTGTACCTGTTTGCTTATTATACTGTTACATGTGCTGTAGTTTCCTTTACTTTTTCTAGGGTGGATCAGGTCTCAAGTCACTTCTTCCCAAACCCAAACACAGTGTAACAGTAAAGAAAGACAATCCTAACAGGCCGACTGTTAAATTAGCTAGCAGGCCTTTAATACCTCACTCAATGACAAAGAAGCAGAGCAAAGGGGAGAGTAATGTTAAGAGGACACCTGACAAAGCAAAACAAAATGAGCAGGCTGGTAGTGATGATGAGGACATGCCTGTTAGTTTTTTCACATTTCATGACAAGTCTTCCATTGCTGAAGAGGATGTAAGCCAAGGAAGCAAACGGAAAGATTCTACTTCAAATAGGATTATATTAAAGTCTGAAGCCTTGTCTACTGAAGCATCCCCCAAAGTGACAGATCCTTCTCTGCCATCAAATGTGCATCATTCTGTATTGCCTACCACAATATCTCAGGACATTAGTGTTCAGCAAGAACATGTTGCTTCACCATTGGCTTCAGAATCAGCTCATTGTACCACTGCCTCAAGCATTGAAGGATCTAACATATTAGGTGCAATGGAAACAAGGACGTACTTTTATGAGCAGAGCAGTGCAAAACAGCAATATGAAGGTTATGCTGGAGATAGTTATGTGAGTATGTTAATCAGACCAGAAGAATCTTACTTAACCATTACAGTCCCAATACAGTCATGTATCTACTGAAAATAGCAGTTTTCTTTAGTGAGTCCTGTTATAATATTGTAAATTTCACGCCCTGTGTTGAATTTCATTTGCACGTGCTCCTAGACTCATTATATATTCAGTTTCGTTTGTACCTTGAAGGCACTTGATAGAAATTAAAATGTCTGTTCAGTTACCGCTTGAACCTGTGGTTCGCTGTGTTATTACATGGTGGCAGCGGTGGCCGCTTCTGCTTCGTTTTTAACCGTCTACTTTATACAGCATGCCAGGTGGTGATACCTCCAATGGACAGTCTGGTGCGGTAGCGCCGCCATCGTCGACTTTTCATCAGATTACGCCGCCGAAGTATCTTGACTTGAAACATAGTGGAGAAATTGCCGAAAACTGGAAGCTTTGGAAGGAGAAATATAACAATTATTTTGTCATTTCTCGTTTGGATCGGGAGACCCCGGAGTTTCAGTTAGCGATGTTTAAACATACGATCGGAGATGATGCGTTGAAAGTCATCAAAACATTCAACTACGCTGAGGGGGAGAACTCGAGTGATTGGCGCGTTGTAATGGGAAAAATGGAGAAGCATTGCATCGGCGAAGTCAACGAAATTTACGAACGATACTGTTTTAATATGCGAGACAAGCTTCCAACGGAGTCGGTTGATAGTTTTGTTGCCGAGTTGAGGAATCTGGCCAAAACATGTAATTTTTGCGATTGTTTGCGGGATAGTTTAATCCGTGATCGTATTGTGCTTGGAATTAAAAACGAGCAGACGACCAAGAAGTTGCTGAGAATGAGAGATCTAACTCTGAATCGTTGCATCGACGTGTGTCGCAGCGAGGAAGTTGCTGAGTTGCAAATGAAGTCGTTATCGGGGCCGGTGGATAACATTAATCGAGTAAAGTCAAGTTCTAAAAAGCCTCGAGCTCCAACGCCGGTGGACGGGCGGTCGGCAAAGAAAATTTCCTGCAAATTTTGTGGCTATGACCATCAACCTGATAGGAAGATGTGCCCCGCATGGGGAAAGAAGTGCAAGCGATGCAAGGAAAAGAATCATTTTGCCAAGAAGTGTAAGAAAGTTCCTGTCCATAATATTGAGAGCGATGAGGAGCTAGAGGAGATCAGCGTTGTAAGAGTACAGGCTTTGAGAGGGAGAGCTGTGTATGCGAAAATGCTGGTTTGGCAGCAACCGGTGCAATTTCAAGTTGATTGTGGTGCAAGTGCAAATATTTTACCTCTGAAGTATGCTGAGGGCGAGGAACTCGACTCATGTTCGCAAACGCTTGTCATGTGGAATGGAACTAAAGTGACGCCTGTCGGTTCCTGTGCGTTGCCTGTTGTGAATTCGAAAACTAATGAGAAGTACAAGGTCCGGTTTCTAGTCGTGAAAGAGGATTTGACCCCTCTGCTTGGCTTAAATGCAACGCAGAAAATGAAGCTGTTAACTGTACACAAGGAAAACTTCATTAATGCCGTGGAGAATGCAAATGATGATCTCACAGCTAATTACGCGGATGTCTTTAACAAAGGTCTCGGAACACTTCCAGGAAAAGTTCGCCTGCAAGTTGACCCAGATTGCAAGCCTGTTATCCTTCCAGCAAGAAAAGTCCCTGTGTCTGTTCGGGAGAAGTTCAAAGAAGAGCTCCAAAGGTTGGAAAGTCTTAAAGTAATCACTCCTGTTGACGAACCGACCGAGTGGGTTAGTCAGATTGTTGTAGCTGTAAAGAAGTCTGGCGAACTGCGTGTTTGTATTGACCCGCGACAACTTAATAATGTCTTGAAGAGGGAACGTTATCAAATTCCTGTCATTGATGATTTGTTGCCCAACTTGACAGATGCACGCGTGTTTACAAAGGTTGATTTAGCCTCTGCTTTTTGGCATCTGGAGTTGGATAGCGAGTCTAGTATGCTCACGACATTTGCTACGCCATATGGGCGATACCGTTGGCTCCGTTTGCCGTTTGGTCTCAGTGTTTCGAGTGGAATTTTTCAGAAACGCCTCCATCAAGAGTTGCAAGGTCTCCCGGGTGTAAAGTGTATCGCAGATGATATTCTCATCCATGGCACGTGCGAGGCTGATCATGACAGCAATCTAGATGGATTCATGCGCAGATGTCAGCAGAAAGGTATCAAGCTCGATGCTGAGAAGTTAGAGTACAAGTGTAAAGAGGTTCCATTTCATGGGCACCTGCTGACCACAGAGGGTCTAAAGCCAGATCCAGAGAAAGTGAGAGCAATAGTTGAGATGCCACGCCCAAAAGACCGAGCTGATATTTTACGCCTGAATGGAATGGTCAATTATCTTAGCCGTTTTCTACCCCTCTTATCTGATGTGATGAAGCCTCTACGAGATCTTACCCACAAAGATGCAGCATGGTGTTGGGATGATTTGCAAGAGAAGGCTTGGAATGATGTCAAGACATTAATTACATCAGCACCCGTTCTAGCCTACTACAAGCCCACTGAAGTGCTTGAGATCCAGTGTGATAGCAGCCAGAGTGGTTTAGGTGCAGCTTTAATGCAGAATGGTCACCCAATCGCATACGCTAGTAGAGCCTTAACAGAGACGGAATCTCGCTATGCGCAGATTGAAAGGGAGATGTTGGCAATCGTGTTTTCAGTAGAGAAGTTTAATGACTTTACCTTCGGTAGAAGAACTGTTGTCCATACCGATCATAAGCCACTTGAGTCAATTTTCATGAAACCACTTCACCGCGCTCCTAAGAGGTTGCAAGGAATGTTGATCCGTTTGCAAAAGTACGATTTGGTGGTACAGTACGAGAAGGGAAGCAGAATGTTCTTAGCGGACACTCTCTCTAGAGCTTATCTTCCCTCGGGTGCGGAGATTGAGTCAGAGTTTGAGACAATCAACATGATGAATTACTTGCCAATATCTGAAGCCAGGCTACTGCAAATTCAGCGGGAGACAGAGCAGGATGAATCGCTTCAAGTTCTAAAGGCAGTGATTCAGTATGGCTGGCCTGAAAATAAGAGTACCCTACCGCTTTTAGCCTCTCCTTACTTCGATATGAGAGATGAGCTGTCCGTTCAGGATGGTCTGATCTTTAAGGGAGAAAGGGTAGTGGTACCCAAGGCTGTTAGGAGTGGTCTCCTAAAAAGTATTCACAATTCGCACCTTGGAGTTAATGGTTGCCTTAACAGAGCGCGTGAGTGTCTTTATTGGCCTGGGATGACAGGAGATATCAAGAACTATGTGTCAACATGTGAAGCCTGCAGAGAGTACGAACAGGGTCAAAGGAAGGAAACACTCACCAGCCACGAAGCACCTAGTCGGCCGTGGCAGTTCGTTGCAGCAGACCTATTTGAGCTAAATGGAAAAAGTTACCTTGTGACTGTGGACTATTTTAGCGATTTCTTCAAGCTCGAACATCTGAGAAGTACATCCTCTGTCTACGTCATCAAGAAGCTAAAAGGTCATTTCGCGAGACATGGCATTCCTGAGCAACTCGTAACTGATAACGGGCCACAGTTCGTCTCGCGCGATTTCCTGAAATTCTCTAAAGAGTGGGATTTTGAGCACAGAACCAGCAGTCCGTATCATACTCAATCGAATGGAAAAGCTGAGAGCGCCGTTAAGCAAGCGAAAAAAATTCTGTTAAAGTGCAGCAAGACTGGTTCAGACGCGTTTCTTGCTTTACTTGACCACAGAAACACACCGCCTGCGAGTATGCAAACCAGCCCAGCACAGCGGCTATTTAGCAGAAGGACAAGAAGTCTCCTCCCGATGACTGCTGCATTATTAAAGCCATCTGTTTCAGACGAGGACGTGACACATACCAAGCTTCATCGCCGCCAACAGCAACAAGCCAAGTACTACAACAGAGGCGCACGAGACCTCCAGCCCTTAGAGCCCGGAGATACCGTGCGAGTTCAGCCCTGGCGCAAGGGAAGAAAAGAGTGGCAAAAGGGTGACGTAAAGAGTCGCATTGACAAAAGATCTTATGAGGTTGAGCTGCCTCAAGGACTCCTTCGACGAAATCGTGTTGAGCTACGCAAGTCCAATGAAGCACCTATCAAAGTTGAAGATGACGACGTCATAGAGGCGCGCGAGCAGTCATCCACAGAGACACGCGAAGATACACGCGAACAGGCACCTCCAGATACACGCGTGGAAACATTCGACCAGCCGCGCGATCCATTGTCTTCGGTGCCGGACGCACCTAAGTCGCCCAATCCTTTACAGGCACCGAGAAGGTCCACGCGCGTCCGTCAGCCGCCCAAGCGTCTACTGGACTATGTGCTTACTTAAGCCTAAGAACTCTTTCCAAAGAACTGAATTTCATTAATATGTGCTTAGTCGTTTGTTTTGGTTCCACGTTTTTTTTTTGTTTTTCCGTTAAGTTTTTTTTCTTGCTTCTCTATAAAAGGGAGGGTGTTATAATATTGTAATTTTCACGCCCTGTGTTGAATTTCATTTGCACGTGCTCCTAGACTCATTATATATTCAGTTTCGTTTGTACCTTGAAGGCACTTGATAGAAATTAAAATGTCTGTTCAGTTACCGCTTGAACCTGTGGTTCGCTGTGTTATTACAAGTCCCATAATTCTTGCTTACATCATATTTGTGAGTTAAGAGAAATTGATTATTTGATCAGCTCAAAATCCTCAAGTTGATTGATTGCTCAATGCTCTCCATCTGTTTACATCATTTCATGGGTGGTTGGCTAAATTACAGTACTGGGACCAATTGTTCAAAGCGGATTAGCACTAAGCCAGGGTTAAATTTTAACCCGGGTTCCTTTTCCTCTTGTTCAAAAGCATTTTCTCTGATAACTTTCTCTATTTATTTCTGATCATACAATCATCAAATTGTATTCAAAAAGAATTACACTGAATGTGCTTTTTAAGCTCACTGATAACTGCATTTAAATTTCTCACTAACCCTGGGTTACCTTAACCTTGCTTTGAACAACCCAGCCCTGTAGATTAAACAAAACTCTTTGCACTTCAAAGGCATACATACATGCTTAAAAGCGCAATAATGCTTATCTTAGGAACTCACTTAAAAAGAATTTTTCCTTTGTTACTTCTAGAAGAGGATTTTTAGCTATGTTTGTTTGTATTTTTTTAGGGTAACTTGAATTATGGAGTTGGAAGTTCTGCAGCTGTTCCTCAACCCAACTACAACCAAGACCAGGAATATTATACATACACCTACCCTAGTGCTGATGTAGAACAGAGCCAGAATGTACCACAAGAGACAAATATTGACCTAGAGAAGGTTTGTAACACTGTATTGTTTCCCTGTACAGTGTATTTCCTTTCTTTATCAACATCACCAAAGTATGCAGGTGTTACTCCAAAACTAATTCACTGTAAAACACACTGCCTCAATTGATACTTTCGATTGCTTGCCTTGCTGTGGGAAATCCTTGCACATGATACTTAATCCTCTTGTGAAGGATTGTTAGATGATAATTATGGTTGAGTACTTATGAAGGAGAGCATTTTGTAGAATGGTATTATTGGCTAATGGGCATAACATCCTCCACGTTCAAGATCATAATGCTTTTACATCATTATGAAAAACAGTATTGGAACAATAAGTTTATAAGTTAATTTTTTTTATGATATCTTTTTTTAAATTTTTTTTCAGCCTGGAATCCAGATCCTCAGTTTTAAGTAATAAAATGTAATGATTTTGTCATGTACTTGTGTTTGTACATTGTTAACTCTGTTTCAAGTGTTATATGTATATATGTAGCTGCATTGATAACCGTATATGAATTTTTCAGCCTCTCTGCACAGTTTTTAGGGTTAAATTTTATTTACTCGACAATTTAGCTAACTGCATATACATGTAGTACTATAATTATAAATTGGTGACAAACTTTGATTTCTTTTATTGCAGCTGCATAGACTTCGTGGCAGGAAGAATCGCCGTGAAGAAATCAACATTGTTGATGTCAATGCTGATGAACAGATTAAAGACTCTGCAGTTCTCTTGACTAAGTGTGGTACTGAAGAAGTTGCATACAGACCATCAAGGGTAAATTCATCCATTTAAGTTAATTCATCTAGTCAAAAGTTGGGAGTGTGTGGTGTTGAGGTACACTGTGCATGTACAGTGTAGAATTCTTTGACAAGTGCAGGCGTTCAGGTGCAGTTTGACTCTGCGCTTAAATGGGCACAAATTACCAGTACGCAGATTCTTCTTGCATTGTTTGTACATGTGCATGTACCCTATGTGAAGTAAGATTTCCAAGGAGATAAAATATTTTAATGTCTACTTTTCTATAGAAAAAGTCAGACATGCCAACTGCACAACAGAGAAGAAAACATCAGATCACTTATCTGGCATTCCAGGTAATGTATTTAATTTCATAGACAAACTACCTTTATCCAGATCTATTTTCTTGTTTTAAAACAGAGACACTGAATTTTGCTAAACGTTAAAAAAATAAATTACCCGTCAAAAGGTTGGGGGGGGGCGTTCACGAGCATCCCACCCCCCCTATATCACAAGCTACGTGAACGCTCCAGTCATGATAATTAAACAAGTACCATTTAGGAATGTACTGAAATACGTGCACCTCGTAATATTTGCAAACTGAGTTTGTTTCTTACACAGGCCAAGGAAAGGGAACAGGAGCTGCGCCAACAGTGGTCTGCTAACCGTCAAACTCGTAGACAAACACAATCAAAGTATGGATTCTGAGCCCTGTAACTGCTGGTGTATTCTTTCTTTGCTGAATTGACTTGATCTTGCTAAGGAAGCTCACATGGTGTGACAAGGTACTGTAAAGAAATTCCACAGCAGTTGCATTGACTCCCTCAGAGGATTGATCTGAAGTACTGTGTGTCAAAAATTTCCTTTTCTCGGGGAATATTTAAAGCTACGGACACTCATTTGTTCCGTTCCATTTTATGGCCCTCGCTGTTTGCCCTTTGACCTCAAATTGGACTAGAAAGAATTAGAACTATTATTCTATCCGTAACTCATAGCACTGACCAAGGAAGCGGATTTGGGAAGATGTACACTGTGCACAGTGCTCATGAAATGCATAGCCGACTGTTTGTGTGAGAACTAGATTTTATGATTCGAGGCTTGGTTCTGGTAGGGAAAGGTTTGTTATATGATTTTCGATAAGTTAGAATAGCCTCCCTTTTATAGGGGTAGATTGTGAATTTGGCGTGAAAAAGCCAGGGTTCACCTCTTTGGACGCCATGTTGGACCCGCGCCAAGACATAATAATCGGTGGAATTACGAGAGGAAAAGTAATACATTCATGTCCTATATTTTAGATGTTTGGTGAGTATAGGACATGATTGTATTACCGGAGGAAAAGCCTCTCTTCCTCTCTCCTTGTTTTGTCACGTGGCCCTGACCTTGACTTGCGCTTCTAGTATTTTTAACTATGACGCTGATGTGACTTTTAACCCCCCAGTCCGGCGCTTTGCCACGCCAAACCCGCACGCGATGATGTGTTCTGAAGATGGGCCATCGCACGAAACGACAGCTTCTGAGGCCTTCCAAGGGGTTTGAGCGACAAGCGACAATGCGTCAAAATATGGCGACAATTTGTTACCAAAGTACCGACAGCCGACAGAAGTTGACATGAAAGGGGCGACAATTTACGAAAACGACATACGAATTTGTACAGAAAAACGGCAGCGACAATTTCCTACGCTGGTTAGGCGACAAAGGTACACAGAAGGATGCGACAAGGCGACAAGACTACCCCCCTTTGAAGGCCTCGCTTCTCAGTAACAAATCAACCTTCAGCGACGAATCAGTCTTCTTTATTAGATTTAAGCGTAAATTTAACATTACAGAGCTTTTGCCCGCAATTAGCGAGGGCTATTCAAGGCGGGAAAAAGAGAAAAAGAAAATTCAAAAGTCACAAATAATACTCTCTACAGAACAAACATAGAAGCAATCTAGTTTCTCTTTTATCTTACGGTGATATAACGTATGTGGTTATACACCTAGACTTTCACTCAACAAAACGAGCACTGTGATTGGTTGATTCTTAGTCACGTGCTCCTCATCAAATTCAAATGCATCCCGACCGGGATACAATAGCGCAGTTGTTACCCGCGCGCAAGTTGAACGGTCTTTGTTTTTGTTGAGGGAACGTCTAAATGTATAACAAAGCATTTAATGTATGGCTCCTCGGGAAACTAGTTAGTTTCGTTTTCCCTCGAGTTCGGATGTCTCCCTTGACTTCGTCTCGGGAAACATCAGGACTCTCGGGAAAACAAAACTGTTTCCCTCGGGACCATATTGTCATTGGGCAGAAATATGGTTTAAGTCAGAACTGCATTTTGTAACTCGAGGTTTGACTCCAGAGAGAATAAAAGTTAACAGTAGGAGGCGAAAGAGCTAAAAGTTTGAACCACCTTGCCGACAAGACTCGTGGTTTGACTCTGGAAGTGAAATTGTTATAGGTACAACCGCATTTATTTACAAGGTTTGACTTTGGGGATGCAGGGTTCAATGTTCTAACCCAAGGTACATACACTTTTCAAGCACTGGTCAGGTAGTGGGCTCCTGTCCTAGGGTATGAGTGAAAGAGTCCTCCATAGTGTCAGCTGAAGTTGGACTCTATTGGGCAGGTCAGTAGAAAATTAGACGTAAGATTTAAAGCGTGTTGACCCAAGAAGAGACTGTCACGAACTTACACTGTGGACTCATGATTCTATGGGTGAGAACGTATGAAGAAAGTAAAGAAATAACAAGGATGCTGTAAATCAACCAAAAATTGTGAATGCTTGTTATCAATTGTAAATGTCGTTAATTAATATGATGCCAATGGAAGAAAAACAACAAGAACAAAAAAGAAACCAATACCAATACATGAATGGCAGAGGCCAGGTTTTGGTCTACGACCTTACTCGGGTTTTCTTCAAAAATGAAGATATATTTATTGTCGCTAAACGCAATTAAACAGTGTAGAAAATTATTTATCTGCGAAACTACTGTTACGCAAAATTAGAATAAAAAGCGATTGCTTAAAAACTGTACATAGGCCGATGTAAGGCGGGAAAATCGCTTTAGAAAGCGAAAGCTGTGAATTTTCAACCGCGAAATGTACCCTGGGACATCGGGTGGGTACAAACAATAGTTTCGTATAAGGAAATGTATGTAAAGCCATTTCCTTTTCACTGATTACCGCATGAGTTCCACTTAAACTCTAGGCCGTCTTTTAAGGCTGGTGTGCAGTATTTTTTATGTTCTGGATTATTGCTCAACAAAACAGTATAACATACACCTAAAAACAAATAATGCGCCTAGACCAACAAAATAAGACATTGGAATGGGGACGTCGAATGAAATAGTAGGTTTTTAAAAAGCTGCGTGTTATGCCTTACCAAGGTAAGACCTGTTGCAGGGGCGGACCTAGCAATGACGTAACTTACGGAGGAAGAAACCAAATTTTAAATGCAAACACACCAATCGCAGGTCATCTCAGGGGGGGGGAGGGGTGCGCCCCTGCACCCCTCCCCTAGACCCGTCCCTGTGTAGCGAATCAAACCTCACCGTTATGCAAACTTTACTATAAATAAGGCAACAAATAGCATTAGGGATTAACTTCAGGTAGTGACAATTTAGCTGGTGATTAATCTGTCTGTGTTATAATGCTTCACTGGGAAGCTGTTTTGGAGAGTCACTGAGCACACTCCTGTTACTTTAGCTCGTGGTTATATCCTTTCCACCTTTGGGTAAAACCATGCAGAAATTACATTCTTTGAAAGCTCTTTGATCAGCTGGTCAAACCTTCACATTGTCGCCACTGGCACTGTCTCAGTCCTTTTTGTTCCAGCGGACTTGCTTTCATCTTGTTTTCATTTCTTCTACTAGTGAATGATTGAATTGGTGAAAAACAGGAACTGGTTTGGTGGTGGTGCGATTCCTTGATTTCAGACATGCAAAATGAAACCGAGCGAGTAGAAATTTGCACTAAATAAAGGTGGCAATTCTAAATATTCGCCCAATTGTCAAGAAAACAGTTACTTCACAACGCCGTTTTATATAGATATATCTCTATGTACAATTAAGGCACTATTAACCCGGAAATTCGATTCCTTACGAAAATACCAACTTGTGGCCAATTACAATACAATGCTGCCGGGTTACGAAGCAGTAGAATGTTACTGGACAGTTCGTTACGTTTGACTTCGTTCTTCGCAGTCGCGGCGAGTTTGTGAAGTCTCTGATAGCGAAGATAGCCATGCACTTTGTTTAAAACGATATATGATGCCTTCAATGTTCGGGCGTTTTGTTAAGTTTCCTGTCGTCTTTGCTCTCTCTCCACGCGGTTAAAGTGAACAATGGGACACTTAAATTCTTGAAAATTAGTAGTAGGACGCGGAGCGCGACGGTTTGATTTGCATCGGCTCTATTATTTCATTTCTTTATAGAGCTTGGAAGTCTTCTGGAACTCTATCTGTAGAGTAAGAGAACGTAGTGGTTAAGCTTAATAAGGAAAGTAAAGGTTCTCCCACAAGCCAGTCCACAACGAGAATTTGGCATACGATGCAGGAAAGTGTAATCATAAAAAGGCAAACCTCATAATTTTGCAAACAAAGCATCTTAAATTGAGTGACTTATCAACTCAAGGCTAGTGAATCAATTTAACACCAGTTTCTCAAACGTAATATTACAATTATGACTCGGATTTTGAAGAAAACGTCCGCTAAGAAATGCTACTTGTTTCTTTTTTTGCTCTGATTGGTTGAATAACGTCACGTGAACTGTAAGAATTCACGTTTGTACGTACCATTACACTTGTAAGACAGGTTTTTCCAGACCACGTTTGCCTGTGAAAACACGTAGAGCCCCAGCCTCCCTCCCAGGAGAGTCTTGTCGATAACGTAACCAGTGTCGACCACGATCTCTCCCTCAGAAAAGATTTGAAGTCTAAAAATGGAAAGGTTAGGACAATATAAGTGTCCGCTCTTGTTTTACTGTATGCGCCTGCGGTATTATAAGCGGATAGCCTTATGGCAACATTGTCATTCAAGGGACTTTCGCCACGTCTGTGCCGCTATCAGTCATAGGATATTGAATGATATGCACTACGAAAGTTCGCCTCGATTGTCGAAGAAGCTAATCGGCAAGAAAAGAAATGTTCGCGTCAGATGCAAGCTAATACTGAAATTGTCTCTGTTTCACATCTTTTTAGTCTATTTGTATAGGTAATCGCATGGAGCCGAGTAAAATTAAGAATTAATGTGACGCGTGTTTTCAGAAGTTGCCGAATTTCAGCAACTTTGGAAAACACAAGGGATATGAATCCTTAATTTTACGAGGGCCCGTTGCGATTACTTGTTAATGAAATAGAGGGGAAAATTACTGAATTACTGCGCTCTTGATAAATCAGTCACTAATCCGAATCCCTAATACTGTTCTTAATTTGCTTGGAAGTTTCTTTCATTCGCCTACTTTTTGAAGACGTTTTCCAGTACTCAGTGCTTTTCTTCTTGTTTTCATTTTCGCTCTTGTCTTTTAATTCTTCGATATATTCCTCGTCAACTATCTCGAAACGAGACGCCATTGTCACAAAAGAATTTTAGCAACAACTTCTCCATAGCATAGGCTGTTGAAATCGTAAGCGAGTAATGTTGCCCTCTTCACAAGCAAAATTACGAAAAGAATACTCTCTCCATTGACCAATCAGCGTTCAGTAACTTTACCCTGTATGTTAATATACGATTTGATAATATACAAGCAACAATTCGAACGCGCTGATTGCCTGGGAGCAAGGCAATTAATTCGAAACACTGTAGAAATTTGAAATGAAACTTTGGCAAATATATCATAAACAAGTGATCAAATAATTTCGAGTGCAATTTTGCATAAAAAAGCACTCGTGAATTTTTCAAAGACGACAAATTGCATTATGACTCGCCCTACGGGCTCGTGCAATTTTTTCAGTCTCTGAAAAATTTACTTGTGCTCATTTCTTCCAAACTGCACTCGAACCATTTGATTGCCTGTATAAATATTGGAAAATAATCCTCCTGTACCCTACTTTATAAGGCCATAACTTGGTCTGTGCATTAATCTCCACTGGTAATTTGTCTTGTCCTTCCATCCTACGTGCTGAGGATCCCGCCAAATTTCCTTTATCTAAAAATAAATAACAAGTAAAGAAGTAAGCATAAGGATTGAAAACCGGAAACCGCAAAAGAGGTGAAAAACGTTTGAAAAATATGTCACAAAATGGTCTCGTCCAATTTGTATCTGAAAAATCTTGGTATTATACTAGACTCGCAGAAGTATGTATTCCGAAGACAGAATTCGCTTGGTAATCGTAAAACTGCGATCAAGCCAATTTTATTCAAAGTTCTCTTACACAGGTATAAATGCCTAGGGTTGGGTGTTAAAATAGTTACGGCTGAACCTACGTATGCAGCAAGATACCATGATATAGCCAATAGCAGGGGAAGTTCTATTTCAGCGCAGAGGCTGTGATAAATTACTATAGTATATAACAGCGCCTCCTATTGCCCAACGATACTCATGACGTAATGGGTCTTTCATCTCATAAAGGTCACAAGTATCATGCTACATACGTATACTGTAACCAGGAAGAGAGTCATTTTCTTGTTCAATCAACTGAGTGGTTGACATACGCGATGCCCCCTCCTTCTGTCTGTGCCACTCTTTAAATCTTTTTCTACCTTGTTTTAGTAAAAAAATCTACCAGTATACTAACATAAATGCCGCAATCTGATTGGTTGAGCTACTGAACATTATCAGCCAATTACTATAATGCAGCCCTTAGTTGAAGATCGTTTTCAAAATTGCCACATCTTCGCGCTTTAGCGAAGTTTCGCCCGAAGATCTAGTAGATAATTCGCTCGACCTCATCAGCTATCACGAGCAAACCAGCAAAAGCTTCTGTCTTTCTAATACGCTCCCTTCGGCCGTTCAGTTACGCTATCAATTCAACTCTCAGCAGCTGTCCATAATACAATGCACTTGTAGATCGACAAATCCCGTGACAGGTGCGGTTGGATTTCAAATCAATGAATGGCCCAGTTCCGGGAGCGTTCAAATTTGGATACATTCCGCAAAGTGATTCTGACCCGTATTGATTAAACTTTATGCCAGGTTTTGGAGCTGAATTATTTTTAGCTGAATGGTAAAACATTGCCAAAGGTTCACAGATCATTTGTACGTCCAATTGTTTTAAATATGGAGCATGAATCCGTCTGAGTTTGATTCCTAAGTCCTTTTTCGCCTATAGTCGGTCTCGGCTTCGCCTCAATCGACTCTTACGCCCGCTTAGTGCTCTCCCAACTATCCGCTTGCATCCAGAACTAGATAAATACATGCTAATTGACCATTGCTTATTCCTGCTTCTTTTTCACGAGAATCCCGCATCCCGCACTTTTTTCATCTTTTAAGCTCCTTGGTTTGGTATGATTAGTGTTCACTAGGCTGATTCGCTTTCGCTGCTGGTACGTTTATTTGGGTCGTGAAGATTTCCCGAATTCCCGATAGACAGGCAAGAAATCACGTATCCCGTGCAAACATTTTGAGGAATCCCGCCTCCCGGATAGCAGTCAATTTCAGAATCCCGTCAATAAATTTTACGTTTTCCCGAATCCCACACCATATTTTGATCAAAGCCAGGATCTCGGGAATACCCTTCCAGACCCTGGTGAAACGGGTGCCAGTCTTTATCATCCCCCTGGTTACTTCTGGGCTCCCTTAACAACTTAAAATCGTATCCTAACATTTGTGTAATGAATTTTAACCTGACAAAATAGACTGAACTAAACTGAACTGAAAATATGGTAGCAATTGCAGGGGTTGAAATGCAACAACGTCATTATACCAACCTGTCCCTGCCTATCGCCTGAATGCCACAGTGCATTCCTCAAATCAAATCCTGGGCCAGTTTCTGAATTCACCAGCTACAAGAGAAATGGTAGACAGATAGATACAGAATCTTCAGCATGGAAAAAGTATTATTTGCAAGGCGAAAAGAGCGGATCAATGAAAGTATCTGGGCAACTGTGCCCCTACCCCTCCCCTAACCCAACATTAACGCTAACGTTTTAACTCATTATAACTTATTTGGTTAAGGGAGGGGTAGGTGCTAAGTTGCCCAGATAATTACATTGATCCAAAGGAGCAAACAAGCCAACACAACGGAGGAACACAGACTTTGAGAAAAAGGCGTTAAACGGGCATACCTACAATAATTGGGTATGGAGCCTTTAAATCCTGCTTGGAATTTGGACTCAACGGGTGGAATCACAAGCCAGCCAGGAAACAGAAACAACACTATACACTATTCAACCCCCCCTCCCCCCGGGGGTACTTTAGGAATTTCTGGGTGGGGATGTGCCGCTGGAACCCTGGAACCCTTAGCCTATACCAGAGCTGGTTCAGCTGAATTTTGCTACCCTATACTAGAGTAAACCCCCCAAATCACTCCTATCCTAGAGTAGCTATTTTCCAGAAACTGAGGTCACTAGCACAGTGTCAGCGTACGCGGAACTTCAGGTACTCTCAACTTTAACGCCATTAATAAAAGCTTTTCATTAATTTGATCCATTTCCACTTAGACGTTGCCATTAAACGTTCCACCAACTGGACAACTTCAAATTTTTTACGTAAACTCCTCGCAAATCATAATCCTTCCATTCGCGCTGACAATGGGCTAACGCTCGAATTGACTGCTTCCCTTTTATCTAACGTAGGTACAACTTACATATGAGATGGACAACTGGTTTAATAAACCTTTTTTTGTAAGCAGCGCTAGAACGAGGTTTATGAATTTAATTATACAACTACCTTTAAATCCAATATTGGCAACTGTCCAATTTTTCTTAAATTGGACACCTATGCAATTTAAGAAAAAAACAGTTGCCAATATTGGATTTAGAGGTAGCTATATAATTAACAAATAACAGGACTCCGTGTTTGTCCAATTAAGAAAATGTTGGATTCGAAAATTCCTTGGAACACCAAATTGGACTCGGCCTGCGGCCTTGTCCAATTTTGGTGTTCCTCTGAATTTTCTCATCCAATATTTTCTTAGTTGGACAGCATGGAGTCCTGTTATATATACAAATCTAAGAGGCCCAACGATGGCGCATTGTGTTGTGTCGACGAGCTGTGAGAGCAGGGTAGAAACGTTACGGCTCTTGCTGTTTTTCTTACCTTGATTTGGACTCCTTGTCGTGCTTTCGCCCGAAAAGGTTGCATTTCCCAGTAAACTTGATCCTGCTGTTTCCACGAAATAACGTAAAACCTTTTGTTGCTCTGATAACTGAACACAATTCCCACAAAATCGTCATCGTGTGACGTTGCCACCTCCAAGGTGCCATTGAAGTCCACACCGCTAAAGCGATCGTATCCTGCGATGAAAAAAAAAAGAAAGAAAAAAGAAAATGACCAAGAGTGTGAGCCGGTCTCTTCGCTCGTAAGTGGAATGCAAACAAGTTCAGAAGGACTTACAAAGAAAATTTTGAAATTTTCTTTCGTTCGTATCTCTGGGTAACGTCAGTGTACTGAGGTGGTCAGTCAATATGAGGAAAAAACTGAGTTGGAGCGTCAGACTCACCGATTGCCACTCCTGGGTCACTGTTTTCCATCTCTTTCACTTTAGTGCCCTGTAAAATACGACAAAAGTCAGTCAAGTAAAATTACGTTTACGACAGAGGTTTTACGCTTATCGGGCCCAAGTGAGGTGCAGTTCAGATGAAGGACATTGAATTATAAAGCAGCTAAGCAAAGGCATCCCTACGGAAGGGTTCAAGGGTTCCGAATTGTTAAAAGTACATATATTATGTACAACTAATTTGAAAAAAAAAGTACGACTAATTTGAAAAAAAAAAAATTGTACGACTAATTTTTGGAAGCAAAGAGTTTCTCGTTTACTTACCGTTGCATCGACTAACCATGAGGCAGGTTTGCTGACCCGTTCATATGGACTGAGATTAATCCTTTGCAGCCTGGTGAAGTCAGTATGAGTCATGTGATGGTTGATTGAGCAGGCATCTTGAGCATCCGGGATTTTGTCATTATCAAAGTCGCCATCACAGGGATCTCCAAGACCGTTTCCTGTGAGACAAGGAGATCGGTGTCAGAACGGATGTTCTCAACAAAGTAAACGATCTCAGGCTAAATGCATTGAGGGCCCGTTACGTTAGGCTACGTGCAGCGTGTGGCCATCAAAGCCCATTGCGTTGCAGCTTAATTAATACTCAGTGCGCTTTTTTAGTTCGGGTGCTCCGTATTGCGGCATAAGGATGAAGCAGTTCTGCGAAAAAGCAGTGAGCCGTGTCATCTGAATATGAGAAGGATTTGGGCGAGTATCCTTGGTTGGCAGTCTTTGTTTGCTAGTTGTAGTCGATAGAGCGATAAAAACAAGCAGACTCTGAACAGGCAACGTCAAACAAAGCAAGAGTTCCGAAGATAAATTTACAAACCATTCAAATCTCGTTGCGTCGGATTGGGCACTAGTTGGCAATTGTCCTTTCGATCCGGGATACCGTCGTCATCGTCATCGTCATCACACGCGTCACCTACACCAGAAAAAAAAAATAAAATAAAAATAACAAAGAACAAGATTAACTCGTAACTCAGGAATAATCCTGCCATGGAACTTGTTTTCTCAACTAGCTATGTTAGAAACCCTGGAGCGCGTAAGCTTCTTACAAATTCTCACATCTTACTTTTCTCCGCTTTCTACGTGATCCACAAAAAAAACATTTGGCCTAAGCACGATTGATTAAAATGCGTAGCACATTTACGATACAGCACAAAATTCCGGACTTCAATGTCGCCTCAGTTTAGATTTCAAATTTTGCCAGCATTTCTTTAAGTATAGACGGGGTGAAGAAAGACCAGTTAATTAAAATGTGACGCACTATTTAGAATAAGACCATGTCAGGACTGTTGGGCTTTACATGGCGTTTGTACAGGCTTATACAAGCTTCAGTGTGCTTGGAAGAATTCAAGAGCAGATCGTACAAACACGAAACCGAAAGTGGACTGTTTGTACGTGATGGAGAATTCTCCCAAACGCACCGAAGTTTGCATAAGCCTGTACAAACAAAGTAACTGGGTTCTATTTCTTCATAAGATAACTCATATACGCCGTGAGGGTGACGTCAAAACCATGCTTGTACAGGCGACAGCGCGCGCACTATCTCATTTCTATCTCTCTTCTACAATTTTTTTTTAAATCGTGCATAAAGAGACTGACCTTTCCCATCTTGGTCATTGTCGATCTGATCGGCATTCGCTAATCCTCGGCAATTGTCGACAGTATCGTCGACGCCGTCATTGTCGTCATCCCTGTTCCTGTCACAGTTGTCCCCAAGTCCATCTCCATCCCTGTCAGACTGCATAAAACCAAAAGCAAATATTGAAAAATGACCGATTTGGTGTATTTGTGTGTTTTAATCGCTGCACTTAGTGAATACAAGAAGCACGGAATCACTCGGCTGAAGACATCGATTTTCTTTTGACGATAAGGAACGACGTTTTAAAATAGGTAAATTTCCTGCAGTTTGACCATCAAGCCCAGCGGCGTTCGGAATTGGTTAGATATTCAGGCCCTTGGATTGATGTTATACATTGAAAGTCGTGGACCCTCTGGCAAGGAGCCTAGCGAAACGTTTCCGGAAATCGTGCGAGGAATGGAGAGTTTAGAGAAATTTTATAGGGAATGTGCGGTTAAGAAGGTTCTGGTAGCTTCGTGACTACCTAGTTCGTGACTGGTATCTTCAAGAATTACAGTCAAACATCAACTTAACTCTTTTTATTTAATTATTTTTATTTTTTTTTTTTTTTTGGGGGGAGGGATAATTTGATCTCCCAAACAGCGTTTGTGAGAGTGGAACCTCCACCCCCTACCTTAACAGTGCCGTAGCAAGGGGAGGGGCCGGGCAGGGGACCGTGCGTCCCCCCAGTTTTTTTTTCCCAAAAAGTAAAAACAGACCTACATAAAATGTTGAAAATAAAATTTTATCTCGCATGCTCCCCCTCCACCTTCCTTACTTATTTTACCCTTGCTACGGCACCGCTTTACCCGCCATAACAACATCACAAAAGGAATACAAGGCAACAGGCAAAGATACCTGTCTTCTGTTTAAAACTGAGGGACAGTTATCACAAACGTCTCCCACTCCGTCACCATCTCGATCATCCTGTTGTGGATTATATATGGTTGGACAATTGTCCAACGAATTCAACATTCCTGTGAAGTAAATGAAAATGGTACGTGGTTGAAACTGGTTATTTTGAAAAAGAATAATGTAAAAAAAATATACGGGAATTTTTTGTTGGAATAATGAAATAATGCCATTTTGTGGTGCTGAATAAAGGATTAACGATTTCCTCTGGAATAATTGATTTGCCGCTTTTTCAATAATGAATGACAGTTACACTATAAATTTCCGAGCAGGAGGAATGGAATTATGAACACCCAAAAATGAATCTGTACAAAATTCAATCGTGCCACAGGCTACCCACCATCTCCATCCATATCATTGTCACAGGCGTCGCCTAATCCATCTTTGTCATCGTCACTCTGCAGAGAATTGCTGACGTATGGGCAGTTATCACAATCATTACCCAACAAATCACCATCGTTATTGTACTGGGGCGCGTTTGGATGCCAAGGACAGTTGTCCTATAAGAAGCAGGAAGATAAATAGACAACCATGTAAAAAAAAGTGAACACACGAATAAACGAATGAACGAATAAACAAATACATAAATGAATGAATGAAGGAATTGTTGAATGACGAGTCAATCAACCAACCATCGATCAGTCAATCAATCAATGACTTAGGCTGGCTTCCGAGTTGGCGCTTTTACAATTATGTACAAAGGAAGTTAAACAACAATCTAAATTATTTACAGTCTATGATTATTTCAAATGTATCAATCCCAAACAGGTGCACAGTTATTAATTAACTCCAAAGCTGGCAGCATCTCATCAGTGCGACCGACCGATATTGGTCTGCATAACGCGTGCGCTTTGGACGACCTACAGATTTTAAATGTCCTCGGGGCGGAAAGAACGCTTCGTAACCGAGTCAAAGAAGGTGACGTTTTGCGTTACATCGATCTCTACCGAGCTATTGAACCGATACTTCTTGTCTTAGCTCTCCACAACACTAGAGAAGCTTGAAACCTAACAGTGCCTAAAGTGAAAGGACAGGACTAGGATGATCTACTGTTTAAGCACTACTAAAAGGAGATTCCAGGAGTAAACCTCACGACGCGTTTTCGATCGTTCTAGTCCGGTCCTTTTTGCTTAGACAAAATGTTTAAGCTTTGTCGCGATTCAGACTTAATTTTGAGCTTGTTTAGCGGTAACGCAAAACGTGACTTTCTTTGGTCGGTTGCGTAGAGTTCCCTCTCCTTGGAGTATTTCAAAGTGCTAGGGTCAGTTTTGCTCATATGCTTGAAGTTTTAACGCATGACCCAATGACCACCATGCAATGGACTTCAAAGACTTCCCACTAATGTTGAGGGTTATAAGGCACACCAATCCTTTATTGATCATGCCTGTTGGGTTAACATAGCTCGATACTTGCCAACTTCTTGTGTGCGTTTTTGTGGGCCGGGAAGCACCCATATAAGCACTGTGAGCCAGATTGCCGAGATTCATTTCTGCCTGTTTCTATATATGCACAAAAGTAGACCGAGGCCAATGCCCAGCCGTGTCGGTAACCTGATTTACAGTGCGTGTAAGCCAAGCATCAAGGAACGCAGTGCAAGATAATTTTTAGTAACAATGTTTGTGGTTGCACTTACCATGTCATTCGTCACGCCGTCACCATCTAAATCATCATCACAAATATCTCCAATGCCATCATCATCCATATCTTCCTGTCCCGGGTTCTCCAAATTGGGGCAATTGTCCTGAAATCATAGAGATGAAACTGAAGATCTTGCTTTTGAAAGCAATCATTCTAACGATGATGTAAAGTTCTATGGTGAATTCATCTCTTTTAGTGTTTCATTTTACCTTCCTGCAGACTTTTTCCGTACAGTTTAACTCGCTGTCTGGATAGCCATCCGCGTCGGTGTCGACATCACAAAAGTAGCCATTTCCTGAGTAACCCACGCGGCACTGAAAAGAAACAAATACAAAATGTGCTTATCACAGCAACTCAACAACCACTCTTTCCTGGACTCGACCTTCCTCGGTCAATTCTATCTTTACCTCAATTCATGGCCAGAAATCAAGGACAGTCAGCGGCTAACATCGCAGGCATCATATCATTTCTGTTGACCCAACTGAGTCTGCGCACCTCTTTTGAAAACCGAGAAGACCCTGGGACGAGGTTGAAATATTTTCGACACGAAAGCTAAGATACGAAATTTCTCGGCGCAATATGCCCAAAAATATTTCGTTTTATAGAGCGCTTAATCGGCTAAGTACCGCGGATTTCTTACCGGAAAACAAAAAAAGAAAGGTTTCGAACAGACTCTACGAAATCGAAAGAGTGGTGTCTAGAAGGGTCCGACAAGGAAAGGTAAGAAATTGTTTTGAAATTGCTTTCACTCTTCAGTGTGGAATCGTGATTCATACATACATAGCCTTTATGATGATGTTTTAAATATTTAAAATAATAACATCAACCATCCTGTTTTGTTAAGAACGAATATTTTATCAAGTGGAAAGGCTACTCAAGCCTACAAAACTCCTGGGAACCGGAGGAGAATTTAAATTCTCTTGCCATAAGGTAACATTCTGTTGGTATCAAGAGTTATATTCCCACTTCAGTTTGACTTTAATGTTGGAAAATTATGGAGAATATAACAACGATGGTGTTAGGGATTGATCGGCAGCAATAATGTTCAATGTTTGAATTCATTGCTGTGCTTAAAATATTTTAAGTATTCTGTAAAGATACAATTGCATCAATTTAATTCAGGGTAGTATTTTGATGCAGATATTTCATTATTTTTAGATCATTCTGCAACCCAAAGCTTTCGCTGGAGGACAGCAGAAATGCCAGCGAGGCCCTTCATTGCGGGATATTGGAACATCTTAAATCCAAAAGTGTTTTGCCCACTGTCATTGCCTTCAGGCATAGTAATTTTAATTTCTTGTTCAAGAATAAGGGGCAGAAGAGCAATGACAGTGGACACATTCTTTTGGAAAAGAAAGATTTTGAAAGGTGCCATTTCCCTGAACATTGGGATGCTATCATAGATAGTATCGGTGATGGCATAAAAATTGACTTCCCTGTCAAGGTGAGACTATTCTTGTCTTGGAGTCCAAAGACTCACACCTTGATAGGAGAGTCAATTGTACCATGCCCACGCTATCGACCAGAGAAAATAAGTATCTCATTTTGTAAAACAGCTTGTAGCCTGTCATGAGTACAAGTAAAACGCAAAATTATTTTTGACAGTGTTTATTATTTATCTATTAATTTGAACTAAATTTTCTATTAAAACATCAAGTATCCTGAGTAAAAAATGTATCTCATCTCATCAATTATGAGCTCAGTTTTGAAACTTCTAAAATTATATATTATTATTTAATAAACAGTGTTTATATGATGATTTTTGTCTGATCTAATTTTTCCTCTGTCTTTTGTTTTTCCTTGTATCCCTTAGTTCCTCCCCCCAATATGTTGTATTATTTTTATTGTATGGTCTCTTTCTCCGTTCACTTTCCCGCAGTTCCCACTGCCTTGACTCAAGCCTCAAAACATCCGTGGGAGCATCCCAGTTGTTTGATTTTCTCAGTACAATAGCCCTAGCCATGTCATTATTTTTTTCTACACCTTGCCCAGTAAAGAGTTTGATTGTATGATAATTTTCCAGGAACTTGGGAATGTGATAAACCATTGCATGTATGTACGGTGTCACATTTGCCCTTTTGTATCCCAGTCTTTTATCTCGCAGTGAAACAAACAAATTTACCCATTCCTTTGCTTTGCTAAAGTACTTGTCTCTCAGTTCTTTGGAAGGTTCAGTGCAGGTTACAGTGCTGTAGAGTGCCCCAAACCTTTCCCACAGGTCTTTAACAACTTCAATAGTGTCAGCTTGGATGACACCATTGAGTTTTGCTGGGAGTTCCCTCAACAATTTTTTTTTGTCTGAACCCAGAAGACTTGTAAAATCATACTGGCCAGACCCTTTCCCATCAGCATTTGTCTTCTCCCATATGTCAAACGAGATACCACATGAGCGAATGGTAACTTGTAAATTTGTTAAATGGGTATTTTTTTGCTGGCCTTTTTTCTTATTTCTATTTTCCTTTTGGTCCCACTGTACAACATCCCTTATCAAATTTGCAATTAACACATCAAGAATCCTGAGTAAAAGGTGCAATTCATCAAGAATAACATGATCTAGTTCAATTGTAAGTAGTGGCATGTGTTCACAACAATACGTTTCCTTCCCTTTTTTCTTTGCCATCTCCGAAATTTCTGTGATAGTCCTCTTCAGAGTTGAGGATTCATAATAATCTAAAGGAAAAGTGGTATTCCACCTGTTATCTTTGTGCACCTTACACCAAACACATGCATAATATGATGTTGCAGCCTTGAGTCCCATTATAAGTAAAATAAATTTGTAATCGCCACCCAGAAAAAACTCTAAATTGATATCCCTACCATTAACCTCAATTTTCTTTTCACTATTTAGCTTGTTGATTTCATTGAAGACATTTGCAAATGATTCCTGTAATGTGTTATAATCTTCTTTGCCCTTGACAACAGCTATAGTATGGTTGCCTTTGGCTGCCATAACATCATCTCCCAGGTCAAGAAGTGCAAAGGTCATTAATATAAAGCTGGAATTGCGAGTCATTCTTGCCCCATCCCCAGAAATTTTAATTCTTATTGTGTTTTTATAACCATCTGGATGACTTGCCAAGTAATCTTTTAGTCGTGCTTTGAGGAGATCACTAAATAAAACCTGTGCTCCCTCTGCCGTACCAGGGGTGCGTGTAATATGGCAGATGTTGTTTAGTTGATCTCGCCTCTGCTTGACAAGATAAGATTTTGGCAAGCCATCCATGGTCATTGTTAGCTCATGATAAAAAGAGTCCCCAATGCAAAATTTGTCAAGAAGGAAAAGAACTTTCTCAACTTTTGACTTCTCCTCTAAAAAAAGACATTCAAACCCACTGGTTTGCCCTGCCTCATGGCCAGATGGCACTTCTGAGGCTACGTTATGTAATCTACCTGACTTTATTTCCCTGACTGTGAGGCTTCTTAATTCCAGTCCAAAGGATGTGGCAAACCAGAGGGCTGACTGTGCCCTTGACAAAAAGGACTTTAGTGTTCTAGATTTCTTTGAAACTTCAGAAATATCTTTGCCTTTGTAGGCAAAGTTCTCAAGGGAGCTTATGTAACATGAGAGGTCTTTGTTGATTGTTTGTAAATTGTCAATTCCTTTGTCTTTTTCTTGAATTGTCACCTGCATTTCTTGGTAAAGTTTTTTTAGTTCTGTCTCCAAATCACAATAGCCTTTTTTCCACTCCTGAAGTTCATCTTTGATAAGCTCATTCTCCTTTCTTAGTTCCATCAAGTCTGCTGTCTGCCCTTCATAGATGTGAAACCTTTTTGACTTTTTGCTCAGTTCCTGGCTTTGCCTTCCACCCTTTGTCTTCCTGTACTCACTACAAACTGCTCCGGCTAATCTCTGAAGATGTTTATGAACTTCTTTTCTCGTGATGGGATCCTCGCTAATGCCAAAGGAATTTCCAGGGATTGAGAATTCCAGCAAATCAGTATATGTGTATACTTGTGATTCTTTGACTGTCCCAGATGTGGATGGGCTCTCATCCACTGAAGATGGGCTTGGATCATCAATTTCCTTTCTTGCCTTGAGAAATTCATGCCAGGCCTTTAAAAGAGGGTAGGGAATGTCCACAGCGAAGAGAACATTCCTAGTTACTGCTCTGGCAGCATATGCTAATGAGGGACTTTCAATTGATAATTTCCATTTTAAACATGATTCAAACGGAGCAATGTCAGACATTGTGCTTACAACAATACGATACAAAAAGAATGAATAGAAATCTTTAATAAACATAGCATTAAATACGCAACATTTCCTGGGTGTAACGGAAATTTACCCACGATTTCTCATCGCATACATGTATTTCTGCACACGTCAGCTCCAGATATTCTGTGTTTATTCACATCAGAAACCGCGATTGTGTTCGGGCAGCAGCTACTGCTTTCAGGGTACCTTTGTAACCACGTTGTTTTGAAAATGGCGGACGATCGAAGGCAATCTTTCTCACAAAGAAACAGAAATCGGTCTACATTTTAGCCATTTCTGTTGCAATTGGCAGAGAGTAGCGCCAGTAAATATTGGCTTTCTTGGGGCAAGAAGTGACAGACCTCAACCAAAGATTTTAGCTTCAAAAAGCCTCGAAAATGGAAGTAGCGTGTCCACTTCAGCGATCTAGAGGTTGGGAGGCTTAAGATCTCCTCCATGAGCGCCCGTAACTATGAGCCAAAGGAACGCATTTTGGTGTAATTGAAGACAAACATATGGCGGAAAAGCCCATCTTGCTCAATGTTTAATGACAGAACTTAGTGTTGTCGCCAGCTAACGGGTGTAACAGGACTTGAGCATGTGGTCATTTTGTGAAGTTTCAGACCTTGGGAGGTGGGAAATATCTTATTTTACTTGTTGTACATTCGAATTTTCTTTTCTTCTCCCTTTAGGCCTTTATAGATTCGCCATTTTTAAAGTCCGCAAATGCAACAGCGCGCATGCTTGCTCGCCATGTTGTCCTCGATTTCTGGCCATGTGCTACTAATCACGCAATCTGATTGGCTAATTTGCCGTTGTCGATAAGAGTCTAGACAACGCTGCTCGCGTCAATTTTCACGCAAAGTAATAGCCAATCAGAAACGCTCATTTTGGGGGATAAACCAATCAGATTGCGAGAAAGTTATAGACAACGTCTTTCTTTGTGTCACGACCTTGGTCACGCTCTGAAAAAACACTTTCTTTCACGTTGATATTGTGGTAAAAAACAAATCGAATGTGGTTAAGCGTTGTCTGTACTTTTATCGACAACGAGTACGCGTCATCACAGTTGTCAAAATTTGTTTCGGACTCACTCGGCTGCGCCTCTACCTCTACCTCCTTGCTACCTCTAACTATTTTTCGTTTTCCTGGGGAGATTAAGATGATGGAGATGGGGTCCCACAATAAAGACCAAACAATAAAGATCGTTCCCCCAGATCCATAAAACTAAGGCAAAGAAAAACATGTTGGACCAAACAAAATCCCCCACGTCAAGTCTCTCTACCCGCAATAAAGTGGCTACTGGTACCGTGTTCTCTCACCTCGCAATCATAATCTCTGCCTCCTCGAAGTCTGTTGCATTTGGCGTGTTGACTACATGGATTGCTCTTCGAATCTGAGGGATCACAGTAGCTCAGGTAGTCACAGGAGATGTAAGGGTCTCCCGTGAAACCGGGAGGGCAATCTTCACACGTGTAAGATCCCTGTTCGAAACAAATCAAGCATTAATTTCGCTGGTCTGAGAGCTGGCAGTCCTATGCAGGCGACTTGCAAGCTAAACAGAGCTTACATCTGTTCGAATTATCATCGCTATGATTATTATGATGATAATAATAGACATGAAAAAATTACTCGATTTTGATTGGTTGAGAGCAGCGCAGTTCAACTGTAACACCAGTGCAAAAAGTGAAAAAACCAGTGCAAATTACACATCGATATTCTGGATTATGATATTCTTTATTTTTATACTAACCGCTTTGAGATCGTAGCGTTATCAGCTGATCTTCATCACCCAATCAGTAAATAAAGTGTCAAATCCGCGTCAAATGCTCACTTCCTGTCCGCAATAAGATCTTCCGGCACTTCCTCCAGGCGAATTTTTTCATGTTTATATTATTAATTAAGTAATCACACGGTTTTTCTCGTTCAATTTGGAATTAATTTGCACTTGTGAGTTTTGCAAAAAGCTCAATCATGCAAATTAATTCCAAATTGAATTCGAAACCGTTATGATTACTTTTACTTACTGTCATCATTATTGTTACAATCATCATCATTACTACCAACAACATCATCATCATCATTATTATCATCATTATTACAATCATCATTGTTACAATCTTCAGCATTCTCATCATCATTATTATCATCATTATTACAATCATCATTGTTACAATCTTCAGCATTATTATCATCATCATTATCTTCATCATCATCATCATTACAATTATCATCATTATCATCATCATCAATATAATAATAACCATTATCATCATCATTATTATCATCATTATCATCATCATCATTATCATCATCATCATTATTATCATCATTATCATCATTATCATCATCATCATTATCATCATTATTTATCATCATTATCATCATCATCATTATCATCATCATCTTCATTATCACCATCATTATCATCATCATAATTAATATTATTATCATTATTATCATTAAGACTATTACAATACATACTTCATTGTTGATGCATCTTGATTCTTTGGCGCATTTCGGGGGACTTTCGGCACATTCGTCAATATCCATGCAAACCTACAAGACCAATGCAAGAGCAAGATACTCTTTTATGGTTCTTACTTAAGTTCATTCAGTTCTTCAGTCAAACCTTGAGTTGTGCGAAAGTTATGAAACAAAACGTTTACCTTGAAGTTAGGAAGACAAGAAAACAAAACTGTTCTATGAACGGAAAAATCCCCCATACAGAAATATCATAGTGTCCAGCAAGTAATATAGAATACTTATAACGATTTTATTTAGCGAACTAGGAAACACTACGATGGATCAGTGAAACAAAAATGTTAGTATGGCAGGTCAGAATTGTAGTTTTACCTGCTTGTTCGTCTGAGCGAAATACAACCCAATTCCTTGTATTTCCTTTCCCGTAAATCCAGTGGGACAAGGTGGACACCAATATCCGGGACTTCGGTTGTGACAATTGATGCCTTTCGCGCAAGGATGAGCCTCCTCGCACTGGAAACGAGTTTACAGAAAGAAAACGTTTGAGTCCGCTAAAATTCAGGTAAGGATACAGCTTTGTTTAATTAAGTCAGCCTGAATTTATAAATTTTTGTCCCAAGATTTTCCCTTCATTTATCTCCTTTCATTTATTTCTTGGCTGTCAGACAAAAAACGGGAACTACGTGGTGTAAGATCTGACTATTATGTCCCGAGTAGCACCTGTAGTACCTGTAGTACCTGTAGTAGTTCTTGTAGTATCTCGGGACATAATAGTTGGACATAATGGTTAGGTCTTACACCACGTACTACCCCCAAAAAACATCTCTTTCATGATGTCATTAATTGAAAGAAGCACAAAAAAACGAACAAAAGACTAGAATTATCGCTCTTTCTCTTGGTGAAAACCATTGGTGCGAAAAATCTGGTAAAATGAGAATCTTAGGAGGATGCCAAATAACAGTTCTGCATCAATTCAGTTTGCACTCCAAATGTTTCAATAAGCCGTTAAACATATCAAGCGATGTTCATATGTAATTACGGGAAATCACAGAAGTATGAACAGTGTTTTTCCCATGTTAAACAATGTTACCTCATCAAAGTGCAAATTAGAACAGAGAAATAACCACGAGCGTAAATTTTAATGCCATAAATCAGTTCCTGAATTTTGCACCGAGCGTTAGCCCTAGAACTTCGAACACGAAGAACCAGACAAGACCAAGAGAAATTGTTTTCACCTCGGTGACAATCAACCCATGACCTGCGGAACAAATCTGCCATTGCTCTCATGACAGAGCTAGGAGACCCGAATACCTCGGTGGGAATAAAACCCAGAACTCAAGGAGCTTTACCTCATCAATATCTGTACAGTTGATACCGTCACCAATCATGCCTAGAGGGCATTCTCCGCACTCAAATCCTTGCTCGGTAGCTGGGTCATTAAAACAAGGCACCCCAGGGAAGCAAGGCTTCAACCGGCAGAAGTCTTGAACTGAGAATTCAAAAACCAAAATGAGAACAAGTAGAAAACGAATAGGAGCCAATATTTTATCATCTGATTATTTTCTTGCATATTCAATTGAACAAATCAGACCATTTTTGTAATGTCAACATTATTATTACAGTCAACTTTCGTTCAGCGACCACTCTATAACGCTCTCTTAAACCACTTCTCAATTTTTTTAAGCGACTGTGACCACTTTTGAGCCCTGAAATTTGACAAATTCTTTCGTTTTGCGTTTCCACTAAGCGACTACCCGAAATCCCTGATGTTATAGAGTTTGGTTTTAAGTTGGCGTTAACAGATATTTAGCTGTGCATTGCTGCACATCATAGTAAGGACATCTATAGTCAAACGCCTTGTTACGCGGGATGCCGAAGCTGAGCGCGTCAAGGTTTCGGGGGAGTTGCTTTTTTGTTTCATCGTAATCACAAATTGACACGCTTTTTCATCGTGTCTCGCATCGCGCGAGACGTGTTCGTGTATTTACAACAAGAGAATAAGACATCATCTTCCGAGGTTTGAACTCGAGTCCTCGCGAAATATCAGATTGAAGGGCAAGTGCGATACTACTGCGCCACCAAGGCATCTAGAATTCACGCGTGGAAAATTATGTTTTAAACCATCTGCGCGATTTTCAAGCTGACTCCGACCTTTACAGAGTTCAGACTCGACGCCAAGAAGCAAAATTCAAGCTTATGTCAGGAGGTAGGGAAAAGAACCATTTTCAACCAACCGCATGGAACTCGGAGCAAAAGCATTACATGGCCCAGTATGTGACTTGATCTTCTTTTACCCTGTTTTTGTGTACTGAAAAGGTGAATATTTGCACAAGTGCGCTTCCAACTGGGCACCTCGTCGATTGAATCGATTGAATTGTTTATATTGAATTCTTGGATTCGTTTGCCTTGTTTCTTCTTTTTTTTCTTATTGCAGTCACACGTAGCTGTGTTCTGTTTTAGTATGTGCGATTTCATAGCCTCCAGTCCGCGCTGGGAATCACGTTCAAGGTCAGGGCTCGATCAGTGTGGATAAACACAAGCGTTGATCACGCACAACACTTCCGGAGTGTTCATCATATATGGAGAAAGACGTTCTCTAGTCGAACCAGTTTGTTCACTTCTCAAATAGTGGCCAGAGATTGAATTCTTGGATAGTTTATTTCCCAATTTTATTAGTTGTATTCAACTTGCAGGTTTCCCTTTTGTGGCGTGATCAGTTTCTCAATTTATTTCATGTAAGAAAATTCCTTTGGGAAGAATCGTTTTGTGCCGTTTTCTATACATGACCCGCCTCCAGGCGTCTTGATATGAGATGGCTTATCAGTTTACTTGGCTATCTATTTTAAGAACGAAATTGCTGGAGTTTACAGGAAAAAAAAACTGCGACGTACTTGCGTTTTGTTCCCGATTCTTAGATCCTCGTTTGCAAGGCCATTCGAAGTGTCGCTTTTCATTAGCCCCGGTGTGATTGGCCAATGTAGGGTGGAAGCTATGTTCTAAGTTTTAATGCAGTAAACTGAAGGGCCAAGGCAAACTGGGGATTTTGTTATGATTTTTTTTTTCTAGGCGTAATTTCTTACCTCGACACATTTGGCAATTTTCCACAAGTTTTCGAAGATATTTTATCTCTGCGACCTGTTTTACGAAAAATGAAACTATCCATTAACGTCTATTACCTCCTCAAAGACAAAACAAGGGACAAAGAGTCTCCGTTTCACTGTTATCTTGTGCCAATATATGCACGTCTACTCATAGCGTTGATAGTCTAGCAGTCTATTATTGGGTAGGCTGTTAAGAAGACAAAAATGCTCAAGATGAAACATGAGTCGGACTATGAGTTTGCTATAGATGCACGTGATACAATTTACAGCCAGTTCATCACAACCCAGCGGTTAATTGCAAAGTTCGAATTCCTTGGATGCCTTTCAAAGGGTTGGACCCATAAGCAAGTAAGAGGTCAAACACACCTAAAGCAAGACACAAATAGACGTTACCAGCAGATGATATTACCCTTACCTGCATGGACAGGTCGTATCTAAGATCTTGTATTAAGCCAATCAGTTCTCGTGCAACTTCTCCCGGGCTTATACTCGCCTCACTCATTACTGGTTGTGTGAGAGCTTTGACTAAAAGAATAACATAACAAACGATGTAACAATTAAAACCACGCTGTGCGACCATCCTTAGTATTTCACAACCCTTTCACTTTGACATTCGAATCCTCCTTTAATGGTCATGCCCCAAGAATCTGATAAAGCTCAGTGGTAGAACGTCCGAACAAGTAATCGGAAGGTCGTTGGTTTAAATACTATTGGGAGAACTCGAATTTTCTTTTTCCTAGTTTACCTGTGACAGAGCCGAACATTCCTTCCACAAATTTTCCAGGTTCAAAATTCACTATCTCTTTTTTCACAATTGTGTCCTTGTGGGATGCAGAGTGCACTCCACTACCAGTAAGGGGCGATGTAGCAGCTTCCGAAAGGTCTTGTAGTATTGGTTCGATACCCAATTAAAAAAAGAAAAAAAAACATAAAACGAACAAAACAAACAATGCTCCTATCTCTGAAACAATGGAAAAATTACACATAAAGGTCCATTCAAAATAAGAGGTTTAAGACGGCTGCTACACTGCTGCCAGTTAGGGACGGACCATTAGAAAAGTGATGGGGGGGGGGGGGGGGCGGGGAGGGTGGGGAATTTTCAGCTTGCACGATTTTTTTTTTTTCGCTCACTGCTTGTGCAGGAATTTTTTTTTTAGGTGAACCCCTCTGCGCGTTTTTGAGACGCGGACGGCAACCGGAAGAGAACATTTCACGTGCCAGGACAGTGGTATCTCCCAGATTTTTATAGTGATCATCTCTAATGGAGAAAAGATACTAGTCAATGTAAATGTAGTTGTGTGAAGGCAAGTTAAAAGGGAAAACAGCTCACTTCCGGTTGCCGTCCGCGTCTCAAAAACGCGCGTGCTTAAGCTCCCTATTACTTTTACGCGACGCCATGGGCTCCTGGCGACGCAGAATTTGTGGATTTTCGCACTCAACATTTTCTTAGGCGTGGTAGATTAGGGACGGACCATTAGAAAAGTGATGGGGGGGGGGGGGGTGGGGAAAAAATGGAAAAAAATGGAAAAAGGGAAAATGCCAAAAAAAAAATTCATGCAAGGAAAAAGGTAAAAAAAAAAAAATTCGTGCAGAAGGAAGGTCCAATTGTGACTTTTTCACACGTAGTAAAAAAAATTCGTGCAGAGGGGTTCACCTGAAAAAAAAATTCCTGCACAAGTAGTGAGCGAAAAAAAAAATTCGTGCAAGCTGAAAATTCCCCACTCCCCCCCCCCCATCACTTTTCTAATGGTCCGTCCCTTATATATTCAGCTTGTTACCTGGCCTTGCACCTAATGCACACATTGACTCAGGTCCTTCGAGCATTCTTCTCACATCGCGCTTGAACACAAGCTTCATTGACTCAATGATACCCTAAACAGGAGAAGTGCATTTCTTTTTGGAATGAAGAATCCTTTTGTGTGTATAACCTACACAGACCCTAAGAATGACAGGGAACAGCTTGCTCTGAATATGAGCCCATTGTCACAAATCCACTACTCAAACAGCACACGAGCACGCTAACTCTGCGAATAGCAAGCTACTTTGCTCTCATTGCATTGATTGCATACAATAATCGACTAGGGGGAAGCATGGCCTAGCTTTTACAACACGGGACTGCAGTCCAGAGAATCAGAATTGAAGTCGACTATTTAACGGGATTCTTACCCTTATTGATTGTCACTGAGATTAATTATCTGTTGGATTCATTTGCCCGGCCCGCATAGCCTTAGTGCTATAATACTACCGAGGATACCTATCTATTCCAAGTGACTCATGTTCACTATGCTCGGACATCATTTCGATTACAATGACATCTTTAGATGGAAAGAACAATTGCGGTATAGTAGTTGGTGGGTCTTATATTGTACCTCGATTGATTACAAAGAAGCAAAACACTCCTATGTGTAAATTCAATTTTCAAAACAGAGAGCGTGCGTTCCGGGAGATAAATTGTGTGTTAATATCCATGATTAGTATCACCCAACTAGTGGACTAATGCAAATGCCGCAATCTGATTGGCTACGCTACTAGAGGACTATTAGTAATAGTCCTCGAGTAGCGAAATTCGTGGCGCTTTCTTTTGTTTTATTCCCAAATAAATCTTTCTTCAACTTGCATTTGCTAACTTTATTATTGCTTTTTCTGTCCGACTAGTTGGATGATACTAAAACAATTAGACCCTTCGCCCTCACGGGCTACGGGTCTAATTGTTAAATAGCTTGATCTCCCCTAAATATTCTTGAAGTCGCTTGGCGTTTTGCTAGACGACAAGAATATGGTAACTTGAATGATTATAATGTAAAACATTACCATGACGCTGCCTACCTTCCACGTTGTGTGAACTTTCTTGCCAAATCCTCTCTGTGCTATTCTGAACTCCAGCAAGGAAAGAAGAGTTCCCCTGTAGGAGAAAATAGAAGAAATAGGCGACACGGTTTCTATTTTGCCAAGAGGCACACAATCCACGTAAAGCGCCACGGCTGAGATCTTCCTGCCATTGTCTACAGTGTCCGTGATACGCAGAAGAATTTTGTGAAATCCCTGACTTCCGAGTTGAGCAACATCTTTAAATACAATGTTTTCAGCTTTGTCACTTGTTGACCTGTACCTCAAAATAAGCTTAGTTTTGTCCCCTGATCCCTTCGTAGACAGATCGAAAAGTATAAACCTTTTCTGCGTGTGAGTAATAGAAAACAAGGCTCCAGGTTCCGCGGTGCTTAAGATTTTGATATGTGCGGCGATGAGGAATTCGTCGTTTGATTCAATGTTGTATATGACCTCCTGTAGCATTTGCTCACTTGCTCTGATCAGCTTTATGGCCCTTCCGAAGAGAAACGCCTTGGTCTTTCTATCTGGATTATAAACCTTTCTTACGCGTAAGTCCGTTGCCGACGCAGCCACAGGCGAAAGTAAGTCAATTTCTAAAGGACAGAAGAAGAAAGTTCACTAATATTTTTGGTCAAATTTCAATTCAAATTTCATTGGCACAAGGTTGTAGTTAAACCCATCATATCATAAATTGATTTAGCCATACTCAGTATTAGGTCAATGAGTTTATTTCAAGCAGGCCATTGAATCTTCAATGGATCAAACTCAAAATTAAACGCTTGGCCTAAACTCAGTAGTGCTGTAATCTTCACTAGGCCTCGAATGAATTGAATAGCATCCTCGAATGAATTCTCTTGAACTATATACAATCTTGGACAAAACGTTTGGTACTGTTTCTATTAATTCCGTTGAAACATCAGTATCTACGATTCTCCCCTATCCCCCTCCCCCTCTTGAAAATTTTGTTCAGGAGAAGTTAATGTCTGATTCCCCCGCACCCCCACCCCACCCTTCTGAACAGTGTTGACCACCAGAGGTCAAAGGCATGTGAAACATAATTGTATAGTTTCTTTTGTTTAGCATGGTACAGAGGGAGGGGGAGGGGGGGAGTGTGGGGAAAAATCTTTGAAACACGATCCTATGGGAGAAAAATATCTGCTGTTTTCAAATTATAATGAAACATACACCAATCAGGTTAATTGCCCCTGGAGGCTTTGTCTAGGGTTGAAGTTATGCATGCAAGGGTTAATTTTGGACAGTAATTAAAGAGCATGAGAAAATTGCAGCAGTGGTTTCCAACTATGATTTGGGCTCCTACTTAAGTCAAAATCGTCTAATGTCTCTCTATACAAAAGTACCGTGCAGACATTTTATGCCAAATTAACTACTTTTTTTAATTTCTTCTCTGTTTCCTTGTTAAAACCCAGAAATGTAAGCTTTTGTCTTATTGAAACTACTCAGTTCGTTTAGTTTATACGATTCCGAGTAGTTTTTTTTGCCTGATCTAGTTACTTCATTCTGCTTTTTTTTGTAAAACTCTTTTAATGCGGAAAATAAATGGATGGTTGTTGTTGTTGTTGTTGTGCAGCTAAAGGAAAACTATTAGTAGTATCTCGCTTGTATGTTTGTGCTGCTTTGCACGCATTCTTATAAGAACGAGAACCACTATGTGGAACTTACCGGGGCCCAGTGGGATTGCATAGATATAGTTAACCTCTCGCACCTCTCACGATGGAAGGTTCACTCAATGTAGATAGCTTTGATAAGTCGCTCTTATTCTCGATAAGTTTCACGATGGAAGGTTCACTCTTAAGTGATCGCTCGTAAATTTTGTCTCTCCAAATATTCACTCTTAAATTTTCGCTCATAAACTAGTGCATCGTAAAGGTTGGGGAACAAAAAGCTATAATCTTTCTCTTGATTGTCCTCCATGCCTCGTGCTTTTCAAAATGGCGGATAAGACTTCAATGAGCCAGCGAGCAAAAGTAACGAGCCAGCGATATATCTCAGTCAGCGATATATCCCTAACAATGTAACCTTGAAAAAACGACAGAAACTGTCTGCATTTTATGACCGGTGCCAGCCTTCGGCTGGGCCCCGGTAAATAGTTCTGGTTTACCTAAGGCAGATGACTGAGCAACAAAGTCAATGAGGGCAATCGCCAATAGTAACACTGGTTTCTTCATTATCTCTGTAGAGTGAAAGAACAAGTCGAAAGATTAAAGAACTTAAAATCTAAGAAGTTAAACAAATCTTAGGCCCGGTTCAAACGTGGAACTCTATAAGTGCCGAATCTAATGCAAATGAGGGCAAACAATAGATTTTTCTCATTTGCATTAGATTCGGCACATGTGAAGTTCCATGTTTGAACCGGGCCTTACAGTTCACCGGGTGGAATTGACAATTATTATGATAATAAAAATTATATACTCATATTACTTAACAATTACTCTCGGAAAAGAGGTGAATAGTGGCATATTATGCCTAAATATTTCTAAATCCACTGTTCACTGAGATCAAAGGGAAGAATTGTTTTAGTATATAACAATGAAGCAACCTCAGTAGTAACAAACACGACGGCGACGGCGACGTCGAGTAAAATACAACCGGTAAAAAAATTTAATCGCCTAGCTCTTGTGTGGTTGCATTTGGCGGCTTGCTCTTTTCATGTTGATTTTGCTTTCTTTTTACTTTCGAATCATGTAAAATATCTCAATTGTTACTGTTCGAATTTCATCCAAAGCTTTGCAAGGGAATTTTGCCATTCAAAGGTATCTTTCAGGAGAAAACGAGAAACATTCTCATATCACTTTGTTGATTTGCAAAGGACATACGACAAAGAAACTTGCCATGTTGTATTTTGCCCGTGCAGTTTCAATTTGTCGTTTATTTCGTCGCGAAGCGAGGTTACTAATCGTGTCGCTTTCGGTCAGACCACGTGGCTCGCAAGCCCGAGTAAATCGAGCCGAGAGTTTTTATATATGTATATATATATATATATATATATATATATATATTTATATATATTTATATATATGTTTATTCCTCGCGAAGCGAGGCCGAAGGCCGAGCGTAGCGAGGTTACTAATCGTGTCGGTTCCGGTCAGACCACGTGGCTCGCAAGCCCGAGTAAATCGAGCCGAGAGTTTTTATATATGTATATATATATATTTATATATATGTTTATATATATCTATATTTTAAAGGTGTCCGTTCGCAGGCCAGGTTACCTGGCAATAGTAACGCACTTGAGAACGCTGAATTTCCGCCATTATTCGGTGATGCCTTTTTGAAAGTAATGTAAATTTTGTGGAAACCGATTTCACTCGTCCTGGAAGTACATCCCAGCAAGGTGATCTCCAAGATATTCAAGAAATATTAGCACGAGATCGTCGCCGATTAAGTTCGAATACCGTGAAAATCAACACGAGGAAAGCACGACTCAAAGCAGGGATAGAGAAACGACAGCAGGGAGAATAACAACAGAAATCGCAGCCAAGACAACAACTGCTCGCTCCAGAAAAAGGCAAACAAAACAGCAGGGAAAAGGACCAGGAATTCAATCAAGTTAGTTTTGAATTTAAATGTGTTATTGATAGAAATACAGGACATGAGTGAACGATTACATAACGAAATATATTGGTGTACTACATTTAGCAAAACGACTTAGAAGGGACACCGAGTAAGAACGACTTCAACGATTGGAGATGTCTCTGGAAAATAATTCTATTAGTCTAAAACCGGAATCGGAAGACGACCAACAGATTACAAGAGAATGTAAATAGGTATTTTTCATAATAAAACGATAGCGTTTCCAGTTTGAAGTAATTTCCAACACAGAGAGTTGCAGTTGTTATAGCAATCATTTATAACGATGTGATCTGATATCATTGCAACAGTGAAAATATTGTAAATTTTCTTGATCTAGCAGTTATGTTAAACACTTTCTACCCTGTGTCACTATAAAGTACTGGTTCTGCAATATTATCAGTGATCAATGTGATCATTTTAAAATAAAGCAAATGTGATTACTGAATTCTGAGTAGTATTTCTCTTTGCTATATATATATATATATATATATATGTATGTATTCTCTGATTGAAAGGTTTCAATAATATTGTGTAGAGACAAGTTTCATAGCCTTTTCACAATGGGTCAGTTTTACCTTAGAGTGCAATGACCCCCCCCCCCCCCCTGATAATATTGCTATCTAGAACCCCTGCCCTTTTTTCACAAATGAAATGTTAATTCAAGCCTTAATTTGCAAAGTTAGACATAACATATTAACTTTGTTACTTTCTGCCGTTTACTTTATTTTTATGTCAAATATCAATATTTCATAACAACCACAACATGCAATTAACCTTTTACATTGGAAAAACTTTATAAAGAAGAAAATAAATTTTGTAATGCCAAAATGTTTATGATCTTTCTCATATATTCATTGCAAGTGTGCTGTATGTAGTAACAAGTGTTTCAAGTTTCCTAAATGCCCTATGCTTTCAATAATGATTTTCCACACAAACTTTCTAGACAAATGACTGCACTAGATTCTAAGCCTTTAAGAAGAAATGGTATTGTTTGGAGCTGTTTTGATTACTACCACCTCTGATGGAAAGCCTATTAAGAAGATTTTTGTATTGCTTTTAGTAGTAGAGTAACAATAACTTTACCAAGATTAAGACATGAATCCCACCCCATAAAAATATATTATGTTTAAGATAAAAAATATAACAATAATAATATCAATACCAGTAATAATAATAGTAATGATAATAATAATGATAATAATATAATGATAGTTCTTCTCGTTACTATATGTCATTGGTTACAGTTCAATACCTCTGGCTGCCATGACTTTTTCGATGAAATACCGTCCTTATATTAAATCTTTCTTCTGCAGTTTTTATAATAGAAATTTTCATATATTCAAAATAATGTACTATTCTATGGTTGGGTATGGATATTTTGCCTGTTTCTGTAACAGCACAATTAAACTTTCATGTGGTATATACTTTTGACTGATTGATGTTGATTTCACATTATTTTTTTACAGGAGTACGTAGTGCAGCAATCTTTTTGAACATATTAAGATTTCAATAACTCTTTCTTACATGTATTGTTTTTATGATATGACCTAAAAATAGCACAACCACATACTATACAGTGGGCACTCACTATTACCAAACCTTTATTCAAAGCTTTTGTAGAATCCAATTGTTTTACCCCCAATTTGTTGATATGGCATCTCTTTTGAGGGAAGAGGAATTTTTCTATCTACCACTGGGGGTACCATTGCAACTGGAAAGAGTACACACATTAAAACATGCACTATTCATAATGCTCTCAATTGTGGTTACCCGGGAATGAAATAATGACTGCAGTAGACAATAAAATATCTAATCAGAAGATTCTTCTTACAATGAATCTCATGCAATTATAACCAAAAAAACATAAACAAAAAATAATTGGAGCGTTCAGCTCATCCTCTGTGTAAGAACATATTGTGTTCAAAAGTGATGTACAACAAAGAAGACAAAGCAGTAGAGACTAAGAAAATAAAACTAAAGAAAAAAAACACAGGTTTTTACACCGTGGTAAACACAAGCATTCATATCAACTCTTCAAGATTTCACCTGCAAAAGATTTACAATCATTTTCAATTTGTGTTAAGTGAATATTATTGTGATACTTCATCGACTCTGTATTCCCTGTCAAGATAATAAATAATTTTACTTCTATTCCCTCTGGTGCAATCTCAGTGGCAGTGAAAGAGCTAAATGAAGGTCAATTTTTAAGCACTGTGTTGAGCGGTATACTGATCTTGTAATTTGCACCAGGTGTCACTAATTGTGTACCAAACACAGCATAAGAAATAAAATAATGGGGATTACGCTAATATAAAAAATAAAATATATAATATAAAAAAAAATAAAGAATAAAATATGAAAGCATTGTGACTTCCTCAAAAACTAGCTTCGCGAGGTTTTTGCGGGAGTCGTATTTCTAGTATATATATGTTTATATATATATATCTATATTTTAAAGGTGTCCGTTCACAGGCCAGGTTACCTGGCAACATTACTCCATGTGAATTTCCGCCATTACGAGTTCCTTGAATGATGTTTTGAAAATAATGTGAATTTTGTGGGAACCGATTTCACTCGTCTTGGAAGTACATCTTACCAAAAAGATCTCCGACATATACAAGAAAGAGTTGCGAGAGATCGTCGTCGAGTAAGTTCGAATGCCGCAAAAATCGACACACGGGAAGCGGCGACTCAAAGTAGAGATTGAGAAACGACGGTAGGGACAATAACAAGAGAGATCGCAGCTAAGACAACAACTGCTCGCTCAAAAAAAAGCAAAGGAATCGGCAAGGAAAAGGACCAGGAATACCATCAAGTTACCATCAAGTTAGATTGGAAATTGAACTTGTTATCGATAGAAACAAAGACTCGTTTTAGGTATACAGGACATGAGCGAGCGATTACATAACGAAATTGGCGAACAAAATTTAGCAAAATGACTTAGAACGGAAAACGAGTAGGAACGACTTCCAGCATACAGACAGAATCAGAAGACGAACGACAAAACAGATTACTTTATCGTCATGAAAAAAGTGCCAGGAAAGGGGAAACAGAAACCAACCGCAAAGAAATGAAAGATGACAGTCACGTAGTGTAACACTGCAATGAGAATGCAAGTAGGTATTTTTCGTAATGAAACGATTGCCTTCCATTTTAAAGAAATTCCCGATACAGAAGTTGCAGTTGTGATAGCAATTATTTATAATTATGTGATCTGATATCATTGCAACAGTTAAAATATATTGTAGATTTGTTTGATGTAGCAGCTATGTTCAGCATTTTTAACAGAAAAGATAGCAAACAATAAGTGACTGGTTCTGCGATATTATCAGTGATCAATGCAATTATTTGATGTTATTACTGACTTCTGAGTAGTATTTCTCTTTGCTATATTTCTTTGCTACATATATGTATTAAGTAATTAAAAGGCTTCGTTGGGACAGACAAGTTCCATAGCCATTCTAAATGCGTGTTTACCTTTGAGTTCCATGTATCCCTTGGAATTACTCTCTTAGCCCCCACCATTTTCTCACAAATGAAAAGTTAAGCCTTACTTTGCAAAATGAAGCATAAAGTCTTAACCTTTTTCCTTAATGCTGTTTAATTCACTTTTATGATGTCAAATACAAATATTTAATAACAACCACAATATACAGTTGACCTTTTACATTGGAAAAACTCTACAAGGGAGAAACTAAAGTTTTAAATGCCAAAATTTTTACGATCTTTCTTATATATTCATTGCAAGGCTGCTGTATGTAATAACAAATCATTGAAGTTTCCTAAATGCCCTATGCTTTCAATCATGATTCTCCACACTAACTGTATGGGCAAATGACTGCATTAGCATGATTGCCACAGGTCAGGAAATGGTAAGGGTAAGAAAATTCTTTAAGGTCAGGGAATTTCAAATAAAGTCAGGAAAAGTTTAAGTATTTGAGAGAAGTCAGGAAAATGTGAAATTTAAGAGTGCTGATTTAATTCTTGGCAATTCAGCGATGGTTTGGTGTAACCAAGAATGTGACATGAAATGTGTTGGATTGATAAAATTACATGACTGATTAAAAGCTGATTTTGGGTTTCCAAGAAAATCAATCCTTTTTCGATGACTTTGTTATCTTAAGAAACTATAAACCGATGTTTACTGTGTGTGACTTTCTGAAAGCATATTAAATAAATGGGTTTAGGGGTTGGCTGTAAGGAGAGGTTGGAGGCCATTACCAGGACTAATTTGTGACTTTTCTAATTTAGTTGGTAAGGAAAATTTTACATTTTTCAGGAAAAAGTCAGGGAATTTCAAGATCCTGTGGCTGTGGCAATCATGACTAGATTCTAAGCCTAAAAGAAGAAATGGTATTGTTCAGAGTTGAGTAATTTTTACCACCTCTGATACAAACCCTATTCAAAAGAAAACTGTATTGCTTTCAGTAGCAGACGAACCTTTTCCCAGATTAGGACATACACCCCCACCCCATAACAGTATATTATGTTTAAGATAAAAAAAATGATAGTAATAATAATAACAATACCGGTAATTAGAATAATAATAATAGCAATAATACAATAATAATAATCATCATAATAAATACAAGAAATGAGAAAATGAAAAAAGTTATAATGATAGAATAATAAGTAAATACATAAATTGCGGTTTTATCCCTCAGGAAAAACAATTACAAGTTCTTTAGAAACTAGCTTCGCGAGGTTTTGCGGGAGTCGTATTTCTAGTTAGTGTTATTGTTTGTCGTCTTTCTTGGTCGACATCTTTGTTGTTGTGGTGGTTTCCTTAATCTCCCAAATGAAGCCTCTTGTACATAGCTGTAAAGCGGGAATTGACGCCAGCAACATTTTTTTTTTCGAAAAAAAAGAATGTTGTTCGAAATAATCGAAATGTTTGCTTGTTCGAAATGAGCCGTTGTAATGGTAAGATAGAAAGAACGTAGTCAAATCTGTGGAACAGTACGTCTTGCAGCGCTCCCAGTATGGTAGCGGTATATATATATGTGTTTATATTGTTTCAGTTGAGGCCTGTAACTACTTTACCCTCAATGTAAAATTAAGTTCTGACCATCTTTTGTACGATACTGGCTGGTGGTATAACATTCAACGTCGGAAAATATTAGAATTAAGTTTTGTAAAGAAAGTTCAAGTTGACCCTGAAAAAAATGGTCGTCTTTGCCTCATCTTATGGCTGCCGCCAGTAAACAAGGTTGATCTAATTACAGCGCGCCAACAGACGCGCGTGTGCGCTAGTAAAGAAAAAAAATTCGAGCACCTACTATAAATAAGTCGAAATTATAGATCCTTTTGTGGATTCATCTGTCCTTTAAGAGTGACAGAGGGCACCAAAGCGTCTGATTGATCACAGCAAATCAATGATTATCATGTTAAGGGATGGTGAACAGAGGAAAATGTGTCAACGGGCATGCGAGTAACTGGCTGGAATGTTGTACCTTCTGCATGAATTCTTCATTCTTTTTACATACCCGATTTCTCACTTTCCGCTGCTTATTATCTTAAACGCCTAAAATAGGCTAATCAGTGATGGACATGGAGTGATAGCACAGATGTCATCGGTTGTAGACGCAGTTGGGACGGATTTCCAACTGCGAAACAAGATTCCGAGTGAGACAAGATCAAACGTAATCCACGAAGGTGCTTAATTAAATAAAGCATGCTTACAAAAGCGTAGAAAATCTCCTAACTAATAGTGGTGTTTCGGATGTCTTCTACAAATTCTAGACAACATTACAGAGACGTGTCGCTTCTACCGTTCTCGGTTTATAAATTTGCTGTGGAAAAAAGAAAACAGTTGCGAGATGGACCGAGATAAACTTGCGTTTGTGGCATTGTACCGAATCAGCTACTTCACTAGGTCTGTAATATTGCATCGTGAACTTACCGCTCAAACAGCACCACAATAAGAACCCTTCTGTCAGAACAGTTATTGTAAATACCTTCTTAATAGGCAACCGAGGAAAAGTTTACCGAAGAAAAAGTCAGAATATTTTACATCACAAATCATTTTAATTTCGATTCCATCCCGTTCGAGTGATCACGAGTTCTGATATGGCTTATAGCTGGTAATCTGTAGCTGGTAATCGATAACACCAAGTCTACCTCAGTTCAGGCAATCGAACCAGTCGTTGAAGACTGGAAGCGATTTTAAAATTACGTTGCCCCTCTCATCTACCCCTTATGTTCTCTTAAAATTGTTAATCATTTATGCCGCATCAAATCCACCTGGACACTTTCAGTAAACTCTTGTGACGAAAACTCACCGAAGCGTGATCTAGCCAACCTTCCAGTCGATTCCTGGCATACACAGATATAAAACTACTAAATACTCGACGCATCGCTGCATGTTTTTGCAAAATATTTTTGCCAAATTTTTATTCGAAGAAAGGTTCGAACGAACCCGCAAGGTCTTGCGAATGAACTGCTCTTTGCCACCGAGTCTGCATGCCATGATGCTGCTTATTAGCTCGTTATCATACCTGGTTTCTTCCGTAGTCTTGAAGAGGATAAATGTAAAGAAGTAGAGTATGAAAACCAACGGCTCTGTCCTGCCTGAGTTTATCGAAGAATGTCTCGATCTAAACTGAGCTCAACTCAGTCATCTTGGGAATTTCAAAAAGTCTGGCGCGTAGTCTACCAAAGGTCATGATATTCAACACAGTGAAGTCCCCCAGATTATTAACGGCTCAGAAAGAATTTACCTGTCATTCAGTGGCAGTAATTAGTTGAAAACACGAGGTTTTGTATAGCAGCTGACCCTCGATATTAGAACATGTCTCTGGCGAGTTTTCGGTTGGAATACACGTTAGGATAGAAACGACTGTTATCCGGTTTAAACATAGTATATCAATACCAACAAACCTGCAATCACTTCGGTTTACTTTACACGGGCTGATAGATTACTTCTCTCCAAACAATTACTCTTCCTTGATTGTCACACTTTCATGTGCTTCTTCCTCTCCTCAGGTATTTAGACGAAACTCAATCAAAATAAACACAAGTTGAAAAACACCGCGCCATATTGAAAGTAATACAGCGTTTTCTTTGTATAAAACTGCATTCAGCTACCTTTCGGACTATTTTTTCTGAAATTATATTGTTATGCATCCTATTGGGATTTGGTAAGGCAACGTTTACAATGAACGACGAAGCCGAGATTTCTGTGTGAAATTCTAGACAAAGGAATTTTGACAAAGAACTTGCAAATGCGTTCACACTGAGCATTTTTTTGCAACGTGTGTTTACAGCTAGATTTATCATCAAGAGAGGGAAAAGAAAGCTATCAACTTGACCTTTTAGGGGTTGTGTTCACAGAAAGCCATGGATTTAATCCAACGCCTTATCCAATGTCTGATAACAAAACAAAATAATAACTATAATAACAAGTATTATTATGATCATAATTAATAAACTGCTTTGTCAATCGATTGTACAGTTCATTGCAGCTTTCCAGACACTTCGATCGTTACTACTCTTGGTAGAGGCTTAATAGCGACCATCCAGTGAAGAATAAAGAAAAACAAAAGAAAATCACAGAACAGTACTGTCACGTAACAGTCATACTGATTACATGGGTTTATTTTGATACTAAACAAAAAAGGTCCTGTTGAGGCTCGCTGTATAGTAAACAAAATCTAGCAAAGTTGACACACGAAGCGGTTCTACCGAATGCTATGATAATAAAGCGAGGCCTGACTAGTCTATTAGTACATGTTTCATAGACGGATATGAGATGTGCCATCGATATCTGCCAATCAGCTGAGGACAAATATCGTCTCAATGCACAAGTCAATGTTTCAGTGGTTATGGGCTTGCACTCGCGTACTTCAGGACTCCTTTGTACTGACGAGGTGTTTATTGTACACTCGAAATCGCTTTTATGTTTCAAATCCCCAGGTTGCGTAGTCGAATATAACAGTATTCTCTAGTGGTTTTCTTAAGAATCGTACATCGGAACCAATCATTTCTTACAAGTCAGCAGTGATTTTATAATAAAGAAGTTTAACAAAACCATTAACGACCACGATGTTTTGATGAGCTTTACGAAACATCTGACTTAAAACATGACTTTGCACCATGCAGATGTACTGTTCCTTGCCGTTTCAAGGGAAGAAAAGAAAATAAAACTCTTGGCACCTAGGGTAGCTTATGCTAAGCTTACTTGGAAAGAAAAGGAACGGCACAGTTTGAACTGAGCTGTAATTTCGGTTGCAAGTTACTCAAACTCAAATTCTGAGCCTATTTCAAAAGTTCCAACCGTTTTCGATGGTGAAATCCTTTCCTCCTTTTCGCTCACCTGTTTTAGTTTTTCTCCTTGACAGACTTAAACACCGTGGCACTGTTATAGATGGGTGAAACGTGACTACTGGTGCGGAAAGGTCACCGTAAGCGTTCTACAGTGTTAATAAGACTCAAAGTGTCCTTTCGTCAATATGCATTTCACAGTTTTTCTTTAAGTTAAATTTGCACATCACGCGTGTTTTACAGATGATACCTTCCCAGTGGAACTTAAGACCTCGGGGGTCGCATATATTTACGAAATTTTGATTAAGTTTCACAAGCAACAACAAAAACAGAAAAATCAGAAAACACTGAAAGAGAACAGACGGGCTGAGTAGATTTTCAGTGACAATATAAGAATGGCCTGGAAGCAATTTGACAACAACGGATACACAGGACATTCAATACTGCCCTCTTGTGCAGTTCCGAGCATAGCAGACATGTTTTAGCCGGCTCTGTAGCTCGTGTTTGAGGATCGCCTGTCAGGGTCTCAAACTTGGTGAATTATAAGACGACACCACATTTTGTGAGAACAATCAGAACTTTGTGACAGAAGCTAACCTGAGGGGGAGCAGGTGAAGAAATAGAAAACAAACAAAGAAAACAACAACAACAACAAAACCAACAACCATCAATAAACTTTATCTTGGCAAATCTTCATAGCTTGTGTAAGAAAGAAAGGAACTGAGCGGCAGAATTATAGATCGGCGGAACAGAGATGCCTATGCAAACTAGCAGACCTTACCACGCTTGCCGACCAGGTCAGATCTCAAGTCTGAACTCAATTTCTGGCATCCAATTCCTAATCAAATTTGTTAACGATTCCAGTACGTAAAAATTGGCGGCATTTAGGGGGACAAATATTAATAGTGTCAAATATTCCCTAAATTTAAATGTTACTGCTATCTCCACACTTGATTGGGACAAGGGACAAACGCCATTATGTTCGGTTTTACTGCAAATCGCCAGGAATTCATAATCCTCCAAGAGAGTGACCTTCCCTGATAAGCAGGTTACTAAACAGAGTTACGCGTTCACACGAACATGAAGGCCGAGTAACAAAGCGCTAAAATATTCCTTTTTTACTTTTAGATAACGTATTTGTACAGTTCAGCTGTAGAGTACTGGTGTTTCGTTTCTTAAGAGTTGTAGTTATTGTACTCTAAAGCCAGCCTGCGGCCTCGAAGAATTTTGCCAAACGTTGGCCTCATTTACAAGCCCCAATTATAGATTACTAATTGAAATTGTAGGCGATGACTACAGAGTTGCAGCTGCGAACAGTTGCCATAATATTTTTTTTTTTACACTTCCGGCCGTACAAAATTAGTTTTCGACAAGGTAAACGATGCTCGCCACAAAGTACACGTTCCGCAGTTGGTAGAATGAATGATCTCGAGTAAGCAAAGGCATTGCGTTAGATTACAAGATTAAAAAACTATTGAACCGTTTAAGGGTAAGGATTTCTCGCTGATATTCTCTCTACATATATGTCAAGTTAGACCGTTTAATAAGACAGTATCGAAATGCAATAACTGCAAAGTGAAAATTTTTCGACAAGATGAAAGACATGAAAACGTCCAGCCGATTAAATTGCAAACTACTTCGGTTAGGTTAAAAAAGCAGGGATCGAGTCTCGCTGTAGGCTGTACGTCCTGGCCTTTGTTTTTACAGTGAGCAGCCCACTAAGTATCGTTTATTGCTTGTTGGAGAGCTATTAAACCGTACTATGGTGACTGGTACTGTTTGTTTTGCTGTACAGTGTGGTTCTAACGTTTATATCTATGGATCAAAACAGGTAATATGACCATGATTCTTTGGAAAGCTACTGACTAAAAAGTACTGTACTGAGCATGTGACACTGTTTGTTTTGCCATACAGTGTGCCAGTGGTTCTAACTTTTCCATCTGTGGATCAAACCATGCAGTGTGGAAAACTACTGAACAGTGCTGTGCTGTGATACTGTTTGTTCTACTATAGAGTGTGGCTATAACGTTTCCATCTGTGGATCAAACCATGCAGTGTGACCGTTCTTTGGAGAGTTACTGAACAGTTCTGTACTGTGGTACTGTTTGTTATACCATACAGTGTGGTTGTAACTTTTCCATCTGTGGATCAAACCATGCAGGGTGACCATTCTTTGGAAATCTAATGAACAGTACTGTACTGTGGAACTGTTTGTTCTACTGTACAGTGTGGTTATAACTTTTCCATATGTGGATCAAACCATGCAGTGTGACCGTTCTTTGGAGAGTTACTAAACATTACTGAACTGTGGTACTGTTTAGCATATCAATTCATACAGTGTGGCTGTAACCATTTCATCTGCGGACAAAACCATGCAAACAAACACAGTTGGTAACTGTTTGCTAGTACATCGCATTTCGTACTTTTTCATGCGTTAATAGACAGAAGGGCAATAATGTTTTGCAAGCTCGTTAACAGTTCGTAAAGTCTTCGTCCTTTTTAACTTGAAATATAATTCTAAGTTCTAGGTCTATCAACTTATATATGGCAGTACCACTACGTGAGTTCATGGTGGAAAGGTTTATAAGACTTTTCAGTAAGAGATTGTAGTTAGAGTGTACTCCCTAGCCATTGAAACCCTTGTTGCACCAAGGTTTAACTGCCTTTTTTACATCGTGCGCGAGAGAGCAAAATCAACTCGCTCATTACATTCCAATTAATACATAAATTACTCTAAAACTAAAAATATTTTGCCCTGAACTAAGAATTGATTTTGCCGAAAGTGTTTTCGGAGCAAGATTACCAGGGCACTAGGATGGCGGGCAATTTCTTGTATAGTATCAGTAACTGTGCATGAGATATAGCATTGGCACCAGAGCTATGGATTGAATAGCTTGATTTTTGAAATTTATCAGTCAGTTAATGAGTTATCCTCACTAAATTAAATTTACTTCGTCTGCCCTTGTTTATGGACGAATCGATGCGCAATATTATGGCGGAAAGTAGGTCAAGGTTTTCGCCTGTCGCAATCAAGACGATAACAACCGTTTTAAACAAAGAGAATAAAGAGAATCGAAACAAATAAATCACGTCGCTGTCAAAACTTCAGTTTTCGATGCTCATCTTCAATGCTCATGACTTGGAATATTGATTCCAAGAGCGATTGCCTCAGTTAAGTAATTCAGTGCATTCATGAGCTAGCTCATCTTCAATGCTCATGACTTGGAATATTGATTCCAAGAGCGATTGCCTCAGTTAAGTAATTCAGTGCATTCATGAGCTAGCTCATCTTCAATGCTCATGACTTGGAATATTGATTCCAAGAGCGATTGCCTCAGTTAAGTAATTCAGTGCATTCATGAGCTAGCTCTAGGCGCCAAAGCAATCTCTCGCAATGTTTGTCGTATTTCAGTTCATGCATTTTGACGCACTTCTCGAATCTGAAAATAGCCACGCTGAATTTTGATTACCTATGCTTAAGGAATCTTTCAACTAAGACGAAAAAACACACAAAAACCTCAGCTAAACTAAAACAGTTCAAGTACAGCTGATTATGTCACACACCTTCAATCTTACATCATTTATTTAGCTGATAAAACAGAAAAGCCGATAAATGTTCGATGAGGATTTTAAGTTCAAGTTTGAGTTCATTTGATTCATAAGAAATTTGTCGCGACAGGAAAGGCACGCGGCCAAACTGCAACTGGCCACTGTTTGAATGTTCTGCATATGTCATACACCATCATTTTCACTTTTCTCTGACTGATGAAATCTTAAACTTGATAGAATTTTAAGTTTAAGGCCGGAAAATCTTAACAGTTATACCTTAACCCGAAGAAATACTTCAGTTGGCTTGAAGGCTTGAGTGACGCACCATTTTGAATTCCAAGAATGGCGGTACATAACTAGTTCTTTATCCCAACAGCTGAGAACTATCGACATCTCGATTTCACGATTACACATTCTAATAGACGAGTCTACAGGAACAGCGAAAGCAATAATTGAGTGTGTCGCGATAAGCGGACGTAGAAAATAGAATTTGTCATATAAAAGGACTATAGCAAAAAGAGGCCCTGTTAGGGGGGTTTATGTCGCCCGTCTGACTTTCAAACCTTTTCACGTCGTAATTTCGGAAGGTTCGCAGGACGGAGGTCGCCGTAGTAATTTCGCGTGAGCGACTCGTCGTTCGTCGTCATTTCAGCTCCTTCGTGTCGCCGTTTCAATGCCATGTCGCTTGTCGGAATTTACCCCTAACAGGGCCTCCAAGAAGTACAGTTCCAAGTCAAGTTCCGGAATTAAGAGTCGCTCATTCGTTTCCAATAAAGCAAACCCGACTGTCTCACAAAAATACTTCCAATTCCGATCGCCTTCCATGAATCGTGATAATTTTACCTATTTCAAATCCACAGCAGCTAAAAACACATCTATGTTTTACATTTGTGAATATCGCAGAATGGCAACTTCACCGTTTGCCGGGTCCAAGGACAACAAAGTTAGAACTGATTTAAACGCATAGGAAAACACACAGTAATGGAGTACACTACGGTTGAGTAGCTTTCCAACTGCACATTCTTGATATTAATGGCTAGAGATGATAAAACCAAAACATTGACCCTAGGATTTGGAGGTGAAATGCAACTGAAATCTTGGTTACTATTGAGAAGCTCCAAATATAGTGTTCCAAAAAAACTACTTGACCGAATTATTTGTTACCCTCAGTAACGTTGCTCTGCTTGGCAGCTCCCTACGAAGATTGTTAAAAAATCAGTATTTCTTACTTACAGTTTAGATTAAAGTTTCGGTAGTCTGTCGCACATCAATCGATACGGCGCTCAATGTTGTTAGTCATGGCTTGTCTTGAGAAGGATGCAAAACGTAGACAAAAATTCCTTAATGCTCTAAGCCGAGCGAGGTTTTCGAATAGCTCACTGCCAATATGGGACATGCCCTTTTTATCTAATCACTACTAGTAGTTTCGATAAGACCATCAAAGTCCATCAGGAACTCATCTGTCTTCGCTTTGCTCAACTGATTCCCAAGCAAAACTGGTTCTGGAAGCCGCGATCAAAGAACAAAACGACACGAACCAAAACACAATAGAAAGGAAAAGAATTCAAAACTGTTTGCACCAATTGGCGTTACAAAACCACCCAATGAAACGCTGCAACCTGCAATTCGTGATGAACCTGGCGGTTACGCCATAAAAAGTTTAGATCTTTATCTTAATGCCTTTCCTATTCGCACTAATTAATTCCCACGCGAATTCCATTTTGCTTCACGGTGTTTTCTTTCTCTCCATGAAAGGAACAAAAGGCTGATCTTAAGATAAGCTGAATTTCGAACCTCTGGAAAAATATAACGTTCGATAACAAGGTAAAAAAATAACAAGTAATTTACTTTATTCAGGAAATTACAATTGCAGGTCACACTTAATCACTGAACGCAATATAAATATTGCAGCGAATTTTCTTCATAACGGATTTGGGACACAAGGAAATTTGATGTTTTATCCTATGTTATCTGTTTTAAATTAAAATACCGATAAGCAAGAATGAACGGCCGAAAGGAATTCCCTCGTCGGGTTGAATGAAAACATTTTTTAACCCCCATCATGGTTTCTCTTTTGACAAATCTTACAATTTTTTTCTATGTTCAAGATTCAAATGTTACACCATGGTTACTCCCTAATGTTACGATGCAGAAAGAATGGTACTACTTAGAGAGCCCTTACTGCTCTGTGACATTCTAGGAAGAGTGCTTCTAACGATAGAATTGTTTAGTGGCCCTTTTTTCTGACCGATAGTGTTTAAAACAGGTTTAATGGAATTTTACACAAATAGCAGCTTGGCAACTTCACATTCTCCCTTCTTTGCGTAAATTTAACGTTTCCGGTTTTTGACGTATTTTAAGGCTCAAGGCGAGATTCTTCGATCATCCCTCTCCCTCTAATGGCTTTCCTGGGGAGGCTAAGCCTCAAAAGACACCTTTCTTAGGTCTTAAGAGTAGGGTGAGTAATTTCACGTGTTTTTAGTAGATACTGAAATGGATCGACTAAGCGGTCATCTTTATTGAGGGGGGGGGGGGGGGGGGGAATTTCTTCCTCGAGTGAAATTTCTCACCAGTTTTCCTGGAGATAAGAGAAAGGTACCAAGTCCACGTTAGCCTGTGAACAGACCTCGGGAGCGAGCGCGGACTGGGGAGGGTGGAGGCGAAAGGAGCCTCACCTTCCTCCTCCCCTCCCCCCTTCTTTTTCCTAGCGTTCGCACCCCAAACCCAACCCAAAAGGGAGCCTGTTCACAGGCTAGTACCACGCTGATTTTTACTCGATCTATTTCCATTCCCTGAAGTGGCCATTGTCAATTGTCCACCTTCATCATAGCAAGAACCCGAACGATACAATTTTCCTGTTGAATTTCAAAAAGAAAGCATACGTTGTTTGTTACAAAAATTTGGCCGTAACAGTTACTCATTTCAACTTACTCAAAGCGGTGTTGAACAAAGCACGGACCCCCTAGCATGGACTGCCCAGTTGGACTTCCCAAATCCATTGTTACAGTACAATTATTCAAAATGGCGTGCGTCGTTCCGCACAGCCTTCAGCCGCCATTTTGAATAATTATACGGGAACAATAAATTTGGGTAGTCCATTTAGTTAGTCCATTTGGGTAGTCCACTGAGGTAGTCCATGGATTGGGGATCAGTGTTTTGTCTATCACCACTCAAAGCAGTGTTTTCAACTGACCGAACCTAAATTACAGATAATCGGATTTAGAAGCCCTAGTTAGGATTCTTGGTGTGAGGCAAATTAATTGGGCGGATGTGTTTTTGTTCCTAGCGATATCATCAATTAGGCTTGATCATCAACCTCTGGGCGGGATAATGAGCCCGCACTCTTTAACGGGCCTAGTGGTCACGGCATGTTATTTGAACAGATTGGAGTTTTTTGAGCATGCAGCCAATGTTTTTTGCACTAAAAAAGGGAACTAACCGAGTAACCACCCAACATAGTGCAAAGCACACTAAAAAACTAATGCAATGGCTTGATAACGCTCTGCAAGAGCGGTTTTCAGTTGATTAGCGATTTCTGACAGCCGGTTTCACTGGAAGGCGACTTCAGCTTTCAGCTTTCAGGATTCTTGAAATATTGGACTCTTTTGCTAAACAAGCAAGCGAAGAATCTTATTGGTCAAAACGTTAATTTTTCATTCATGCAAATTCTATAAAAAAAACTTTTAGATATCCTTCGAAGATTTGCAAAGTGGTCACTCAAAGCCAATTGGATTTGAATAGATCGTCATCCCATAGAATGTTTCTTCTGCATACAGGGTGTTCGGTTGGCAGAGATCTCATGTATATAAAACACAACGAGTCCCATTGTATGTAATTGTTTCCTTTTGCAGGCAGAGATCTCATGTATATGTTGTAGTTCAATTTTATTCTTGGTTCAAATTTTATTTTCCTTTGTTTCAAACTCATTATCATACATTACCATACCGGAAAACAAAGGAAAATAAAATTTGAGCCAAGGAAAAAAATTGAACAACAACATATATACCCAACACAAGTCCCCTGTACGTAAGTGAATGGTACGTTGACGTAATTGAATGAAGCATTGAATAATTTAACGTGTGTTACGTAGTTGGGGACTCGTGGTGGATATATACATGAGATCTTTCCCGTTCGGTTTTTTCCATAACGCCGAAGGTAAGAAATATGGCGGTATGGCTGCAAGAGTACGTATTTGAAATGTATTGTACCAAACTGTCGCTTTTTTACACTACCACGCCATTTAAAGTAAGCTTAGGGATGGACCATTTTATCTTTGAGAGGGGGAGGGAAGGGGTTGGGCAATTACCAAAAATAAATCCCTGCTCAGAAAAAGAATAGAAAGAAAAATGCAAAAAGTGGCAGAGAGAATCCTAATTTTAAAAGTTTTAAAAACAGTATTAAGAGTAAAGACCTATCACTCTTGATAGATAATTGTAGAAACTGTGACATATGCTGCTAGGCCGCCTTAATTTCTTAATTCTTAATTAATTTCTTATATTCTATGTATATTTGATATTTTGAAAGTTTTTTAAAGTTTAAATAATTTTAACTTCATGTAGCTAAAGTATATTTTAATGGGTAAATAGTGTCCCCAATTAGTTTTTTTCAAGCTAAATACTATTGACACTTTAATAAAGTCCTTCATTCATTCATTCATGCATGCACAGCTGGCCAAGAGAAAAAAAAGGTACTAAAAAGGTCAAGGTGCTAAAAAAAATTCTTCCACAGCCTAAAGAGGAAAACAAAATTCATAAAAAAGACAAAATTGCCCTGTCCCCCCTCCCCCGTTAAAAAATAAAATGGTCTATCCCTTAGTATCTGCTTGATAACGTTCTCAGGCAATCGCTCGTGACGGCGAACGCCAATAAAAATCATCGCTCGATGTTGACAGTCAACCGACCAGAACCACCAAACAACAGAATCTGCTGTGGCAGTGGATTCAAAAATCAAGGACGCTGTTGAGACTATAAAATAGGCTCAAATCCAAATAACTCAAAGCTGCTCATGATTCATTAGATACAAAGTATATCAAAATTTCAAAATAAACCTTGTCACGCTAACTTAAACGCCCAGTTACGCTACCAATAAAAATACGAATTTTTGTGTTTATTTTTTTCCTGTTTGGCATTTGGGAATCATACGCAGCGTTTACAGCACTTAGCGGATTTACTGGGAGAAGTCGCATAAAATATCTCAATGTCACGGGTTATTACTTGTCACAGTCTTTCATGCTTGTTCGCTGTGACCGTACTACGTTCCTTCAGTCTGCCTTCAAAGATAAACTGCGTTGTCGCGCACTTTGATTGCAACAGCGTCACGGGCAGACAGAAAAAAAAACCTTACTATCAAAACTTTTCCTATTGCCCAGTTACAGACAGTGTTGCGTTAAAACAGAATGCCTTAGCAGTCCAAATTTTAAAGACGCCAAGACATAAATCATTACAAAGTTTTCTAAAACCCACGCGAACTCTTGCAACACTGCTACTGAATCCAGTCGTGGGTCATGTGACCTACTTGTGACAACGTATGGCAAACCGCTGGGGTGTAGACGGAAGCAAAAACATCAAACGTCGGCACGATACAACACGATAACACGATAGCATTTGTATGATTACCGTTATGCCTAGGTGAAGTACAACGAAGACGAAATAAATGGAAAAATCACGTCATTCTGTTGATAAGTTCTCTTTGCTATGATAATCAAATAACCAACCGTTTTCTTTCTTCCCTATTTCCTTTCTTTCTTTTTTTCTCTTTTCCCTCTTTCAGTTTTTTCTTTCTTTTTGTCTGTGAACCATGGATTGAAGTTTTAACGCACTTTCTTGAGCGTCGAACGCATCTTTTGAGTTGACACAAAAATGGGGGTGGCGGACAATTAGTAAAAGTGCAACGGGAAACGGGAGAGGATTGCAAACCACTGATTTCTCGAAACTCAAAAATATGACCCCAATTTAAACTTTTAAAATGCAAAATAGCGATTAAATCGCGCTGATATATGGAAACACATCATTATTTTGAGACACGAATCTCGAAAGATCTGAAGAATGCCGTAACTGGCATAATTCGTGTTGCTTCATTTTCCCAGTAAGGACCTGCTTGGTTTGAATATGTTTTAATTTGGATTCGGTCGTTTTATTATTCATGAGTGGACTGTATTATGCAACGGTCAGACATGATTAAACTTTACTGCTCGCCTTGTTGCCTGAAAAGTGCTTTGCTTTTATCAAAGAAGATCCCTCTATGACATATGGTCTCCTTGCCTGTTCTTAATTATCTCCGTAAATTAACAATGTGTCAATATACTGCGGTGTAATTCTATGGCTACGAGTGTTTTTGACTGATGACTGCCTAAACAATGGGAGGGTGACAGAGAGAGAGAGAGAGAGAGAGAGAGAGAGAGAGAGAGAGAGAGAGAGAGAGAGAGAGAGAGAGAGAGAGAGAGAGAGAGAGAGAGAGAGCAAACAGATGATAATTCAGATTTAATTCCCACTTGTGAGAAACATTACCATTTTGTCAGCGTAGAAAACCACAGGAAGTTATGTCATAGTGAAACAAAATATAGGGCGAGACACAGCTTTATGACTATAGCGCATCGATTATTCAATATTTCTTGAAAACTCAGGAGTATTATTAAACTGATTTTTAAATATCTCTCTTTCAAGAGAAATCTCGGGGTACTTAAACGGCGATAAGACTGCATTGCACATCGCCCTTCCGGTGCATGGCACAGTTAATACGGCCCGTATGAATACGATCGTACACTGGATAGCTAACAACAAACCGCACCGCGGTACTGCTGCAATAATTGTGTGTCCGATTCAAACCTTTCAATGCGGTTATTCTTCGTTATCAGAAGATAATAAAGTTCTACTGAACAGTATCGCAAACTGTGGTTCTGTTTGTTTTACCATATGGTGCCAATAAAATTGGTTCAAATTTAACTCTGATAAATTCACATCACACATTGTCACGCTTTTCTTTCGCTTACTTTTAAAAGCAATTGCCGAAATATCTTCACTATTTACTTCGAGCTTAGACCTGCCAAAAGTTAAAAATCTCTACCAGAACTTGAAATATCTAGCAAAAAGCACATTCTTTTGAATACAATCTTTGGAATGTCGTTCGTCTGAAACCCAATGAGAGCTCTTTTCTCTTGACGAAACTCGTCAGTTGCTTCTGCGACGTTTAAGCGTTTAAGGCAAAGATAAAGAACTGAGCCTAGCCGACAGAGCAGAAACTAACCTCATTATGCAAGATTCAAGAAAAAACAATAACTGAATGATAACAACAACAATAATAATAATAATTCGTTGGAGAGGAGGTATCAGTAAACGTTGGCGAAAACTGGACATTCCTAAATTGGTTATAATTAGCTATTACCATTAACAAGATTTCTCTGTATGTTTCTCAGACTGCGCTTTACACAAAAACAACTAGCTTTCTGTTTGCGGCCAATCCTGCCCTTTGAAAACAAGTTCACGTGAAATATTAAGTCAACAAATCCAACAGCCAGGGGTTTTAGCGAAGTAAGCGGTAATGTTTACACAAAGTACAATCAACGATAACTCCCAATAAGATTTTTAACTTTCTTAAAACAATGATCGCAACAAAAAGACAAGAGAGTAGCAAAGATCGATGACTCTCGCGTTAAACGCGATGTCAATCCAGCAATGACCTAACAATGTAACAAGTGAGTACCGTTGAGTCATACACAAAGTAGCACTCATTGTTGAGCCTCACCTGAACTGCGACGCACAAGCCACACAGAGAATTTCACTGAAGCTTTTCCTCGGCCAAAATCTTCAAATTGGGACGTTCTACGACCAAGCAAAACCAGAAGATTACCCAAAGGCGTACATAAAGTGAGTGACTGCTATGAAGCATCCACTACAGGAAAGTCGCATGCACTTATACTAAAACCTTCCGATGCATGATGAGTCCCTACATGACCCACCAGCGAAGGCTAGACGATCATATCATTCAACACGGGGTGTTATTTACACTGTAAACTGACGAAAAGGAAGCGTAACTCGATCTTCGTGAGTATCGGAGAATGTTCGGGAAGCAAACTTGGCGACCAACAGAGTGTTTTTAATGCTTACTCCAGCGGCAAACCAAACAAAATTTACGATGTTAGCTTGTCGGACGGTACGTGAAACCCTCACTTGCTCCGTTCAAGTCAACACCCCAGTGTGAATAATTTAATCAGATGATGGTTGTGTTATGTAGTATGCAGGGTGGCTGAAACGTCTGGGACAAGAGATGAAGCGTTTTAAAAGTGACTACTCAATAGGCAGGTCTGTGGTAGCATTCTTTTTTTTAGAAATTCAAGTGCGGTTTTTGAATTGCTCAAATGTTTCTGTTTTTTTTGATACAACAACGAGTTATTATAAAACCCTAAGTCATCACCAGAGAACTCAATCCGCACCAGGGGGGGCTGCGGGTGATTCGCTCCTGGCCGCACCTGTCTCTATCCTTAATATACTTACATAAAACCGGATTCGAAAAAAAAAACGCGAGTTTTAATTGCTAGGTGACAAAATAGTAACACTATTAGAAATGTTCCTGACATGAAAATGATTCCGTTTACTTATATTCATTCATTTCTTTTTTTTTTTCTAATTTTATGTCATGTATCACCACATAAAAATACCTATTTAATTAGGCATAGCGGGATGTAACTGAAAAGAAACAGGCCTCACCGCAATTAGTCTGCACAAAAACGTGGCGCCGATTTTTTTTTTGGCAGCTTAGTCTTAACTAAGCTCAACTTCTCAATAGTTATACTTCGTACAGTGACTATGGCTGAAGCAGGAGGCAATGGACATAATTTTACGTTTAGATATTTTAATTAGCAATATATTATTATTACCAGACCAATTTCTTGCAGAGTAATGCAGCATTTTAACAACTACCAGAGAGATTGAAGTACAAGTGTACAGTAAGTGCCATACCCTATATTCAGGGGCATAGCCAGGATTTTTCAAAGGGGGGGAGAGGTCACAGAGGCTACTCACTCTTATCATGGCGTTTTCGCCACCTGAATATTGTAGGTTGTTGGCTCAAAAGAAGGCCTACCAAGGGAGGGGGAGGGGGGGTCACGGGCACCTCAGGACGTCCCCCTAGCTACGCTCCTGCTATTCCCAACAGGGGATAAAGAAACTCATGAATTCCGTGACCTAAGAACTGCCAAAGCTTGATGAGAAAAAAGTATGACAGCCATCATTATGGTATAATGGTTTTATAGTTCCTAACAATTCTGCATTAAAAATTAACAAAAATCGTAGCTTTTCTATGAATTACGTTGGGCGCGTCGAGTATATTCCTTTCGCCCTCAGATTCCACAAAGTTTTCAAAAGGTGTGAATCCAGTCATCCTTATATCATTCAAGTGACCTTCAAAGATCTATTGGAAAACTCGTAGAAGGATAATTGGACCAATGGGCAAAACAGACTGTAAAGTAATCTTGTCGTAGTTTAAAGTGATTGTTTATTCGTGAAGACCGCAGGTCAAAGCAGTCGTGATTACACGCCTTGTACGCTTCCTGTATGGCTGAAATGTAAAGGTGCGAATGGTTCAAGGAACAATCGCTTTTTCTAGACATCACGCTATATGAGTATCAATTTTGGAGCCACGACATTAGCGCCTTATTCTTTCTTTGATTCATTTATTTCTAACGAGGACCTTTATAAAATATCATAAACGACTTCGCCGGATTTCTTAAATATAACATCAGTTCAGTTGTGGGTCCGAAGTGTAAAGCTCTGATAAAACGGACTGTCTAGTACAATATGCAGTGGCCAGCTAAGGAGACATACAAAGCCAATTTACGATAGACTCAAGAAGTCGTATTTTTGGACTCCTGGGGATGTACTCGGAAATTCCTATCAGCGATAATAGCCTTCTGCTTGCTTTCGGAGCTCTATATAGAACAAGACGTCAACGTTGAAGTCACGACCATGGAGTATGTCTTCCGTGGAATGCAAAACCGAGATGGCTTTCTTTCGGGAGGCTTCAGATTATTACTCAATAGGAACAGACGTTGGCTCGACAACGTCGGACAAGTCTTTAAAGGTCAAAGACTAACTTGGCAAGCCTAGAGTTAATATAATATGAAATATCTGTCATACCGGTCTTTTTCAGCCGCGCTGAAGTGATAAAATCGCTCGTTATTACGCAATACATAGTTAATGTAGAACCTCTTCAAATACTACTAAAAACACATCATCGCAGTGGAACAAACATGCCGATGAAACGTTCATTAAAAATGTGACGGTCGTGGAAATTTTAAAGGAAGAAACCTATTTTTAACAGCCAATGAGATGGCGACGTGGTAGAGGGTTTGACGTCGGGAAGTTCGATGGAATTCCAAATATCTTGTTCAATGGGCATTTTTTCCGAATGTTTGTGGGTTTAGCGTATTAGAATCGTTTGTAGACATATCGCTGATTCCCTTTATACGGACCAGACGCCAAACAAAACATCTTACATGATCATATTGGTGTGAAGGACGAATCGTAACTTTTAATTGAATTTGTGCCCTTCTCGGGGCTTGTCCACATACGACCCTGCGGCTAGAAGTGGTAACCGAGATAGACGCCTTTCAAAAACGCTCATTAGAATAGTACCTTTTAGAATAAGTGGTTTCATATTTATGCATTGATGGATGAAAACGCCTTGAATTTTTTTCTCTCTTTTATTCATTCAAGGTCATACGAAATCCGGTTTATCTTGACTGATAGATAAGGAGTGCAAATTTCGGAGACACAGTTCCGCTGTTACATCTTCCTCTTCTTTCAATTCCACTTAATTGCGTGTGTTTAATTGTTGAGCTGATAAATTGTTTAGAAGGCAAATCAACAGGTCCTTGATAATGTAGTAAATGGAATTGCAGAGTTGCCTCTGGGCAGCCCAATTAACAAATTCGTCGCACTTTTTTTCCGAAAACTATCAAGGAACAAATCTTAACGGTAACAGTTGTTTACCATGACGTGGTCGTTCAGTTTGCCTTTTCCACTGCATGTGATTGCATGTATTCACCTTTCGGTTCTGCTGGAGACAATTTGTAGATTACGTCATGGAGGGATTAGCCAAGAGGACATGAAGACGGATTCATTGATCCAATGAGTGTCCAACTGATGATGCTGTCGTATTTACTCAAGCCCTCCGAAAAAAAAAGGTAGCGTTCAAAGGGATCAACCTTTCAAGCCGGTCGCGCAGTAGAAATCAAAGAATAATGTACACAACAGGGGAAGTTTTCAACTGAGATTATGTCGCGGAGTCAATAGCCTCTTGCGCAGGGATTAACTAGTACTAAGGCTTCACGTCGTGAGCAATGTTTACAAACACAAAAGTAACTGAGACACGATTGTTTTATTTCGCTGCAATTCTGCGTGAATCGGCTAATCTTTGAGAGCATAGTTTTAGTTTTCTCGAGAGCTAGATGGAATTCAAAACAATACGTGCAATTTTTCAAAGCATTTGAATACCAAATAAAGCACACATTGCTTAGGCGTCTGATCAGTAAAGGAATTAAAATACGAAGCGAAGTAACAAGAAGAATCGCAAAAGGCCCAGCAGGTATGGGACCTCTGAACTATGTTATGATAAATTTTGTTTTCACTGTATCAGTCGCAAATTTAACCATTTTGAAAACAAGGTGAGAGTTAGAAAAATATGATCCAAGAGATATAGTTGCTGAAGGCAACTGAGACGTGCCACCTTGACATGGAATCTCAATCTCACCTTGAAATAGAACACTCGGTGAAGGAATGGCAATAGTACACGTGTCATACACAAAGAGAGTTTGACGAGCCACGATGCCAAAGCTGCTGAAAATTAGTAAGAAAATTGCACTAAAAATTGTAGAGTGCCACACACAATGATAAACGCAAAAAGCAACTTAAGTAAGCGGCAACAAAAGTAGGCCTGCAGCTAAGTTGCTTTCAAAAAAATTATCACACTGCATGGATGCATTCACGGATTTAAAAATTGAAACAACATTGATTGCAAGGCAGCAAAGTGGAGTGAGATTAAAAATCGCTTCCTAGCACCAGATCATTTAAACGTCATTTCCTTAGTTTTCTGCTCTCTTCGTATCCTGTTTATACAGTACAATTTGGTTCTTACGTTTCCATTTCAGGTTAAAATCTTACGATAGTCGGCACATTCCATGGGGAGGTACTTGACATTGTTGTATTGTGGTACTCTTGGCTTTATTTTTGACAATTCTTTGGATAGCTACCAAACAGTACTAACTACAGTATTACAGTATATAGTATTCTTTGTAATAGAGTTTGTCTCTACTGGCGTCTTACTGCGTTAAACAAGGCCTATGATTTTATATCAATATTAGCACACACGAGGCCGCGTGATAAACGCAGCTGTTTAGCACTTGACTCAGAAAAGAATGAATAATTTCAGCAAAACTGAAAACGTAGCATTTTCGTAAACAAATTATAAAGGAATAACCACTTAGCGAGCTATGACGCAGCGAATAATTTGTGGTTAGGACTTCCGAGGATAGAAGTCATGCACGCTTATTTGTGTGCTTGAAGCACTTTGGTCTATCGACACGAGTAGACAATGCACGGATTGTGGTACTGTCTACATTGAAATACGGTTGGGTTCTTATTTATCTATCGAAGAACAAAATTAAACAGGGTGTATGACCATTCTCTTGAAAGCTATTGGACAGTTCAGTGCAACAACACAATGTACTATCTGTTTTACAATATAGCGGTGGTTCTAACCTCTTAAGTGGAAATCTGCTGCTGCAGTGAATTGTGCAATGCTACTCTAGTAACACTTAGGCAACAAAATCTTATACCCTTTCGTGAGTCAACAATTCCATTAGAGCTGTTTCTTAAAGTACCCTTCTCAGACAATCATGCAGTGCTCGCAGTCTTTGTTACAGCAGAGCTTTGTTATCGTTGTTTATTAAGAGGCTTACAGTCTTTAAAGGTGGGCTTCACCCACTGTGATCCTGAGACAGCTCTCAACAAGAACGACATGTTAGAGCTCAAATTCCACCGGGATATGACCCAACCTACAACGATGTAGTAGTACTCCCTCCAGATTGTACAAAGAGAATTTCCCTTGGGTCGTCATTGAAAATTTTCGAATCCCCGACGATGTTTGGAAAAATTTGTAAGGGTCCTAACACCGATTATCTTGGAGGTGTCACACACCGAAAATCCTCCCCAAGGAATTGGCTGTTCTAAGTGTCCCTATTTTCTTAACGCAAACGAGATTGAAACTTCTAGTAGCAGAAACACTGGCGACCTACTTTACAAATGTGGCGTTAGATATTGGAGGAGATCATGCTAATAATCTCACGGAGGAAGACCACAGTGAGCACAGTAGTGTCAGGAGCATACGAGAAGCCTATAAAGAAAATGATTTCGATTTCAAATTATTTTCGGTACCTGAAGTACAACAGGCACTTCAAAAGATCAACTCAAAGAAATCCAGTGGATGGGACTTGGGTATTTCACCGAAGCTTCTCAAGAGCGTGGCTAAGGGTACAGCAGCATCGCTTACTAACCTCTACAACAACTGCATAGAGCAGGGTGAATGGCCTAATGCGTGGAAAATGGGTGAGTGGACACCAGCGTTTAAGAAGGGAGATAGACAGGATACTAAAAGCTACCGCCCCATCACCTCCCTAATCGCAGTTGACAAAATATTCGAACAGTTACTTTGCAACCAGGTGACATGCCATTATGATAAAACGCTGTATTACAGAATGACAGCGTACAGGAAGAAACACAGCTGCGAAACAACACTACTTGCCCTGATAGAAGATTGGAAACTGGCTGCTGATACAAAGCAATTTGTTTATATCCTATCTACAGACATGAGCAAGGCCTTTGACAGCTTGAGCCATTCCTTGACGACTAAGAAGCTGGAGGCTTACGGCTTTGGAAGACGTTCTCTCGGACTAATGCGATCATTCTTTGAGAACAGACAGAACAGAGTAAAACTGGGCGAAATCACTAGTGATTGGATAAAGATGAAACGTGGATGTCCCCAGGGATCATCCTTCGGACCCCTACTTTGGAACATGTTTCAAAATGATCTGCCATCACATGTAAAGGACGCAAACTTAACTATGTACGCTGACGACCATCAAATGTACGCTAAGGGAACGGACCACGAAACAGTTGGACGCAGCTTGAAAATTCATGGTAGGCAAGCCCTGACCTGGTACTCAAAGAACTACTTAAAAGCAAACCCAGACAAGTTCCAGTCGCTAATTATTAATCCAAGGAAACTCGATAAGAACAAGAGTGACACAGTCCTCAACATTGACGACACAGACATTATAAAAACAGAAAAAATCAAACTATTGGGAGTTTACATCGACGATAAACTTGAGTTCACCGAGCATATCCGCGAGTTATGCATTAAGGCCAGCCAGAAAGTCGGAGTACTTTCTCGCCTTCGCAATTTAATACCTTGCAAGGCTAAGTTATTATTGTATAAGACATTCATTTTGCCTTACCTAACATACTGCCATTTAATATGGCAATTTTGTAGGTCATCGGACAAAAGGAAACTCGAGCGAATTCAGGAACGCGCACTAAGAGCTATATATAAATCACACTCCGAAACCTACAAAGAGCTCTTGGGACGTGCAGATTTGCCCACATTATATGATAGGCGTTTACAGGATACAGCAATACTTATGTACAAGGTCAAGAATGGGCTTGCACCAGAAAACGTCTCTGCCCTTTTCGTCCGCAAACGTTCTACACACTCGCTTAGAAACAGTGATTTTGTCTTACCGCGTTTCGACACTAAACGTTACGGGAAACATTGTATTAGATATCTTGGACCATTACTATGGACAAAATTAAGTAAAGACTTGAAAAACTCGCCTACAGTAGCTACTTTTAGAACTAAAATTAGAAAACTCACTCTTTCGGACTATATAGAAAACAACAGCAACTGCTGTAAGCTCTGCAGTGCGTAGGAAATACTGCAAATACCAGTCTATTTCTTTTTAAGTATTTTAAATGATATCAGGCTAATAGAAAATACTGTAAGTACTAGTTGTTAATAGTTTCAATAGTTAGGCATTTTAAATGATTTTAGGTTAAGTATTCTAATTAGTGTTCCCAATTAGCCCACAAGGGCTAAATCCATAGACACTGAAATAAAGTTTTTACTTACTTACTTACTTACTTACTTACTTCTGAAAAATAGCAGAGAACAACTCCCCTCCCCCTCCCCACGGCATTTTTGCGTTCTGCGGCTGATAGAATATATGAGAAAATATTGGATTGTAAACAATCTAGATTTCGACTATCATTGGAAGGCCTGCGGATACATTGCTTATTTACTTTCACATTTATCTGTTAACAATCACACGAACGCAATGATGACGGCACCTAAAGGGGGCTTATCTTTTCTAACTGATAAATTCTGATCGCTAATTGGTCGAATAAGGATATTTACAGACTAAGGATAGACATGTAATAACTTTTAACCAGCTGGGATCGCATGTTTGCCTGATAAGATGGCTTATTATTACTTCTTTATGGATTTTTTGGCTAGGAAACGTAGCTATTATTAGCACAAGTTAAAGACAATTAAGAGTTGGTTGTTCAAACTTGCACGCAAATACCTTATCAATCACACTATTCAAGACAACATCGAGATCAACATGGGCGACCAGTCTGCTTGTTAACTCTAGTTATATACTTCTTGTTTTCGGTGCCGGATGGTGTTAACTTGCGTTTTTGTTCAAAAGTGGATACTTACTCTGGGACCTCTAAACGGAGGACATATTGTGATCGATACATTGTCATCTGGATGCGCGTTATGTTTCTAGACGTTATGTTATCCACTTTTTATGATGAAACGAACAGTATTAAAACTCATTACTGATTGGTAGCTGTCCAGCACATGGATCTCTTAGTGCTGTAAAAATGTTAGAATCCCACTGAACAATAAAACAAATATGCAATGTTAAGTATTGGTCATTGATTGATTAATATGACTAGTCCCATAATTATAAATGCATAGTACAGTTAACGGCCACAAGGTCCCTCATCCACTTAGTCAGCGCTCCGAAGCTGCAACCGTTTTGGTCGCCATGGCGAGTAGAAAAAAAAATTGGCGACGAAAACTGTCTGGGAGGTCGCCAATTTTGGCGACCTATTTCCTGGCCATTTGATTTGTTTTGATCTTTAGGGACTTTAAAAATATATCGTTAAGCGCCCCGAATTTTGATAAAATATGGTCAGCGGTTTCCCATTCACTTAATATGGCAATATGTGTATCAAAAATGAAAACCGTTCTTTAAAAATAAGAAAAAAATTGGCGAACAAAATAATATCCCTGGCGACCTTTTTAGAAGTGAAGGTCGCTAAAAGGCGACTTACAAAATCACTTAGCTTGCAGCACTGGTAGTAGGTACTTTTTCAAAGAATTCTCTCACTGAAATGTATGGCGTGATCTACATACAGACGAATAACTCACAACCGTACAAGGCCCGGTTGTTCGAAGCAGGGTTAAGGTAACCCAGGGTTAGTGGAAATTTAATTGCTGATATGAGAGCTTAAAAAGCACATTCAGTATAATTCTTTTCGAATACAATTTGATGATTGTATGCTCTGAATAAAGTAGGGAAAGTTATCAGTGAAAACGCTTTTTAACAAGAAGAAAAGAAACCCGGGTTAAAATTTAATCCTGGGTTAGCGATAATCGGCCTTCGAACAACCGGCCCCTGTTCAGTAAAACAAACAGTGCCACAGTTCAATACTGTTCAGTAGCTTTCCTAAGAATGGTCACACTGCACGGATGATTAAGTTAGGACCACAGTCTGTGTGGTTAACAAACAGTGCCAATGAAAAGCATAAGCGATCATTGCAAAGGATGAGATAGCTTTATTTAATATAGAACTTACTCAAGAATGTAACATTGTCTCACTTTCACCAAAAACAAACACATATTGTGGTAGTAAGGTTGGATCAATGAAAGTATTTAAGCAACTATGCACCTACCCCTCCCCTAATCCAACAAGTCATATTAAGTTAAAAGGTCAGCATTAATGTTGGGTAAGGGGGAGGGGTAGGTGCAAAGTTTCCCAGACACTTCCATTGATTCCTAAAGTTCTCAAAGCAATAGTCATCCTCTGTTACTGACTAGAATAAGTCTTAAGTGAATTTTGGTTCTACCCCTTATGGCTAATTAGTTTAAACACGAAGACGCGCTATATCAGGCGCGGTACATTAGGTACCTCGAAAATATTTGTCAATCAATCGTCGTAACATACGGAGCTCAAAAATAACGAGTAAAAATAAAGATCAAGTTCGAAACAAATTGCCAGTCCAGGTCTTTAGATTTAAGTGCACATTTAGCTTACCTTTCCAGCTACAAGAAAATTCTTATCACAATGGAAGAATATGCAAAGGTTTGTACGTTCTTTGAATTTTGAATGCTATTGGCACTAAGTTTGCTTGGTGGTGCGAGAGTTTGTAAGAACAAAGACGATGTTAGTGTATTCATAATTCCTCTTGGAAAATGATCATAAAAACAAAGAAATGAGATATTAAAATGTTTCGCACATTTCTGCACCAATGCGAAGCTAGGGGAGATTATCGATCACAAGCCAACATCAAGGGCGGGGTCGCGAACGCAGACCGTACCTCAACCGTCGGCACAATAGTGAGGCTAGGAAACAAGAAAGAGTGCACAAGAAGCCCCAGGGGGCAATTCTCCAACAAATAATGATAAGGACTTTTATTTTCTGTCTTTACTCTCCCAACCGCTTTGAATATAATTTGAATACAATGTGAATACAATATACTTGTTGTGGATTGCCGCGCCGCAATTTTAGTAGATAAATATAAGGGTCAAGAGAAGAGTAGTATATTGATTCAACAATGTGCATGTACTGTCGGTAAACTCCATGTGTGACTAGCGACAAAATCCCATGAATCTTTCTACAACAGCAACAGAGAAGTTGCAAATATTTCTTACTTGTCGGTGTCTCAAATTGGACGCTAGCTGCAAAACAAACTCCGTACGTGACAACAATTAAATGAGCAATAGCAACATACCTCAAATTTAGGTAGTATTTTCGTGTAGTCCCCCCATTATCGATAAAGACAACCACTTTATGATATCTACACATTCATTTTTGGCGTTCACTCGCATGACTTTTGACTTCTTTGCATTGATCTTAAGACAGACTCTTGCAGCTTCATCGGTTAGCCTGATGGTCTTATCTCTTATGTCAACGTACCTGGTTGAAAACAAAGCGATGATGTCGTCTGCAAAGTTTAGGTCTTCTAAGATCGAGGTGTACTTCCATCGAATACCAGTTCTTCTACCTTCCGTAGTCCTGCTCATGACCCAGTCAATTACAAGTTGAAATAGGAAACCAGACATGACGTAACCTTGCTTTACGCCTGACTGGTCTTGAAACCATTCTGTTGTTTCACCCTCATCTAGGACTGCGCACTCAAAGTTGTCGTACATCGCCTCACTTGTCGGTCTTCCGTTTTGAACGTTTACTGCTATAATTGCTCTTCTCTTCTCACCCGTTAAGGTCTTCACTGTTTGATGTAATTCCCCAGTTCTTCCATTTTCTGCTGCTGTCTCAGCATTGCCTGCCATCTCATTCAACCAGCGCCTCTTGTCTTCACGTGCACTCTTTTCCACTTCCCGGTCCTTTCCCTTATACTGCTCCCTTATTCTTTGTTTGACATCTTTCTGAACGTGTACTTTCGAGCTTCATATTTAGTTGTCTCCTTTCTTCTACTTTCTTCCACCTTCCTCCACATAACCAGGGTTTGCTTGCCCTCTTGGCTCTGCCTAGTACCTCTTTATCAGTTGCAACATAGATGCTCTCCATTCTGTTGTTCGTTTGATCGGCATTTTCTTCTTCTTCCAATCTGTTTCTGACCTCAATGTTGTACCTGTGGCGTATTTCTTCATCTGTCAGCTTTTGCATGTCATCTTGTTCGACCTTCTTTTTTCCTTGGGCTTATCTTTAACTTCAGCTTTAGTCTAGTCTCCACTAGGTAATGGTCACTTCCCACATCTGCACCTCATCGAACTACAGTGTCCATAACTGATGATCTAAATTCCTTTGTAATCATTATGTGATCTATCTGGTATTTAGTTCTGCCGTTCGGTGATGTCCATGTTGGTTTATGAATTTCCTTATGGGGGAAAACACACAGCCTTTCGCCATTTTCATTCCTGACTTCTGTGCCTGACTTTATAGATTTTACTCTGTCTAACGCCAGACAATTTTACTCGTCAAATTGAGACCTCTTGGGAGTGAAAGGGTTAAGGTCTCCAGGATAATCAGGATGTCGTTTCTGTTGCATTTTTGCATTGTACTTTCTAGTTGCTCGTAGAATTTATCTTTGCTCTCCACGTACGCGTCATTGGTCGGGGAGTATACATGTATCAATGTCAGTTTCCTATACTCTGAATAGAACCTTGCCCTGATGATCCTACTACTTTCTACCACTACTTAATATCCCCAGTATACTGCAAAAATTCAAGCCCCGATTCGTCATAATCTTAAGATAGCTGTGAATTTCTTAGTCTCAAGTTTCTGTGTTCTTGCCCAGGTCCTAGAGCAAATTGAACGCCAAAAATCCACACCAACGTATCCCGAAGCAATTCTGCATTTTCGCTACCTAGAAAACCATATTCCCACAAATAGTTTTCTTGCTCCTGTGTTATTAAATTATCCTGGTTAGCACCTTCTTCTATACCCTGCCCTACTCTTTCGTTCATTACAAAGTTTAAATCAGAATTCACATTTCTTAATGTACAACCTTTCTTGTCGACCAAAGTTTATCTCGCTTACATTGTACACTCAAATACACTTGAATGCTACTCAACATTTCATATAGAGTCTTTCCAGGATACTCTTGGCCGTCTTCCTTTCTCGCTTCTGCAACAAGTCGAAACAATGTAAAGTCCAGCTGCTCGTTGGACATCTCGTCCATATATTCTTCAATTACTGGTTCACCACTGTATTCTAATTTCAAAACTGCTTCATTTCTCTACTTCTTCAATTGATCAAAGACTTTCAAAACCCACGCCCATTTTCGATGGCTGTCGTCAGCTTTTGTCAGCTTTTGTCAAACGTCTCACATTCTGAAGCTGCAATTGCCGTCCTAAATCTTTGCTCTGTTCAGTAGAAAGAAAATGGAAACACCACTTTTAGAGGTAGATAAAAAAATAAACCACCCACAGAATTGACTAAACTTTATAAGCGTTTACCTTTGATTTCTGCTGAAATGTCAGTCTTTGCAGAGCTCTGTGTTACAGGTAATGCTTCGTCTTCTGATCCATCGCTTTTCAAAACTGAGGACTGTACTGAGTAAAATGACTGAATTCTCTGGGTTATATAAATACCTCTTACTAACCGAGTTCGAGGTCCGAACAGAAAAAAACGAGGATCCGTAACTTACGGTACGGACAGAGAAAACGAGGTTTGTAAGGTATTTATTATATCTCAAAACTTGTGAATTTAGCGGGCCGTACTGTGAAGTACGGTCCGCAAAATTGACTAATCACAGCGCGCGTACTAACTGAGAGATATAACAAAGTATGCAAATTTTCAGCGTTACACACATTGCACGTGAAGATTCAATTATAACACATACGTACGACTAAAATCGAAGATCCAACACAAACAAAGGACAATAGGGTTTGATGAGAATCATTTTAAATTATAATAGATAATTACTTCGGCACATGGCATTATGAGAAAAATTGCTGTCAAATGTCATGTGCCGAAGTAATTATCCATTAAATAGCGCGTCTTCGTGTTTTTTGTTCTTTTTTTGGGCAACACATTGGATGCCCTCCTATCGTTCCAGACAGAACTATTTCATATTTTTTGAATTCTTAAACAATAGCAACGCCTCAAAAACCTACCCGAAGGCGTGCAAGAACAATCAATAATCGTATCACAATCTGTTCTGGAAGACAAAATAACCGCAGGGAAAATGAAAGTGAGACATGACTACTTATAATCCGATCTCTAAATACTTCGGACTTGAATTATTTAACAAAAGTCATAAACATGAACTGTGGACTCAAACGCAGAAGGTAGCAAATATCAAATGGTTAAAGGCTTGAAAAGCATTGTAAATAAAACCACCAAAAATCCACCAACGAGCAGCTTATAACGTAAGGTGACATTTTAAATTATCATACACTGTTGACGATGTTCGCATAAGCTCCTTAGACAGATTATTTTAAAATAGAACGAAATCCATTATGCGCTCGTCAAATTTAACGTCATTGACTCATAGAACAGCAGGTAATAAGCGTCCAACGCCTCAAATGCTGAGCATCACGAATGGTCCAGTACATTAATAAAGTTGTCTTCTTGGTTTGGTAACGACGTAATCGAACACGTGGGCTAAGGCAATACAGCCTTTATTAAACAGTTCCGATATTAATAAAGTGGCAACGTAAGAAATTGCACACTTTATAGCTACGAAGCTAAATCCGATATTTAAATGTTCCTCTAAGGTCACTAGTGATAATTACATATTGAACTTGTAATTCCCAGTCGGGGGGAGAGGGGGGGGGGGGGATAGCAACATATGTCACCTTATAGAATTTCATGTAAAATAAACTAGAAGGTAATGTATTTGTTTATCGCGAGTGCAGTGTAGTTTCCATTCTCTGACATGGGAGAAGCTTTCTTTGACACGTTAAAGAAAGAGGGACCTTTCTAATTCCTGGAATAACTAGTTCAAAGCTAGGGTCAAAATTGACTTCTACCGTCATTTCTTAACTGATGGAATTCAAGTTGCATGGTTTGTGAACTCGTTTCGTTCACAGCTAAGAAACATTCACTAGAAGGCACTACCTCAGAATTGCATCGTAGGATTGTTAATAGTATCCTTTGCGCTGACCTAGACGTAGTTGAAGTCAATAAAATCGCAAAAAAACGGAACGAGGCCGATATCCAGCCATATTGACCGAACAAGCTTGGTCAATAAAAGATTTATTATATGACCATTTTGCCTTGTTTAGCGAGCAAGATAGGCCCATCTTGCTGCTCGGGTAGGCAATCAAAATCCAGGAGAGACCTTATCTTGGCCCCTACAGACCCAGGCATTTTAATAAAAGCAGTTATACAAAAATAGTCTACTATGGCTGTAATATTAAAAATCATTTTCTTTTCGTCTGCTTAAGAAGAAGTTTGCAAGTGTATAGCCAACTCATCCAAAGAGAAAATTTGTTGAAAACGTTGAGTTATGCTAATCAGATTCTTTGAGTGGTCGCTTACGAGAGCTAAAGACAAAGGAAAAGACCAGTTGGTATTGATCAGATGTGGTCGCAACCACACGGGAGGTTTCGCTTACTACGAGAGCTTTTCATTGGAGGGTTTAAGTTACAGTTACAGTTCAAACGGGGTTTTATAAATTAAAGGTGGTCGCAAGGACAGCTTCGACTGTGGTACAACTATGATGAACTATACTATTTAGTAGCTCCCTTAAGAATTAGTCAAATTGCGTACTAACACCTTCAAATATATGCAAAACCCTAAGCAAAACTGTATAGCAGACTGTACTAAGGTAATGGTTTTCCTATGTATACTCTTATCCTCAGATGAACAAGTTAGAATCAAATTGCACTGGCAATTTGATTCTAACTTGTTCATTTGATTCTAACTTGTTTTAATAAAATCGTTTGGCAAACGGACAACTTGCTTTCCCGCGAAAAAATGGAGATTTTACAAAAGCCACCTCACTGTTCTGTTGCTCTGTCAGAGGTCATAGTTTTCTTGATTTATTACAAATTAAAGGCAAATTTCATTGCAAAGCCCGCGGGGGTGTCCGTTTTAGAGAGAGAATGAACAAAAGAAAAATTCCAATTTTCATTTCCAAAAATGTTCGCGTCCGCTTACGAGAGAGTGTCCGCTTATGGGAATGTGTAAATACAGAGTTTGACTAGGAGGTAAAAAGGGGAATTGAAAAAAGTGTCCGTTAGCAGAGCAGTCCGCTAACGAGAGTGTCTGTTAGCGGAGAATTGACTGTATCTACATATTAATAAATATGGTAGACTCCTAACAATGATTGGTCATGGTGTTTGAAGGCAGTGCCGACTATTTAAATGGGGTAAATATGTGTTCCTGACAAAATATGAGACATATACAGAAATTTACATTGATAAAAATACCTCTGTTCTCATCACAAAATTTTTTACTAATGAGGAATTCAAGGCATGTCACTGTGCAATATACTGATCAATAGTATCGTGTGACAAAAGACGCTTTCAAATCACATGTTAGTAAACCTTTCCAGTGCCGGAAGCGAGCAAGATCAATAATGGTGTCCCCGTTTTGTGAATTTCATTTACTTTAGTTCTATCGATGATATGTCAGCTAAAAAGTTGGATACGTCTGTGGTGTTGATTGCACCGACATATTTACGACCTATCGAACTTGCCCCTCAATTGCAGGGGATCGTACAAAATCCGATGCCAGTCATCTGCTTAAATGATATTGGCTAATCTTTGTCGCATCTAGCCTTTTCATGTCAGTCACTAAACAAACACATTACGCTTTAACACAAAACTAAACTTACCACTCTAGAGAGTCATGCATCAGTTCTATATAAAGTCGACGGAACGCCTAGAACTAAGCTGTAGTTGTTGTTGTTGTTGTTGTTTATCATGTTGTTGTTGCCCTGAGGGCGCATCGTTCATTTCTTACTTTTTTATTTCTGTGTTGTCGAGATAACAAGAAGCAGCTCCCGACGTAATGAAATCGTTGGCATAGCATGCTACATGTATCGTTATTCATAACCGAATGGTTTCAGGGACCCTACTGTGACTAAATTAAAAACGTCAAAGCAAAAATAACTACCAGTTGGCATCCCTTTCGTACTGCGTGGTTTGACAAGACTATAAACACTTCCTATGTAGGAAGCTATTAGTCTATTCACGGTCACTGTCGAGATATCGTTTCTACAAGATTCCACTGTGTGTGCCACGAGTTGGTGTATAATTTGAAAAGTCGCGACAGGAAAAGACACATTGCACGAGGCTTCGAAATTCATGGCGTGCCAGACGCCGGTTGAAACGAAACAACATTTCATGCAGAAAATGTTTGCAATTTTATCAACCAAAGCCAGCAAACTTCTCAAAGGATTCCGATTCAACGAGAGTTTTACGAGATCGGATACCGCTTTAAATTACACAGTTGGCCTGCGTACATGTGATGTTGCCCGGTCAGGATTTGTTTAAGAACCGGTTCTCCGTAGAATAGCTGCTGAATTCAGTAAAGAAGTATTCAAAATGCAACTTGTTTGAATCTCTGTCCGGGAATTCTACAAAGTAGTCATATTATGCTCTTAGTACACGGGGTCCTTCCTCTAAGGCCCCCGAAATAGAGATACACCGAAACGTTCAAAAGAGAGTTGCATCAAGACATTCTCGCGATAAAACGTTGATTCTTAAGATGACTCATTTCAGACTAGGTTACAGCATACACAAATGCAAAATGCCTGAGAGCCACATGCTGATACAGCCTACTGCTTGACTCCAGGAGACAAATATTCCCAAAGAACTTAAAATGAAACGGCCAATTTGATCAAATAAATGCGATGCGTTACTTTTCGCGCTACCAAAGAACGAAAGAATGTTTTATGTTGTAAAACTGGAGAAAGCTTTATCTATAATCGACTGACCAGTTATTGAGGGGTCCTCCTTCTGCCAAGATCACGTTTGCCTCCAAGAAGATCTTTTCAGATTTTTGCTACTCTGAGGAAGACGAAAAGAAAAATACAAATGTTCAGATGAACTACTTTCACCGTATTTAGTCCATATGCGTGTGCAGTGCATTCCTGACGGTAAATCCGATATTTAGAGAAATTTGATAGTTTGCCAGCAATTAACGGTACTTGGCTCGCTTGCATTTTCCAACATAAGTTATTTGAAAACTCTTGATTTTATAGAGACACAAGAAATTCAGATAGAAAGTAAGCTGAGCTAGGAGCTTAGTTCAGTCTGAAATACAGGCGTCGGGAAAAGCGACGTTGAACAGTAAACAAATTTCATCTGAAAAATCACGCGATCTAGAGGGCGATAAATTGGAGACAACGAGCTATTGAAGTGACATGACTAGGCTCGGTAACAATTCAGATGTTGCAATTAAGAAAAATAGAAAGCCGCAGTTTGTTTGACATTGACAAATACCATTTCTGACAATTGTTGGTTGCAGAGGAGAATTGTTCACGTTTCAATATCGAGACCCCTCGACACTGCCCACGCGTAGGGCGGAAAATAACCCTGATCAAGACACGTTGTATCGGCCAAGAAATATCCAGAATGTTCATGAGCCTCCCCAAAATCAAAGTTGACATACTTCAAAGCCACCAGCTAAATCACTTCAAATATTTTGCGTTATCAGGATTTGCTTAAGAGTTATCTCGTTAGCACATCTTTGCAAGTCGACCACCCGATGTAAACAGAGGTTAATAATGCACGATATTCAAAAACGTCCACTCGCTTCAGAGAAAGCTTGAATTTGTTCACTTGTGGCTTCATCGCTTGTTACAACGTTTATAATCAGAACCAAGCGAACTGAGATGGAACGTAGAATAGATTTCCAACGGGGTATTGACAAGGCCTGACAAATGCAATGACCTTACAACGAACACTTGTATCATATTTAAAAAGTTTAATTTAGCTTGACCTGTTGAAAATAGTGTAAAAAGACAATATGAAGTGACGCAAAGTAGCTCTAGAGTTTTAAATAAATACGAGGTTAAAAGAACGAAAAATACGTGCAAACTATTAATTGGAAAGTTAAAGTGCTGCACTGTCTCGGTGTGATATTATTTGTTTTACACTACCGTAAGTTCTCAACTTTTTCAACTGTGGATGCTAAATACAACTAGGTTAATCAGAGATGAACAATAACCTTCTCTAGTGACGTTTGTTTTTCCTCTATTTCTCGTAACGAAATCTTTGTAATCGATCAAACTTTAACGCCTTGACTTGTTCGGCAATGCTAGAATTAACTTAGATGACAAAATCGAAGGATATTGATGCGATATTTCTCTCTCCGTTGTCCAGCATCATCTAAAATTCCATTTACAAGCGGCAAATCTTTGGTCCTCTCTTTTTATTACTCACGCATCCAGTCTTTCAAAACAAGATACAGTTTTTTGAACCCTCTTTTATCTCATATCAATTATAGCTATAAAAATACAAGCGCATTATAATCCAAGTAAGGGCTATATTTAGTTTTCTTTGGAGAGGATCTTTGGGACTTTACTTAACCTCTTAAAATATCGGATTTCTTTTTGCAATTTTAGTTAAGGACGACTGCTTTTCATAAGAATTCCTCGTAATTTTTTTTATAAAGCTGAATTTCGTGGAACGTTCTTGATGACGCAGAGTTTGTTACATCTGTGCATGATGTAAGTCAGGCTTCAACAAATAAAAAATACGTGACAAAATACAACAACTTGCCTAAGGAAAGTTTGTGAAGATGGAATTAATCAAAGACGATCATTTGAAAACCGCAATTTGGATGAAAAAGATGGTGCAAGGACCAAAGTGGTGGTCAACAAGCCCAAACGTGTTTTAATAACGGTCTAATATTTTAGCAAATCGATTCATATGTTTATGTCACCTTTTATAACTTTTTCGCAAGAGTGGTGTATTATGCTTTTTCCTTCTTTATTTCTGTCCTGTGTCTTTGAAAGATTCCCTGTCTAATGAGCATGCGCAGTTTGAGAGCCAATGAAAACTACAAAGCGTCCTTCGGTGAAAGATTCTGCACTCGATCATTCACAAACAGCAACTTTTGGAATTCGCTTCATCGTTTGTTTTTCATATGGTACTGTTTCCAAATGGGCATTTTGAAAGATAATACGCCAACATCTTAAAAAAGCCCTTGGTAGATGCTGTCAATGACAAACTGAAGTACAAAACTCACGGTTATACGACTTTCCAATTCCGGACGTAGGGCAAGACTTATGATATCAGAAGTAGCTTTGTACATATTGTATGGTTTGTATAATTATCCAGAGATTTTAAAGTCGGAATCAACTGAATACCTGAAGGGACGTGAAACTGGCTTTAGGTTAAAGTTAACTTGAAATCTGAAAAAAAGTTGCACTCGTTGAAGAATATTAACTGAACTTGTAAACCTCATAACTTAAGGCTAAAATACCGTTTCGTGGACGAAATTCTACCCAATAAAAAAAACATACATTACCGAGTAAATGAGACAATGCGGTTTTGTCAGCTTCAGTCTGTACCAAAACCGGAAACTAAAAGGGCAATATATATATAACTCTCTTGACCACTAAAACTGAGAGTTTAGATGAATATTTGCTCGTCTTTGTAGGAAATTGAACACGAATACAGATTTGAAAAAAAATAGAGTGAAAAGGGACCAAGCGCGATAGATCTCAATCAAAAATAGTGAAGTAGGTCCCTTACCGAAGTTAGCCGGGGATGAAGCATTAGAAAAGCTTAAGAAATATCAACATCGAAAGAACATGTAGCACGCCTTAGTTCCACAACGGTCGAAAACGATAGCAAACGTTCCCTTTTCTTTTTTTTTCCGGATTTCTTTTTTGTTTGTTTGTTTTGTTGTTTTTCTTCCTATCTTTATTTGTTTTCTTCTGGTTTTCTTTTGTTCCTTTATCTTTTTTCTGCGAAAGAGTTCAGTGCATTTTCGATAACATCATTCCAGATAATTTAAGCAAAGCTAGAGAGAGCATACCGGTGAATGGCATGGTGAGAGAAAAGGTTTACCACTGAAAAAGGTTCGCAAATCCCAAACATGAAAATTTACGCTGAACTGGGATTCGAAAGCATGAGATTGATAATTTAAACCTACCTTTACTTAAAATTATTAAGTGCAGGACGTACGGTGATTAACGGCAATCGCAATGTTCTTTCGCCCATCAATAAAAAAAATATCGTGGAAGACGTAAATTAGTATATCACGTCTGATGAATCTGTTTCGGTTATCGGAAACAGATGATGCGAGTGCAGACATACGATAAAGAATTGATACCATTCTCCCACCTGGGCTGATATCAAATGATATTGACCACTGCAATATTTAAGCACAGTCTCTTTTAACGTTTGTTTTATGAACCAGATTTTTCTCGACCTTTTTGACCCATGAGCAAAGTACCTCTATGCTTGTGTACGGAAAGACAAAGTTTGGCATATGACTTCTACATCACATAAACACTCATTTTAAAAAGTAACAAAGTCAGTCTACACCAAAGGTTGGAACTGGTTGCTTTGGAAAAAGCTCGTATCAGTATTATTGCTACGTAGGAAACGTTCGTGAAGAAGAATACAGTTTCACGAAGTGGGAATGATACTATAAAGCATGTTGAACTCCATGGAGGCAGGAACGGCTTATCTCGTGTGTTTTTGTAATTAAACATATTGTTATTAACCTTGACCGTGTCAAGGACAATGTTTATTCATTTCTGGACTCACTTATTATATATAATAAAGCTGAAAAACAGTTGTGAAACTTGTAACTTCTTTCGAAACGTAAGGCTAACCAAGGGAACATCAAGATCCCTTGTGCTCCCTTGGGCTAAAGCGTTAGGCTTACAACTTGCTAAGACTGCTTATTTTAACCGGTTTTATAAAACTTGATTGCTTGTAGTCTAATTATTAATGTAGGCATGTGATACCATTACCACCAAACTCAGTAAAAAAACGGAACGATCTATCAAACAGAACAGCTAAGCAAGGCCGGGAAAATCTACAAAGCAGCCTTTACAGCGATTATTTCTTTCACAACTGATAGAGAAACTGTGATCGAGACCGAACCACAGCCGGAGGCTGACCTACTTGGTTTATTTCTGGAACTTTCTTAGGGTCCATGCAAGTCATAAAATATATAGGAAAGATTTATTATGCATCAGGGACCCGTTTCTCGAAGGTCCCGTTAACTTAACGGGCCCGAAGCTATACTTTTAAGTGGGAGTCTATCGAATGCTTTTGTAGTTCATGGCGAACTAACCAGCCCAATATGCGAGTTAACTTAGAATATCCTGACTTATACTCAAAAACCAGCAAAATTGTAATTTCCGTTGTAAATATTGTTATCATAAAATAGCTTATCGGGCACGCTAAGTTAACGGGCCTTTCGAGAAACGGACCCCAGGTTCCTTAATTATGCCTTCAGACGATGAAGGTTCTGCAGACTCGTAACGTTTGGTGCATGGACGTGTAGAAACATCTTGGTTAGTAAACTATGTTGGTGTACATGTAAGTACAGCAAGAATTGTTCCACCCAGTGTCGGCCTGTAAAGATTCGAAACTTCGTACACCCAGATGGAACACACAACATCTTACGTAATGCGATACTGTTTGTTGAACTATTCAAGATACGTTCTCAATATTAGGACTATCAAAACCACTCAGTTCAACTTCAGTTGTTTTAAAAACTAATGTACGTAGTTTGCCTTAAATCTCTCAGTCTGAGGCCTAAGTTCACGGCGCGCCGCGCCGCAATCTATCACAGATCACTTGAGGAAACTATCTATACCAGACAATTTAAGATAATGATAGCTATCGTTGCCAAGAACTATTCAAATTGCTCATTTATATTTGCCGCTAATCAAATCAGTGTTTGGATCAGAGATATATTGTCACACGTTTGCATGCAGTAAACTTGCATGGGAACATGCTACAAAGATGCACCTACTGTTAATGCAATGTTCCCTTCACTCAATGAATGCAAATGACTTGATTATTGCCACTTTTATATTTACAGGATGAAGCTAGGAATAATTCAAACGCAACACGATCGTCTTTTAATCAGCTTATCAGATGATCTTAAACGGCTTTTATGATCAACCGTATAACTTACCCACGTGCATATACTCTGCTTGTGTCTAGTACACTTAAGTTTGTAAATGATCTAATCATTATATAGTACATGGCATTATTGAAGACAAGTTCTAGTTAGGGACCACTCATTTTTTACGAGAAAAGGGGGCTGGTCTGACAAACTTTCGACGCGTTTTATCTAACTTAGACACGGCATTCATGGAAACCAGGCTTTAATTTATATATATTTTTGTATTAATATTCCTCCTTTCTTTTAATATAATATTTGTATATAAAGTTATATTGGGTTTCGGGTTCGGGACGTTTTATATTGTTATTTTACTGCATATTGCAGGGGTTTCAATAAGTTCTAAAGTAGACGGCTGACCACATTAAAGAAGGCGGCTGTAACAGGTGAGAAATTCTGTGACTCAAGAAACTCAAGGGACCAAAAAGAAATTTAATGTTAGAAAGTAGGCGGCGATGATTTGGGAAGTAGGTTGCCGGCTTCTATTGAAACCCCTGATATTGATATCTTTTTTAAATAATTGTATTTTTGACTGATGTTTAACACCGTGTTTAAATAAAGATTGATGATGATGATGACGATGATGATGGTGGTGGGATTTGGGGGGGGGGGGGAATGAGAAAAAACGGCTTTCGAGGGGGGCCATCCCCCCCCAAAAAAAAAATGGGGAAAAGGGAGGGTCACCTGAAATATTTTAGCAATACTATAAAAAGGCATAATTTTTTAACAGGAGCCCATCAATGACATTGCTGCTTCAAGAGGATGGGGTATGTGAGAAAATTGGCAAATTGAGGGGGGGGGGGCTCACGCAATTTTTCATTATTCCAGCCCTCCCTCCCTCGTGAAAAAATGAACGGTCCCTTATTCGAGACAGTATTTTCCCACATTTGTAATCACAACCATTAATTAGGGGTTATGTGGAGAACAGAGTCGCCATGTTGTGAGAGTATACACTTTCCTCCTATCTCTGGTTCGGTTCCTGCCTCTAGCAAGATCGGTGGTTACAATTTACTAACTGTGCTCTTACTAGTTTGGAATGTTGCCCAAATACGTGAAAATCACACTGAACATGCCATCATCAGGTAAACGGAGTTCTGGTCACTGTTTTCGTCCGCCATTTAATGCTAGGTTCACGTAGCAATTTCGTTCTGGATTAGCGCTTCCGTTGGTATGTGGCATGTGAGACAACTGTAAAAATTGTTGTGATACACTTATAACGCCTACCAACGTTGGTTTTCATAATAAAGAGGTGATTAGCAAGGGCGTAATGAAAGATATTTTGATGGACGTTATGGTCTTCCCTGGCGACAAGAGATTAATAAAGGTGTCGCGTCCTTTCCAACAAGAGTACTCTCATAAACTTGGTAATATCATACGACATCTGTTTATACACTGTTGTCCACTGATAAACAGTTAATCATTTTAACACACGTGACGTGTTAAGCATACAAATTCTTCTACTTCTAGAAGTTGAGATATACATATGAACCTTGGAAACGCTCTTCAATATAACGCAGACAAAAATAGATACGCCTGGCCTGTTAGGGAAATAAAAGTGAAAAGTGCGGACTAATTTTAACCTTTCCTTTTGCGGAAACAAAACCAAGCGTTAATCCAGTTATCGTTTAAGTACTTTCACTATCAGATTTGTGAAAACGAATTCCTAGAGACAGGAAAATTAAATAGATGACCTTGGAAAGTGCTTAGAAGTTGAAATTTGCACGGAAATTAGCATGATGAAAGATAAGTACTGTAAGGAGTTCCGAGCAATTGAGCTAAGGCTGTTGGCAAAACAAACTGTATTATAGTTGGTTGACTGGTTTGTGGTCTGGCCTCGAAGAGAGAGTAGGCTGGGCAACTGTGCACATACCCCTCCCCTAATTCAACAAGTTAGAATAAGTTAAAAAGTCAGCGTTAATATTGGGTTAGGGGAGGGGTAGGTGCACAGTTGCTCAGATACTGAAATTGATCCAACAAGACTATATTTTCATTTTCATAATACATGTAACTAACTCTAATATTTTCTGTTTTCCTGCCGCGATATCACGATATCACATTTCAACCTGAATTTCAACCCGCACGCTGGTCTCAGCATTATTTACTTCTCAAACGTTGAAGAAGCCACCAAAGTAAGCGGACTCGAATCATTGCGATCAAGTCAATTTACTCTTTATAATATCATCACTACACCTTCATAATTTCTTAAATTTCCTTGATGCCGCGATTACCCGCTCGAAAGAGCGCCAATTGTGTTACCTATATCCTACATCAGTGAACTAGCTTTGACAGGAAATTTGCGATCATGTTAGCTTAAAAAAAATCACCTTTGTAATAAATCCGATCAAGAAAATACTTCATTATCTTATCATTAGTCCTGATGTCAAACTTAGCGTCCACCAACGATCACCAATTAGTTCTACAATAGCTAGGCTTTGATACAATCGTTTGGCATGCTCGCAGTATAGAAGCTAGTAGAAAATATGATATTGCACTATTTGTTATAAGTTTTCTTATCAACAGATTTTAAAAGCATATGGTATTTCTGAAGTCCAGTATCGTTCCTGTTCTTGTGTCGTCGAGGTTAAAAGGACAAAATTATCATCAGAACAATATGAGACCTTGATCACGATATCTTTCGTGATTCGAGCATGTCCTAACCGAAATTAGAAACGAGAAGTGCCGTGATACTAAGGGACCGCTTACATGATACGAATTTTCTCTCTCTCTTCTTGCGCAGTTCATTTTACCTGCAAGAGAGGGTACATCAAGGGACAGGGTTTCCTTACTGTACCTTCAAAGTATAGAAATCCCACATGGTAGGGATCCTCCCCTAAAAGTTTTGTTTTCATAAATTCATTAATCTAATACCAAAAGTTATAAACGAAGGGTTGTTCTTAGAGGGTAGGGCTGGTGCCTGGTTGAAGCCCTACCAGGCTGAAGATAAAGAACAATTTCGTCAATCAAGATTATACACACACGATTAGACACACGATCCATGCGAAAATTATTTTTTGATTTGAATTACTCTTAGCGACAACTTCTCAATCCGTCCCAGTTAAAAGCAAACACTCCCACGACATTAATTTTAAAAGCTTGTCTTAAAGCAATTTTAAGCTCATTTTTTGTCGTGTCCGAAGCGGCAATGAACATTACAAAAGATTCGCGACTACAAACAAGAGCAAGATAGGGAATCACGTTTCCTGCTAAAAAGCGCCTTTGATTCGCCAAATAGCATGTTTGCGACGTCTAGACCGCTGGAGGTAAGTTAAGATTCAACGCATCTAAAAGCACCCAGAAACAAGGGAGGGTATCCCTACAATGCCCAAATTGTGCATGTGCACTGGCGTTTATCTTAACGACTCATGCAGTGCAAAGTTTGGTAATCTTATCTTCTAAGGACACCCTTCCTCTCATGTTAACAGGCCCCAAAACTGGATGCACAATATCGTCACTTAAAAGTATTCTCTCCTTATCGAAGGAAAACCTTTTTCCAATAGCAAGACCTAATTCAAAATAGGCACCAATGTTCATATCAAACGTTGTTTTTATCGTCACAAAACTGGTCTAAGCGCCAAATTAAGTAAAACGAGAGTGTCCTGTAGTGAACTCAATAAATAAGACGTACATTTACGTGTTGTTAAGTTCCTTTTTTTGAATGAATAAACGTGAAATTCCTGTAATATCCCGGCGCTTCTAGAGAACTTCTGAGAGTGAAGATGAGACATGCCTAGGCAAAAATCGTCTGTTTTCTTCCGTTCCATATAAACGGTAATCACTGAAATGCAAAAGTCCTCATTTTGGCGGGCAAGTGAAAAAATGGACTTAAAGTTATAATCTACTGATGCGAGGTCATTGAATCAGTTTTGCACTTTATTATATCTCTCAGTTAGTCCGCGCGCTGTGATTGGTCGATTTAGCTGGCCGTACTTCACTGTACGGCCCGCTAAATTCAAAAGTTTGTTTTAAGATACGGTCTAATAAATATCTTGCAAACCTTGTTTTCTCGGTCCGTACTGTAAGTTGCACATCCTCGATTTTTCCGTTCGGATTTATGGCCCTTGAATTCGTTCTATTTCAGTGTTTTAAGTTCGTTTTAGAATAAATACTCAGGTGATTATACAAAATCGCGCGCTCTGATTGTTTCGCTATCTCGGATTATCAGCAGTCGGATAATCACCTCGACGAACAAAATGGCTGCCAGTCGTTCGTTTTTGATGAAATGAAACTTCTTCGTGTTGTACAATGCTTTTTCTTTTCTTTTTTGAAATAATCACCTGTGTATTGCTCTGATCGGTTAATCAAGCTAAAGCTATTTGCCCATAAGTGTACTGCAGCCAACAATGACTTGTACAAGTTATAGCAAATAAAAACATTCAGAATAAAATGGACAATCTTTTATCGATGCAGCCTGAAGAGGAAACAGAGATGCCATATTTCAACGCTCTTCTCGATTACTGGCTAAGTACCACCACTGAACAGGTTTCTAAATTAAAATTAAAAATTTGTAAACGCAAAACATTCGAAGAACACTTAAGAGTGAGGTAAAATTTCGAGGTAAATAAATAACGAAAAAAACTATAACCCCTAAAACCTTCAGAGATGCAAGATTTCCAAGGTCAAATAAGAGGCTCGTTAGACGCCCAAATATTCCGTTATAAACATCAAGGGAAAGCGGTAAAGAAGATAAACACACAAACCTCCACCAGATGACAGAGACTTAAAGCTGGAATCCAGCGAAGTTTTCCACTTTCCTTATTCACAGTTTACGAACGTGTAGCTCCACGCTGTCAATTATTTGGAGACGTTCCATGAAGCTCAAAGAAGCCAGGCAAGTCACAACTTTCATTTGCTCAATTGATAGCGTCCAAATCTTGTTCACGAGAGCCATTCTATTCCTAGATGACTTTTACGATCGTTATGCGTTTTCAATTTGTGGATTTTAGCAGCTAATACACTGTTGATTGTAATTCTTCACTCTGTAAATATTTTTCGATGCAAACGGCGATGAGTCGAGGTCCGACTTTCTGAATGAACTTTCGCGCACTTTGTTATTTTCACGTCATGTAAAACTTCATGAATAACCTGTAATTAAATTCATTTTTTAAAAAAACTGCCGATCGATGTTTCTATTGTGCGTAACCATTCTTTAAATAGATCGTGATTGTCATTTATCTATCTTAAAATTGTTCTGGAATATAATATTTTTTTACCCGGCGTAGAAATTGTATAAATAGAATAAGCTTGTCCTTTAATCTCACGAAGGACTGAGTAACTTACAGTTTATTTCCAGGTTTTGATCACTTACTTCTGGTCTTTTGGCCGGTAGTAAGGGATGAACCATTTTACTCTCGTGGGGGAGGGGAGGAGTTGGACAATTACCAAAAAAATTCCTGCACATCAAAAGTATAAAAAAAAAATTGTGCACAGTAGGCAAAGGTAAAAAAAAAAAAAAATGATACAAAAGGCCAAGGTGCCAAAAAAAAGTTCTCGCACAGCCCAAAGGGAAAAAAATAAATCTTAACAAGACAAAATTGCCCAGCCCCCACCCCCTCAAAAATGAAATGGTCTATTCCTAAGCGGTCCAGAAACGTCGCTTGATCTCTGTATTATGTAAACCATACATTGTGGCCATTTTTTTAAAAATGCCACAGAGCGGAGAGTTTTGTACTACAGCACTGTTTGTTTTACTTCACACGGATCACTGCATGCTTGGTATCAAAGAATTCTAAGATTTTGTGCGCTCTCTAAAAAGTGCTTACACCTCACTTGATTATAACAGTAGTTAAGTACAAGTACAAAGTAAAGTGGCGCTGTCTTAAATTCGTCTTAGAAGCACATTGACACATCCAGTAACCAGCTACATCAACTCCGCTTAATTATGCAAGAGAATTTTAACTCAAACAGCAGGCTTGCAGCTGAGCATTAATATAAGCATGTTTAACCTCACGCGAGATGCCAAACTATGTCTCTGGTATTTAGGTCAGTCTACCGATCTTCACTGCAGATGTTGCCGATGTAACGCAGAGCTTAAAATGAATTATTTTCCTGAAATCAACAGTACTGTTTCTCCCCCAGCTTTCCGGAAAGTACGATTTTGTGTTCTTATTCAAATTAGTCAAATTAACTCAATAACTACTGTTATTAAAGTGATACTGTGTTGATATTACATGCACACGTCTCTCTAACAGTGCATAAGGTATAAATAAGCTTTAAAGCACACATTCTTGTTTAGAAAAACGCTTTAAATGTTGCAGCTCTAGGTAAGCCTCAAAAGAATTTTCATTAGACGTGTGCATGTAATATCATCGTGTGACAAAAGGAGAATTTATATTATCATCACATTTTCCACGATCAACAACAACACATTCCTTTAAAGTTTTCATTAGTTCATGAGTAACGAGTACATTGACAACAAAGAGTCGTTAATACTTCTTTAATTTTTAGCTGGGTATTGTCAAATCAAGAATGACTAATTAATGCACGAGTTGGCCGGATACATGCACTTTAGCCGTCGCTAAAGTGCATGTATCCGGCGTATGACGGCTAAAGTGCATGCACTTTAGCCGTCATAATCTTTGTTACTTCTCCGAGCACTTCACATTTTCGTAACCTCAGAATGATCTGCTCGATAAGAAAAAAAATTTCTCACTCTTCAATCTGACACTATTGCTTTCAAAAACCACTTAAAGGCCTCTAATAGTCACTAATATTATTAAAATTACAGTACCTTTATGGAAGTGCAAGAAATGCCTCAGCAAAAAGGGCCAGCTGCCGTATCGGCGAACCAGAGGGACATTTCCGATTCGACTTTGCAATCCTTAGCGCGACTGTATATAAATACCAATATGGTACTATATTTATTATGTTTCAACTTAGCTCCCGCGACCTGCTTTGTTTTGCAAATGCATGGCAGTCATTTTGCTGGAGGCAAAAAAGATAATTGAGTCGTCCTCAAACATTTCTGTGCTTTTTCGCATTCTTGGCCATGGCACTTCTATTAAACATAAACCTTTCGAGGGCTATCAACTCATAGCCTACAGCTAACAGTCAAACCGGCTTTTGGCTCTTCAAATCTTTATTCAGACAAAGGCACGCATGGAATGCCTTCAGTTAGGCTATCAGTGTTAAAAATGCTGAATTATGAGGATCAAAAAGAGAATTTTGTAATCTGGTACTTATTACAAATTACAAATTATATCAGTCTTTCTTAATTTCGAAAATCATTTATCACCTCTTTATTTTGCAGATGCTATGTAATCGCGCTTAGTTTGGAGATGGCTAAGGGCGCCTATCCAAGCCCTGAAAACGCCTCCACATGAGGGCCACCCTTGTCTCAGGCGGATTAGCTATAAACCAAGCACACAGATATGGAAATCCAACTTAATGGGAGTTTCTACCATGGCTAAATAGGATAGCTTTCTCACAAACAATGGCAAGCTAATTAGGTTTATTTCATTGATAACGCGGAATGATTGTGATGGAAGGCTTTGTCGTCTACACCTCTGCTGACTGTACATCATAGATGCTCAGCTGAGCTTTGCATAGAATGGTCACACTGCATGGCTTGATCCAAAGACCAAAAAGTCAGAACCACACTGTATCGTAAAACAAACAGTACCAGAGTACAGGAAAGCTCAATGGCGTTCAAAAACAGGCTTGGCCACACCATGATTCAGTGAAAAACGGATAGAAAGGTAAGAACCACACTATATAGAAAAACAGCTTTCCAAAGAAAGGACACACTTCATGGTTTGATCAACAGATGAAAAAGTTTGAATAACACCAAATATAGCAAACTGTACCACATCAGTACAGTAACGTTCAGTAGCTTTCCAAAGACCAGACACACTGCATGGTTTGATCCACAGGTGAAAACGTTTGAACCACTCCATAAAGTTGAGAAACAGGTACGGTATTAACCCACTTAAGCGCAGTTTGCACTAATTTAGCAAGGTCAAAAGCCAAACACAGTTCATTGTTATTATTGTGAGTGGATAAGTTAAACCAAGCTTTTAGTGAATGGCAATGGAATACCGTGATGGTCTACTGGAACTGTCTTTTCATGTCTTTAATTTCTATTAATATTTGTTTGGCACTGCAGGTAGTGACATAGCGCTCACATGTAGATATGCAAGTTTTTCTTTTTTGTTCAAATTTGAATCCTGTGCTTCATAAAGCCAAGCCTTGCGTCATACTCTACATATACTCTGCCAACACTTAACAGTTTTTAAGTACAAGTAGGAAAAAAAAAACTTTTAAATCAATTCTACGAAGACCCGGATCCAAACTTTTAAACGTGCACAAATTAAATATGCGATTGTAATATGTTTACTCCTCAGTCATAAGAGCAATTCGAGCTGTTGAACCATTTATGACTTTTCAGGAAATAGAGGATCGCACTTGATTTTCCCATTCAAAGCAGAAATAATTCAGTCTCTTAATAAGGATCCTTCTTTTGCTGCTGTCCTGAAATACACGATGACATATAGCCTGTGGCCATAACCTCGACCGCTACGTATTTTCTGACTGTATTCAGCCATGCATAAAGGGCGGATGCTTTTAATAAATTGGTTTTGTGAGTCAGTGTGTTTTCTTAGCTTAGCTGAACCCTTCAATTGTATTCCACACACCCTTATTTTAAATGCTCTAACGATATTACGTAGAGTTAGGCTACCTGTGACATGTGCAATGGACTGCGAAAAAACAAACGGGAAAATGGCCAAACTAACTTTTGTTGAGTTACTGCTTCACAAAGAAAATGCTTTAAAACTACAACTCCGGATCAGGCCTAACTTAACTAATTAGGAAACCAGGCTATTTATTCAATTCCTGCCCAGTTGCAGTAGTAAAAAATTCGTCACTTAACCTCTGTATAATTTCAACAACCTGTGCAGCTTTGCAGATCCACGTTTATAGGCGACAGAATGCGGCAAAGAACACAAAGGGTATCAAACTTATGTGGCGCCAAGAAGACTGACTTAGATTGAACAGGAAATTTAACTTCAAGCGAGTTTAAATTAGAAACCTTCGCATGAGTGCTTTTTGGTCGACACCAAGTAATTCGCTATCAATAGCCGCACGAGTATTAAGAATTAATGAACTTAATATACATTATTACCAGTTTCACTCGAGAAAGATAGTATTAGTTGCTATCGCTATCAATACAAACTTCAAATCAGGGACAACGTATAAACAGTTTCAGTTTCGAAGATTACATGATTTTCCACAGGGACCAATGTTGGATAATTGTTGTCGCGCAAAACATGCGAGCAATATTGCAAATTTTTTTGTCATGATCTCTGAGCTAACCTGCTGTTAATTTCCAGGTTAACCTATAAAACAAAATTAACCTATCTTCTTTACTTTTTTAAAGTCTCATAGCTAATTTTGAATGCCGAACGTTGCGTTGAAATGTAAGTTGCTTTTATCTGATTAAGTTCAGTACTGTGTTGGCTTCAGTACTGTGACGTCTTTGTTTTAGTGTGTGTGTTAAAACATAGTCAGTTTCAAATCACACAAAGGAACAAATATTTCGTGGGCAGAAACACGCTAAGTAAACAAAATTTGAAAGTAAATAAATTTTAAACTTCATACAAACAATAACTACAAATAGCTGAAGAACTAAAAGAACTACTTGTCAATGAACAAAACTGACGAGATGAAGCATTATTCAATGGCTGATCGTTGAAATGTAGACAGCAACACAAAAGTTTCTGATAACAATTTAAGATTCCAAGAATCTCAAGTTGACTGATTTAAACAAAAGAAACAAATGATGTAGTAGACATTCGAGTCGACGCCTGCACTGATGTGGTAACGTACTCACAACTACCTAACACTGACCGGCTTTGGATTCAATGCAGAATTGCTTGCAACTCAGTTGTTTAGAAAATCGACGGTAAGAAACAACTAGCAACTTCATAAACTTACGTTTGTCCAACTTCCGTTTTAAGCAAACGTTCGCGTACCCGGCAAACTTCGTGCACGCCAGTGAACCGAGAACTGAACATATTTCTGTGTATTACGCACGTTATATAATTGTTCAAAAATTATTGTCAACTTAATTTCACGCTACGCAAGTTTTGCGCGGTTAAATTGGGCCCAACTCATCGCTATCAGTTCAAACAAGAATACCACTGGTTGGATTTGAGTGTGTTAAGTCAGTTAATAATTCTAGATTTGTCATGTTTTTTATAAACTGATCATTATCGGCTTAGGTCTTAAATACTTTTCTGAATTATAACCATGATTGTACCAAATTAAATACAACAGTCGCTATGATAGCCATGACAAAGTAACCTTAGGATAGCTAGATACTCAGAATTCTGACTAACCCCACAGTCTCTTACATGATGTACTTACCAAAATCCAACACAATAGTGGCATTTATCAACTATGTCTTTTTTCCTTTAAAAAAATGCAACAGCTGCGATGCACATTCTGATTGGGTTATCCGAGTTTATTATAACGTATACGTAATAATGCTGGCAGCCTATCTGACGCTTGCATTTTAGAGCAACATACGCTACAGTACGTCACACACCATTTGATAAGATAATCCTGTTTTCTTTCCTTTTGTGGAGTTATGGCGGATTATGAGGAGAAGGAACTATCAACAATCACTCGCCCTTCTTTATATAGAGTGGTCTTCAATGAGGCGCAGGCTGCTAGCCATGCTACCACGTTGTGTATGCCCACTTGTAGGTTACAATTTTTTCGTATGTATTTCTCAGCTTCATTCTTTTACCGTCAGAAAACAATAATGTTCAGATCGGACCACAGTTACAAATACAGTTGTGTGAACAGCAAAATATCGGTAGAAATTGACCATGAACCTGCACGTCTAATAAACGTCTCTATCTTGGATCAACTGCAACAAAGGGGATGATGGTCAGTTCTTCAGTTGAAAAGTACTATAGTGCAGTTGTAATGATTGCTTACAACACAGCGCGTGTGACTTTAACTTCGTGATCGGTAGATGAAAGAACCATGCCGAGTGTGATCATTCTTTTCAAAGCTACCTGAAAGTTAAACCATGTGTTGTGACTAGCATACTCAGGATGAAAATGTTAGTTTTTCATATTTGTAGTAAAGAAACGGAACGTTACTGTACTGTGCAGTGATATATTCCGACTAAAATCTGCAGCAAAGTTAATAACAAACTATCCGATATATGTGGCTTTTTTTTTTATCATGGAGGAGGGTGCCTCGGGGGGATAGGGGCACCCTATGTAGTAGGGTTTCCCTTCTCTTTTGTTTTATGCAATTCGTTCTACATGCGAGACAGGGCGCCCCTAGGGGCTAGGGTTTCCCTGCCTTGAAGGTATGGAAACCCTAGGGCTAAGGGTTAACTTTTGTTGACATAATCCCATGTAAAACCAAACGGTAGGGCTGGTTCGGTGGGCTGGGGTTATGTCTTGTTATGATCAGGCCGATTTATGGAGCCCATTCGTCGATCAGTGTCATAAAAACTCCTCGATCAAATCAAAAATTATTTTTCCACTTTTCATTATTATACCGGTGAATAGATTTGAGGTATCACGGCTCTTCTCAACTATGTTTTCGCCAAACTCGGCGGCAGGATTGTCTCGGAGCGTTTCAAAGTCGTGTCACGCAACCATTCTCGAGAATTAAATATGTCGAGATCAATTCACTTAACTGGAAAGCGGCGGCTAAGGACGAGAGAGTGACAAGAATTGCGTTTGCCACCGAGATTTGTCTGCGATCCGCCATTTTGTCTTATTTACTTAGCTCTTGGCCCTAGGGAGGGTGCTCCTACCTTTCATGTAGAACCGCACTATCTATAGCCCTACTAGGCAGGGTGCCCTTATACCCCCGAGGCATCCTCTTTCCATGTAAACAGGCCAAGACTATTGTTAGAAAAATATTTTTGAATATTTTGATAAGCATTGTTGTACTTCCGCCGAACCCCACGAGTTATCAAAGGAAGGGCGTACAAAGCTTTTAAATCTATCAATTTACTAATTAGTGCGTTTCCTTTTGCTTTACCGCATACAAAAAACTGGGTGGTTGCTGGCGTCACAATAGATAGAGGTTATGAAGGCTTACAAATAAAAGTCACGTTTACACAAGACAGGCAATGGATTGGCCTCAACTCACCCACCCTTGCAGAGCCTTGATTGGTTACCGCAATTAGCTTTTTTTTAACTTGACAAAAACTCATACGGATAACTGGGTACTAGTTGCTGGCGTCACAAAAGATCGAGGTTTTGCAAAGACGTCAGAAGTCTTACAAATCAAAGTCGCTTTTACACATGACAAGCAATGCCTTTGCCTGTTTGCCTCAACTTATTCACCCTTGTAGAGCGTTGATTGGTTTTCGCAATTAGCTTTTGTTCAACCGAACAAACACGTCCATTTTCAACTTAACTACCTCCTTAGAAATTTGTTTACTTCAAAATATCTTTCGCATTCCTTTATTCTTTTATTGTTTCGTATTCTCTCTCTTCCATCTTCTTTGCTTAGCATCTCCTCTCCTCCTCTCTCAATCCTCCCACATGCATTTTTGTGCCCCTATCATACCCCTTTTAGGTGAAGGTGAAGGGTGCCATTTTCATGCTCATTGCAGCTACTAGCTGAATTACGGAGGAACCAGAGGGTGAGATCGGACATCAGCATATAAAAGACGCCTCTGGCAGCCACATCACAGTCCATGAATGATCTCACCCCACCCGCCCAAACCAGTGACGGCACAAGTCAGCTTTATGGATCCAATCTCAGTGAGTAAAATCGAGTCAATTGGAATTGCCCACGATGCTAGTGCACATGAAAGGTCACTTGGAAAGCACGATCTGGAACATGCTCCTCCTATCAAAGGACTTTGCCGAATGATGCACAAGTTCCTTCGCAATCGCCTTACTTCGCAAAAAAAGGGAAAGGGCTTACTAACCCCTTCTGTGCAAGTATATGATTTATTTACTCAATTTGTTGATATCATTCCTTAAACGGGCATAATTATAATGGTATGCGCTTCATGTATCCCGTATTATACTACATTATAATCATATATGATATATTATAGATATTCTAATACATTTTAATATATCCGATATACATTATAGTAAAGGATACATGAAGTACCCACGATCATAATCATGAACTAACTGTTGACCTGTTCCAGGCGCAGGTGCAGCCGTAGATCCACACCGGTTTCCCCAATTTTACGGGAATCGGTCAGATTTTCCACAATAAATAATATAGTTTTAGAAAAAAGGTTCCAAACTAAAATCTGGAAAATGGTTTGAACAAACTCTTTTTGCCCCCTGTCCTCTAGGAAATCGGTCACCATTTATTCTAGATCCGCGCCTGAGATGGCTGCTTTATTGTGTGGCTTACACGAGTTGTGTAGCCTCATTATGGCGCGATCTGATTTATTTATTTATTTACCATGAAAGTCAAGTGCTTGTCACGTGGTCTAGTAAACCTCCCATGTACGCAATGCGGGCCTATTTTATCAGCAGGTAGAGCATCGCACCCGGGGATATTAGCGAAGTCGAAAGTTCCATTACCGTTCAAGCCTGCATTTTGTTGTTTTTTTTTATTTTTGTCTTGTTTTATTTTTTTTTTTCAAGCTTCATCGCATTTGCTAAATATTGCGTTATCATTGCAGTGAAGGTCAAAGCAAAAATTATATTCAGTTCAACCGCAGTGCAAATATAGGATTTGTTTCATATATAAAATCAAACCATAACCGAGGGACACCGATATCAACCTTATCACGTGATCGGTATAACAAACAGAACAGACTTTCGAGGGGGCCCTGCAGAGATGTCATTTTCTGTGGATGTGCGATCTTGTGGTTTCTGTTGTCTTTGGTCATGTTCGGGTTAGGAGCAAGAGTATAACGTCTATTACCATTTATTATCATCGATATCCAGTTAGCCGACCGATTAGTAAACAAAGTTTTAGTCCGATTCTGTTATTCTAAACAATCGCCCTAAAGCTGTAGAGTAGAGTACTATTCTGTAGCTCTTTACATTATGATCAAAGGCCGCAAATAAAACTTTTGAATTCCACCACACTGTCTAGTTAAACCAACAGTACCACAGTACAGTATTGTTAAGTAGCTTTACAAAGAATGGTCACACTGCATGGTTAAAATTAAATTATGTATTGTCTTGATAATGCATACGTGCTTGCTTGGCATTGCTCAGCATGCAACCAGCGACCCCATGTGACTTAAAGGAAAAAGGTAAGTGACCTCAGTTTCTGGAAAACAGGTACTCTAGGATAGGAGTGATTTGGGGGGTTTACTCTGGTATAGGGTAGCAAAATTCAGCTGAACCAGCTCTGGTATAGGCTAAGGGTTCCAGGGTTCCAGCGGCACATCCCCACCCAGAAATTCCTAAAGTACCCCCCCGGCGGGCCAAACTGCATGGTTCGATCCACAGACGAAAAATTTAGGGCAGCCCCACTCCCAAGTAAGACAGCCAGTCACTGCGACAGTAAAGAACTAATGATACTTTGTGGGAAACACGAACGCGATGTAACTATGAGAGACAGGATTGATAACAAAGCATGAATCGTATTTCACATCGTGGAAAGACTGAGTGCATTTTGCATTCAACGTTCATCACCAATATATGTTGCCTCAGCCAAGTGTGATATTGGGAAGGATGCTTGCTGTCATTAGTCTCTATTGTTAATTCCATGGGGGCAGTTATTTTAGTTGTTTCCAAGGTAATGTTTTCATCTAAATAAATCGCACTCGTTAAAAATCTTAAATAGTTTTAAAAAGTATTTCATTGTATGGTATTTTTAGAGTAATTTCTCGGCGGGATGCAATTTAGGCCACACGTCTTCTATTGTTAACAATGTTAATTTTTCAGTCTCATTGTGAAGCGAATACATTTTTTTCTTCAACACTAAAAGACTTGAATTCAGTATGTGATTGACAAACAGCACAAGTTTCTCCTTCCTTTTTTCTTCAACGCAATTTTTTTAATTTGGATTTTGCACTACATGAGAGTTAACATTTGGCTCAGTGGATTTGACTAAAAGAACGAGGTCACATAGTGATTACAAAGCATGAAGTTACGTGCAGTTGTTTTTGCTTACAAAAACCAGTCCTATACATAACAGCAGCCGTCACACACGAATATCGCTCACTACGTTTTTTTAACTTCTGCAACTGAAATGACTCTGATCTGACAATGATTCAACACTGGGAAAGCTCGTAGACAAAACGCCACTGAGGTCTTTCGAAGATTGCTAATTACAAGGATAGTCTGTCCATACTCAAGCGTATGGTTTTCAGAAGTACAGAAAGTTGTAAAGGTGCCATTTACGAAGAATGAACTTCAGTCCGTTGTCAGCAAATCACAAAAGTGATCAAATTCTGGTATTAAAATTAAGGTCAGATTACGATTACATCCGATTCGCTTGCTTCAAAGAAATCTGATTTGTAAGTAGAGCATTCATTTCTGTAAGCTTGACAAAGAAGCAGTCACCAGTCAGCTTCATCGAAGTCTCGTTTCTCGACATAAATATAACGGCTGGAGGCTCTTTAGGACATGTTTGACCGGACTTACGGTACACTGCGCGAATATCTATGTTCAAAACATTTTGGAAAGAAACGCGCCGAGAAATCACAGCATGAAGTCCCTAAGGTGGACATATAACAAAAGACTTGAAAATTGAGTAGTCGACAGCCTGATATGTATTGTTTATCTATACACTATTTTAAATGCGATAAAATAAGAAGACAGCTCTTCCGGTACCACCTTAATTCCAACCTACCCGCGGAGGAGCTACATTAACCCGCTACCAGGTGGTTTAGCGGCAAAGTTGCTTTCTTGCCTTTCCTAAATTATGTAATTTGACGGGATTTGCAGACCCTTGCTTCTCAAACGAACACTTTATATCGGCGCAAAAGCATTTTTACCGCACACCACCCAGTAAAACAGCTGTCCAAGCGCAAGCCGTTTATTTTCTAAAATATCACTGGGAATTGTCACTGACATTTAGTCGTTGAATATTAGCTAATGATTAATCCGGCCACTGTCAGCTAGAAATGGGTGCTTTTCAAATGTTCCACGCAAGCAAGGAAGACTTATTTTACTATGCAAGAATCGGTGGCCTTTTAAGTCTAGATGCTAAGGACAACTGATCTTGTGGAAAAATTAAAAACAACGCTCCTCGTAAATTACAGTATTGTCATCATAACGCATAATACTACTGAAAATGAGCAGCCTATACATGGCTCTATTCATCACGTATTTTATGTTCGCTTTTTGCTTATTTTACGAACTGAGAAAATTGCTGCGTTTAAAATATGTAACTTGACCAAAGCTATGAATATGCATCAGTATAATAACGGCACAGTGATTACTGGCGAGATTATGGCAAAGTATAAATAACTCACTCGTGCTCTCGCTTTCTCTACAAGCTTCAATCTGAGAGAGGCTTTAAATCACTTGATAACAGTCAATTTGAAACTTTGCGTGGGATGGAAAGCTCTTACCTGAAGCCCTTGAGCAGGTATTTCAGCGTCGGAGTATCTCAGGTTTAAAGATACCATAAACGAAGCTTTGTAAGTCTGAATTTAAGCCAGATAAATTGTGATGTTGTGTGTTTAGGAACGGAACAAAGATATTTTCCAAGCATTCCTCTAAAGTTTACTTAATACTTGCGAGACAGCACTATGACACTTCGAAAATATTTCAGTTGAAGAGTACAGCGAAATAGCACTGGTTTGCGAGATGAATTTATAATTTTAAGGTGTCGGTGAATACATGAACAGGCAAGGTTCAAGTTCAAAGACTGTATGAGTAAGTTGAACAACCTTTCAGCGACACATCTGAAGGGATTTCTACACTCTGGATGAAAACACGAAGTTACAAGAGAGTGGCTCTTTTTCTGCGGCGATACGAGACAAAGAATAAACAATGATCTTACCTTCAAAAACGTCATCAATCGTTTTAGTGTAGATAGTCAGCCCTGAATGACGGAACAGGCAAAGAACTTTTCACGACCTTTCAAAGGGACCTCGTCTGGACTCAAAACGGCGTGTTCGACGCTGGATTGATTCCGTCAGCGTGAAAGACTTTCCGGTTGGCAAGACTCGTCGTCTAATTCCATTACAATTACTGCTTACCAATTTCCGACTTTAATGATATTGTTTTAAAATGGCGAAGCCTAATTTGTTAATCAATACCTAAGCTGTTCTTTAATTAAATTACTCCAAGACCCCAATCGATATTCCAAGACAAAAAAAAGCAGCAATTCAATTCATAAGACGTTTTAACTAGTCATTCTAGCAGAAATGAATTACTTCTCATGCCTTTAAAATCGATAAAAAAAACAAGTAGTATATTTAATCAGATCAGAGATGAGAACAACTCCATTTTCGATTAATTGCAATTTGTTGCATTGTCTATCAGCCGTTACCATAGCAACAATTTCTCCCAGGTGAGAAATGGGGTTAACCGTTAGCCGTAAAACGGGCCAAAAAAATAACGGTTAGGCGTAAATATTGAAAAATTTTAGCCGTTAGCCGTAAAAAATATTAATCGTTAGCCGTAAAACAGCCAAAAATATTAACCGTTAGCCGTAAAACAGTCAAAAATATTAACCACCCCATCTGTTACTGGTGAAGCCAAGGAACAAGAGACTCTTTGTTTGTGATCGCGCGATGCAGGTTTACCAATGCCAGAGGTTGATTCAGAATTCACGTCTCTTTTAAATTGCGTCTGAAAATAAAAACGTTTCACTGCATGAAGACTTCTCTACTTTTCGTGTATAATTCGAGTTCAAACTTAGTCCTGGGGTTTGACTCTAAAAATCTTAGCTGTGGTCACACCAAAGACTTTAAACCATGGGAAACGTGACTTGATGACAGTCCGCCCAAGGCAAATCTTAATATTTGCCGCTGTGACCGATCTTTACAGATCGCAAGGTATATTACTTTAGCCCACATAGCTGGGATCCGTCAAACTCGGGAACAAAAGGCGTTTGCTCAGGACAGTACCATATCCCAACTCATGCTTGATAATTAGATTGGGCCCCCCAGGAGCCCATTACCAGGAGCGTGCAACTGCTATAGGTTTATGCAACGGCGTTTTCACAAGTAAGGTTATTTTTAGAGCGGCTTCTCCCGCGAAAAAAAGTTGTTTCCGCTGTCTCAGTTATCCCATCGGAGCTACTATTCTCTGTGTAAATACCTTGACTATCGTCTGAAATGTTGTCCGAACACTCCGATGAAGACTCGTGTATGTCGGCTACGTTCGTTGTCGCTATAGGCGGTTATCATGTTACATATCAATCATGCACTAGCTCTTTCACTGCATATTTCACGCGTTGGACCTTCCCAATTGGAGATTTCTTTCTTTCATCGGCAGCACACCCTCCAAACAGTCTTTTCGTGAACTGTTTCCGTTTCTCTGGAGTTTTCTGTGATATTCCTTCCAACAAAGTATACAGACTGCCCAGATTGCGGATTTTCCTTGCACAAGGATTGCAAACGCGATCTGGAAAATTTTCGTCACGTTCGATGGAAATGCCAGTCTTTTTCAAAACTTCTGTTAACACGACTCCACGACAATCTTTTCTGTTGGAAGGCTTGAACAGATTCTCGCTCGATAAATATCCGCGAAAAATTACCCTGCTGACTTTAGCGCTAACATTTTCGCGGTTTTAATTTTACCGGAAGTCAATATCATTGGGTCTGGTGTGACGGTTGACGTGACAGTTGATGCCCCTAGGGAGCGAAAGCAATTAGGGGCTTTCGATAAGCTTTCAGTGAGCTCAGCAGCAGGCTTTTCCTTTCCTTTCCTGCGCCTACCCCCCCCCCTCCCCCTGTGCCCCGTGCCCTCCCGCTTGCCTGAAAGGAAACGAGAAAGACTGCTGCGCAGGCTAGTCTAGCTACAGAGGGTAGAAGGTAAGGGATTGGGTGGGCGAGGCTAACCTGCGATCTAAGGCCAGTGAGTCCTAGGTATAGGACGATCTCCGATCTGCGGCCTAACTCTGTAGGCTGTACTAGAGAGACTGAAGTATCACGTGAAAGGTATCGAATTATCTGTGCGCATGAGTCAGGACACTACCATGTCCCGACTCTTGCTTGATAATTAGATTGAGCTGAAATCCGTGTAGCGGGAAGTGGGCACCACGGTAGGGATTCTTCCTCCACTCTTCGATCCTTAACCCCGATCTCATTGATAGGCCAAACCTGTAAGCCCAAACCATAAAGCCACTCCTAACGAGATCTACTGATTGAACGGAGCATCGCGGAGCTTTAGGACAAAACAAAGCCCTGGTGGGAATTTATAAGACGTGTTTGTCCGTTAATCAACACGATGCAGTGTGGGAGCTGTAAGCAGGTTCGAATAACAGCTGCTCGTTCGATCCTGAGTAGCCGAGTTCAACTTGGCAGATACCGCCTCCTGTCCCATAGTTTTCAGTAGCTCCATGTAGTACGTAGCCATGCGAGGCGATTTCCAACCAATATGGTCTAAAATATACTGCAGGGAATTCCCAGTGAGGGCCAAAGTTATGGCGCATCCACATCAGAAAGTATACATGGTCTTTTTGCCAATAGGTAAATCAGCCAAGTATGTTTTAAGATGGCCTTCTGCTGCATCTGAAGGAATGGCTTAACCTGCGATCAGGCGTTTTTTTCGGCGAACGGACCACACGCCATACAGCTGAACAAGGGAAGGACGCCTGATCGCAAGTTAGGAACGGGTGGGAAGTGACGACATTTTCCTGTGTAATACGAAACAGATGGCCGCTAGTAAGGGAAAAATAAACCCAGGGCATGAGAGACCGCCATGTAATCGTCGATACCTTTCACAGGGCAGAAGCTGACGTTAGCCTGAGGGTGTCGCTGTAGTCCGAAGATATTCGAATCTCCGCAACGTAAAGGTTTCCCGAACACGTGATTGAAAAGTAAGCCTTTGTCCTTAGGAAAACGCATGATTTCCTTTGACTCAGGTCTGAGGGCCTGTCTCCCTAGACAAAATGTCTCTAGCATGTATGAAGACATGGGAGGGGTCTATACCTGGGCTTTAATCACTCTATCTTTGAACAAAGTATCATAAGATCATGGACAAAGTACGGTTCCGCCTGTTGTGGTAGCACTTGTCAATGAGTCTGAAGCTATTCCTCGGTGAGGTCATACGATCATATGTGATGCAGGATTTGGAAGGACATATCGAACGGGGACTGTGTACCGTGGTTCGATGATCCCGAAGGATTGCTCAGATGTGGCCGATAAGGGAATCAACAGTTTCAAAGACAAGAGGTTTGGGGCAGTCACATTCTTCCGTGATGTGAGGAAGAGCCGAAGTGTGGGCCGGCTTCTCTTTGTACCAGAGTTTTCGCATCCTTGTCCTTCCATATAAGGAAGTGAACGATATTCCGCTGGCTGGTGGTTAAGAAAGCTTCAGGTGGCTTAGTCTCGACAGAAAACGAAAAAGTTCTAGTCCCAGATGACTCTGCTTCCTCTCATAATTCGATAATGTCAGGCAGGGTTCGAGTTCTAGGCGTCTGGATTCAAATACTTTAGCATCGAGATCCTGACTTGGCCGGTTGGGGAGAAGTGAGGACTGACGGGGGCGTGCCGTATGACTGGGGAATCTGTAAGAAAGGGTATTCCAGGCGAAAAATTGTTGACATTCGACTAGGATGCAAGACTTCAATATAGTGTCGAGGAGTGGAATGTGCTATAAGCAGTCCAGAATCGTTAATATGGCGGCCATTGCAGAAATCGGAGGATTTTGCATACACTTTGCTTTAATCGCTTTTCATTCGTAACTGGTCGGGTTATCTAGCCACAATTTTAGCGGAGCTCCACAGCAGCTCGAAGAGCCGCAGAGCGGAGCCCCATAACTACCGTGCGAGGATAGAAATTGAGAAAACCATGCGTTTGAGTTTTCATGGTCATCGTGGTTAGCGGCATGGCTCGCGGGCGCGTGCGCCTAGCGCGACGGCGACGACGATGTTGCCCCAACATGGCGGCCATAGTCATCCGGAATATTTAGGTCTTAAACCGAAACGAAGCTTTGTTTTTCGCGCACAACCTACAGCCAACAGTCTACAGCAGTCTACAATATTTTGTTGAAGAAACGGATTATTCATAGCGGTTTTGGAGGAAAAATTTTCTTCCTACAAGTTTTCAAGCGTTCTTGAAGGGACATAAGCATAAAGCTGAGTTCTTTCTACAAGTTTTCAAGCATTTTTGGAGGGACTGTGTGAGGAGCTCCGCTTTTAGGTTTGCCTAAATCTATTTAATATTTGATATGGACAAGAAAGGAACGTTTTTCGCCTTTTTGAAAGATGGTGGTGGCAGAGCGGGTTAAACGGTTGGAAATGTTAAGTGTAAAGTGGGACAGCGCACGAAATTAGGTCCCAAAGTGAGGTCAATCGTGTGATCCTGGAGACGAGACCAGAGAACAGGACTCAGCATGACATCGTTGTTCGAAGCGCGGCGAGACGGGGCGTCAACTAGGCAGTTTTGTAGGTCTGATTGGAAAGCGCGGAATGTTAAAATCAAGCCATAACGCTCTTTAACTGCGATGTCTGTGGACATTATCTCGCTATTAAAATAATCACCTGCTGTTCGGATTCCTTGAGGGATAGACAAAACGCCACTCCATTGGGTGAGGGATGCGTCAAGTAACCCACTTTTACTATGCTATGTTCTTCCTTCCGACGCGGAAGACAGCCTCTCCAATAATGGTCAATAAAAAGCTAGTGCATTAACTCTTGATCATGACGCAGATCACCGAACATCGAAATAGGCTTTGCGCAGTAAACTGAGATATAGCGCACGCTATCTGGCGAGTATAGAGTTTTGCCGCTGGAACTATCAAACCCAGGGAGATTTCGGTAAGGTTTGCTAAGATGTTAAATAGAACACAGCGGACATCTAGAGAGTTCCCTGTTCTTTGAAAATAAGAAACCCTCTCTTGGATGGCAATCAGCTTATCCCTTTCTTCCCTCTTTGCCAGTGTGGCCTCGTCCATAAGGGAACGGAGCTTCGTCACGGCCGAATTGTCGTTAAAATCTAGGACCCTTCAGTTCGGCCTTTGGGTCGTTGTAACGCCTTTGATGATCTGCTCCCTGAAGTTGACTAACCTTGGAACGCAAGTCTTTTAACATAGCAGAGAACACCTATCGGGGAAAAGAAGGATCAAAGAAAGAAAGGCAACGAATGCTTGGTCACGAAACCCGGATAATCTCGACACAGGAATTGCCCTTCTCGTTCCCGTGCACCAAGTTAATTTCCGAAGCTATCGTGCGACGGAGAAAAGGCGCACGCAATACCCGAAGACAGTGCCAAAAGATGGAAAAACACGGGCATAAAATGAGTAGTAGACCAGAGGTGGAATTAAGTCATGTCGTGAATCTACTTTTATCGATGTGCTGTTGACCAGGTAGGTCAGCATTAGATCCCATCGGCCTCAGCCCTTCGACCGAGAGGGATCTGAAATCCATGTGTAGAATTCTGACACAAAGTAGTCAATGGCCGTTTTTGCACTAGGGGACGCATTATCCGTTTGGACGAACTTGGGCAAACATTCCTAGTTTGTCTGGTACGTTATGCGTCTCTAGTATAAAAATGGGCACAAGACGTATATATTATGCGTCCGGACGAACTAACCTTCATAATTCGTCTTGAACGACGCATTACTAATTGAAAGTTGTTCTTCTGGACGCAAAATGCGTCTTGTGCCCGTCTGGTAAAATTAAAAAGGTGGCATGATTGCCTAATACCGGTGCTTTTAGTGCAGTAGGGGGTGTAGTCGGTACGGTGTAATAATGACGGGGAGTCACAAAGCCCTTTCCTGTGTTAAGCATTTGCCATATAAGGGGGTTTTTGGGTGACAAATTTTCCAGTGACTTTTCTTAAGTAAACTGATGTTTATGCAGAGAAAAGAAGGAATTTTTCTCGGATAATGTTCGTGGTTGTTAAACATTTTTTGGCCCTGGTTTTGGCCTTTAAGTCTCATTCGCACCCCCAATCACTCTTTTACCTTAGTACACGCCCTGCGTGCTCAAGCTGATGTTTATAACATCGGCCAACACCACAAATGATGAATTTTCACTTAGCAAGAAAACAATCGCCTTATTTCAGTGAAGGCGACAACGTACACATCTAGATGACCTCCTATAAAAATACATCTGGTAAATTAACTATAATACATACCTGCTGTATAGAGACGACTCCGTCAGGTTATCGAGCCTAGCCCGATGCAAGAGAACATCGGCCAAGGCACCTACCATTCTTTTGCTGCGTAAAAACGATCCAGTTGAGGATTCTGCCGCGGTAATCCTTCTTCATATTCCTGATACGAACAGAAACTACGCAGACTACAGAATACTACACATGGATTTCAGACCCTTCTCGGTCAAGGGGCTGAGGCCGATGGGATCTTATGCTAACCGTTAGGTAATTTGCTCTTTGCACGTGCAGCTTAAGATGGCGCGATTTAGAGCCAGGCCTGATTTAGAGCTTTCATGTCATTGTGCGCATGATTCGGTTTTCGAATCCTGAATTTTGTGAATATTCTACTAATTTACTTTCTTCGTTATCTTTGTGTTCTGTTCCTAATCAGAAGACTCGTTTTTGTCGCAGAAACAGTATGAATTCCGAAAAGAGCTGCCTGAGCCAGTTTACCACTGCACAAGGGCACAAGGGCTATCTTTTCGCGCGAGAAGTCGGTGTGACATAAGGGACGGACCATTAGAAAAGTGATGGGGGGGGGGGGGGTGGGGAAAAAAACAAAAAAAATCATGCAAGGGAAAATGCAAAAAAAAAAATCATGCAAAAAAGAAGGTAAAAAAAATTCATGCAGAAGGAAGGTCCAATTGTGACTTTTTCACACGTAATAAATTCGTGCAGAGGGGTTCACCTGAAAAGAAAATTCCTGCACAAGCAGTGAGCGAAAAATAAATTCGTGCAAGCTGAAAATTCCCCACCCCCCCCCCCCACCCATCACTTTTCTAATGGTCCGTCCCTAATTTCCACCTATAGAAATTTTAAAAACGCAAGATAAATTTACCTCGGGGTATCGATTTTCAATGGTAAAAGTCGACTGTAGTGTGACCACAGTTCTTGTTCTGTCAAGACTACGTGTCATACCCTTACGAAGAGAAAACGAGGAAAGAGAACATAACCCCGTCTGATATGATAAGGGGACAGAATCTATTTTTAGCGCTGAATCTATTTATATCTCGTTCCATGACTGCGCGGTTTCCACATGGCGCATTGAAATTACAACAACGTGGTGAGAAGGACATCAGCCATTGGTCAGTTAAAATAGTTTCCGGATCTAAAAATATATTCTTTCCCTTATCATAGTAAGAGAACCCAGAATGGAAGATGCGTTCTCTTACCTCATTTTCTCTTGGTTATTACTAAAAGACTAGCGCTTGTGGCAACACTCTACGGTTGTGAAGGATAAGTTACTCCTACATATCTTTAATATCATAAGAACAGCCGCTTTTTTCTTGTCCAGCGATTTTTCATTTCACTGACGTTCTCACCTTACTTATTTTCAGTGACGTTTTGCTTATCACCTTCTAGGTCACCGTCTAGTCTTTCTTCAAGTGTTCATGACAATGATGTACTGACTCCCATCTTGAAGGGCACTTCGAACTTTCTTGATCTTTCTGGGACGATTTTAAACTTCGTTACATGCAAAAGTGTTTTCTCTACAAGGAATTTTTTAAAACCAAGAATCCTGTTCCATGAGACGAATCCTATATATGGTTTTATGCTTTAATACGTTCAATACAAGAGTTTGAACTTGGCTCCATTTTGGAAATGTAGATCTCCCGGCTAGAGTTCAAAGCCAGCGGGAATCCCAACTGAAGCGGTTCCCGTTCTGTGTGGTCGTCGATTATGGATGTATAGAAAATCTTCCCGTTTTTAACCGAGAGAAAAGGCAAGAAAACAAAGTCAAGCTTCAGTCACCAATTTTCAATCTGGCAGCTTGGTCAGAAGTTAGGGCCAAAATACGTCTTGCTTAGTAACAACACAGGGTAAAAGGTCTGACTGCGCAATACAATAGAAACACTTTTTATACCAAGCAATGTTAAGTGACATGCCGCTTGCCAAACGCTTATTTCTCATAAAACGCATCTGTCTCACATATGGTGCAGGAAATGTGGCTTCCAAAGCTGTCGCAATGCTCTTCTGTTAGAGACGAGTGAACGTGCCGGGAAAATACGTGCCATGAATATCGCCTGAACGTTATGACAAAAATTGGGAATCTAAATTGTCTAATGTCGCTTAGGAATCAAAGCTTACATTCTTACGGTTATTGCAAACTTGTTCCGAGGTTATTAGATATTTTTGAGTCCAAGTCATGTGGCAAGAATATCTACCACAATAACGAAGAAAAAGTGGACTAATTTCGATCTGTGCGTGTAGCCCCTTTTCGGCGTTGTTTCACGTGAGAAAAGGCAACGTGCGATCAACGATAGAAAAATCAACTTAAAGTTGCATATTGTTTGCGTTAGACGGTAACGCAAAAGGAAATAATCACGAGTAATCTTTTTTAAACCGCCAATATTTTGTTAACTACAATTACAACTGATTACAAAGCAAACAAACTTGAAGTGAACTGGGCTGTCTGAGTGTGTTACAAAAATAATCGTGACGCTAATTTCCTTCGCATTTGACTGACTACTGCGTGTTTTTAAACTTTTTAATTAAAATAGCGTTTGCCACTTCTTTTCTTCGTTCTCATCATGGCCATTTCAAAGCATCTGTTTCAGAGGACCTCTTAGTCTTTAAACGGAACCTTGGAGCGCGGTATTTTTTGATGAGGACACACTAATCGTATAAGACCATGAAACAGATTTAAGATTGGAAGAAAATACTTAAAAAAATTAAGCTTCAATGGAGAATCGTTAATTCATTGAATAATTGATTGGTAACTGATTTCTTTTTTTTCTGACAAATAGCCAAGAGTCTCCTTTGAAATCCACTTGTCGCAAACGCATCGCTTCTATATCTGCCTTCAACAAACTTCTGTGACCTGCTGTCGTTTTCTTAAGAGTCGCGTTGATATCTTGGTCTGTTTTCAGCGAGGTTAAAAATCTGGGACTTTTTTTAAAGCAAGCATCAAAATATTGGGCAGCGTAAATGGTAGAAATGAGAAAGGAAAATTCGAAATGTATTTCTAGTTTCACTAATTGCTGTCTCAAAAGCCAGTTCAAGCTTTCCAAGTAATCTCGAGGCTCAGCTTAATCCTTAAGCAAAATCTCGAACGTTGGTGACAAATGTGCCATTTTTAGCAGTCTTGAGTTTTCTTTTGTGTGATTTGTCCCACGTCAAAGGCCTACCGGAAGGACTTTGGTATTTGTTATGATGTACTTTTGAACGTAATGTACGCACCCCCTCGACGTAGTACTTTCCGACGCGTAGCTGCCGCACCGCCTTCCTACAAAAGAAATCTTTTTCTTTTGCAAATTAACGCACTCTGGCGCTAAACGCTCTGACTCGTTATCGTCCAATGCGTTCACACAGCGCGCGAAGTGTAATTCAACTTCTTAGGACTGCATTGTCAATTTACAAAGTATTCATCGACCATCTTCAGTGACTAGTGTTTGAAATTAGCATAAGGAAGAGGCTTAACCAATAAAGTACTTATTGTGCAAGAGCTAACACGGTGAAAAACAAAATAATATTTGTTCATGATCAAATTATCTTTTATACTGGTTAAACACAAAAAAATAGTTATTACAAATTATTTTAATTAGGTTTTTCTTCGGCATATGTTACGCATCTGTGCAGTTCCCAGAGCCTAACTGCATTAAATGACTTTGAACGCTTTCAAACAAATCCAGAATCCCTTGACAAGACGTAGGTCAAAATCAATATTTTTTATCTAGGGCACTGTTAAGCGGGCAATTTGGGCGAAATTGATCGATTGTAAAACGAAAACCACGCGTTTTAACCCTGTGCTATAAAACTTGAACCCAAACGCACCTATATTTTTCTCCTGAAGCGCTTAAATCATAATATCGTTATTATGAAATTCGCATGACAATGGCAATTTAAGGTGTTGTGTTGTTACCGGTATATACTGACTCGACCGTCAGAGATTTGAAACATGGATTTTGTATGATGCGTTTTGTTTTTTTCTACTTCAAATTAACGACGCTTGCTATGCTCTGCGTAAAACGGTTTGGCTGCGCCTGCGAAAATGGTCGTACGATTTCCAAACAGACTTTTTTCTAGCCCTCTAGAAGGCAAAATAGTGCTGTTAACCTCAGGATATTAAACATACAAGTATTGTGATATGTGGGCGGGACAAAGTGTTTTATTACATGAAATAGCCAAAGCAGAGAACCTTACATTGCACTAGCTGTACTTGACTGTAATCACGTCCGCAATATATCGGCAATCTGGATGAGCTAGGTTAAATCTCTTCAGAAATTGAATTTTCATCTTTATTTCTCATTACAGTGGCCTGTTTTCAGGTTGCGGCTTGATGAACAATTTCAATTAGTGGGCCAAAAAAAAAACACAACGTTGAAGCATGGAGATAAAAAAAATAGATGAAGAAAGACATATCCAATAAAGCGATTCGCAAAAAAATATGTTTGAAAGAAATGTAAAAATAGAGCGTCAATAGACAGATTGAAGAAATTTTAAAATTGTGTTTTGAACAGAGGAACCGAAGAAGTCTTTTTTATTTTAGTTTTTGAGTGGAATGACGTCTCAAGAACTTGAAACGGTTTTTAAAGAACAAACGTACTATTGTGTAAATTTGTACATTACCTAGTTGCTGCGCAGGCTAGTCACTGTCTATTTCAATACTAATATGCTTCAAGCTGGCTTCCGAAAACTTTAAGAAGTTCCAAAGACACACTGTACTACCTATTATGAGTTCACAAATAAACCATCAAGGGAAATTAAATAATACAGAGGAAAGTTTCTATAACTTTTGTCAATGTGCAGCCAAGGAACACCTGTGTTCAATCGTTTCTTCTCATGGTTGGAGGCGATCTGCTTAGTCAAACGGAAGTAAGCCTATCAAAGACAGATACACAAACAGGGCGCCGAGTTATAATGAAATCAACATAATATCTAACCAATTGAAAAACTAAACTCGGTGTCAGATGCTCGAGATTTAAGGGTCGAAAAACGAATTAGCTATCCCTATCGCTAGCCATTAATTATTTATCTTGCAGCGGACAATTGACTAATTTATTTTAAAATCGGTTGGCGGCCTGTGACGAAGCGCTCGGGGAAATAATAGGCTTACAGCTGTGCCAATTTTCGGTTCCATTTTTTGTGTTCATTCGGTGTGTAATGGGTTTTTAAGAGATCTTAACCTCTAGCTTGGAAACAGAAAACGACCCAAACCAGTGTAAAAGGCTTCATTCAAGTTCCTTACCGGAGTTAACACATCGACTTCTCAGGTATTTTGCTAGTGCTGTTTCTATTTTTCTTTATCAACAGGTAGAAGAATTCAGATTTTATCATGCTTTATCTTGTCACATAGGTTTATTTCAGAGGTGTCAAGATACTTTTATCTTTTTTCTGGCCTTTCTGTCCAGATTTCTAATCCTTAAAACGGTGAAGAAGCGAGACTTTTTATAACATTCGGAAAGAAAAGTTTCACACGTTCATTCTGATTTTGATAATGCGGTAGGGGCGACAACACAGTTGATCTTTTCAAAGTTACTTGAAGACAGGAAAAAAAAATAAAGGATTCGCCATAACTGACCAATGTATTCTACTTGTGAAAACACACACCGTCAAAGCTATGTTCGTCATTAGAACGGCCTATTTTACAAACCTTGTTTGAGAACAACTGCATGACCGCATCAAAAATATCAAAACCTAAATGATTCTCTGTTTTTCTGTTTGCTCAACAAAGTCTGTAGCCAATTCAAGCCAGTATGCTGACATCTTTTTTCTTTTTCTAACTCTGAAAATGATATCCTTCTACTCTATTTGCGAAAGCTCGCGACTGCCGAATAGAAAGAAAAATGTTCCGGTAAAGTAATTTTCTCCAACGTCGTTTACTCTGGCCATTTTGAAAGATTTTAATTTGCCATTTCTCTTTTAGGCGGCTACTAACTAATTGGGCGATCTTCGCACCGAATTCATGATTAAACATTACGACATTAAAGTCAAATGATTTTAAACTGAAATTTCCTATCATCAAAATCCCATTTTCGAAATTCCATAGAGTTCCAGCGAGGAAGATTTCCTCCTTAGTAATACATTACGAAAAGCAGATACATCAGAAGAAACGAAAAAGGGCATAAGGAAAGCATTCTTATTTTGAAGAAAAACCGATCTATAGGTTGATATTTACGACTCGAAGGCAGGACGGAAGTCAAATGTTTTCTTTACAGTGAACATTCTCATTTTGCGTTTTTGAAATTAGGAAAGAGCATCTTTGACTTCTCTTGCAAAGCACTGACTAACGTTAAGTTTTTTACGCTCTCTGTTGCAGCTTAAAAAAAAAGAACACCAAATGGCCCATCAGTTTTCACATTTCTCCAGTCTTGTAAACATCCCGCAATATCTACCGCCTGGTTGTAAATTTCTCAGTTGCCATGACACTCAGAGTGTACTGCGAAGCTGTACAACTTGGAGGCTTCCAAATGGGTCTCTAGTCACCCCTTTAGGAGGTGAACTCTACCAAGTTGTCGAAGTACCTGCAAATTGCGACGAACGATGCTCGCTCCATCAGGTAAAACTAGTTTAAGCTCTTGTGTCTGATATCCAGGCGCAAAGGACGTCTAACTTGGGTGTGGCGCACTAAATCAGCTAACGCAATTTGCTTGGATCAAACCAAGGTAAAATGGAGAAAATGTTCAATTTTGTTGAACGCTGTCTTTATCAGGCTCATCTGGAGTTCAATTCTCAGCCAATCAAACCTTGTTAGTGCAAAAATCAGACTTTTGCTTTATCGAGTTAAACTGTCAGTCGAGCCGGAATAAAATGGAAGCGTTTAACATGCATGATGTAAACGTTCAAAGTTTGCATCCAGGAAAGAAAAAATAATTTTTATATTCTCTTCCGCAGGAGACAAGACTGTCCGGTGATTAAGTTCAATGTTTGGTTGTTGTTTCTTAACAGAAGGGCGTTTCTTCTCAGCATGACTCTGGAGTTTTCCCGAATGTTTTTGTTTCGCGCGGTTCATGATATGGCCGTCTTTTCGTCGGTGCTTGAACTTGCTACGCAACCCCGAAGTTGAGAAATTCCGTTAGTTATGTGCTTAAAAATCATTTTAACGGCTCATGCACAGAAAAAATTTCTTAGTGCACAAAAATTCAACAAATTGCAAAATATTCGTGCTTATCGTATCATGTTCGCCATTAACAAATTCATAATGGCTTCATTCTGTTTTGTGAACTCGGTGTGTTTATCTTTTATTAGTATTTGAAGGGAAAATTTGAGGAATAAGATGCGGTTCACTGATAACGTAGTAGTATTGAATGAAACATCATGAAGGGAATTACATTTTGAAGTCGCAGTCAAATTATTATTTTTGTTTAGAGCATACTGACATGTCAAAACACCTGTTAAAATGTAGTTCTGTCTACAAAATGTTACTATCACAAAGTGCTTTAATTCAACGGGAAACTTTGGAGTTCTAATTTTTCTTTATTTTCTAGTATGCAATAGAAGCAACATAACAAGAAATGATCGGTACTTTACATGGGCCGTTGTAGAAAGTTTGCCCTCCGGACAAGAATAATGAAGATTTAATTTCCCTTGCCGGTGATTAAAACTTAACTTTCGTGCGGGCTTCGTAAACAAGATTGAAATTCTGATGGAGAGACACAAAAGCAATTCTCTGCAAGAGCAGAAACGCCATTTAAAAGACGGGAATTAAAATATGTAGTTTTGACTGTTTATGAAATCCTACTGACACATGCAAGTTTCGTCTGGCCGTCTGAAAACAAATCCCACACAAGAAAGCGCAATGAGGATTTCCGCCAACCCCAAGCGATTTTCAACTAAAAGCGGCTTCCAAAAAGTAAAAGCAACTTCCATCTACTTTCGTAACATAAAGCTAAGAATTAGAATGAAAACGAAACGAACATAACACATAAATATAATTAAATTTGTTCAATAGAATGTTGATAAATGCGAACGATTATCCAGACAGCTGCTCAATTTCGCACACTTTGTTCCCATTCGCTTTTATTGATATTATCACACCGGGTAGAAAGCCAAACTTTTGGAGTTTTGAATGGGCATCGAAAAGCTTCGATTTGCGCTTCACAAAGAGTGTAATTCCCCGTGAAATTAAAGCATCAATTAATACAATTGAACCCCGAGTGTGTGAATGCTTTTTGTATAAATTTCTCATGGAAATTGTCACAAAAGCTTGTGAAACTTAACTTCTAGTTTTTCTCAGATATTCACCAGTTGAATAGTGCACAGAAAACCATTATTTTAGAACTGAGCAAGTAAAGTGCTCTACACACACAAACATACAGAAAAAAAAAACTTAAATCAATGCAAAATTTACATAGACTTTTTACCCAGTTTGTTTTAGTCCAAGTCAGAGAGCCCACGCTGCAAGGTTCTTTAAACTGAAATAAAGTGGCTCTACCTTTAAAAACCAAGACAAAATTAAAGATCCTTTTGTAAATAGATATGCAGCAAAATATCGAATTTGAGCTGATCGCTATTTTTGATTTGCCACTCAAGTGCACATATAATTGTCTATTGTGTCAAGCCAAAATGGCTTTCATTTCAGTCTCGGGAAATACTACACATGAGTTTCTTGGAGTGCCAAAGGCTAATTGAATGATTATTTTATCTTTTCGTGTTTGATTCACGTTGAATCTTTTTGGCACAAAAGGCAAACGTTTGTTTGGTTTTTCTTCAGACTCATGGCGGAAGTCCTTCATCTGTAGCGTTGGTTTCGCATAATGCCGCTCTTGTTCGTAACGAATGGCTGCGCTACCGTCGCATGTCTGCTCAGGATGATTCTACGTGTTATGCGGAAGGAGGAGCCCGTCTTCCCGTGATATACACAGGTAGGAAAGTCAGAATGTTCACTTCTACATAAAACCATACGTAGCTTTGTTTTACGACAAGTTTAACAAAATATAATGGCGCATTTCCCATCGCAACACTGACATATCTGGGAATCACGAGGTTCTGGGTGCAAGGAGTTGAACCCATCATAGTCTCGAGTTATAAAGATCCTAAAACAGAAACAGGTTAAAAAATGTATCTCACAATGAACAAAGACCCACATTACTGTGTAGAGAGTTATGCTTTCTGTACAGTAAACGTACTAAATGATTATCAGGCTGCGTTACCTTTTTTAATCGATCGCGACGCGTAAGGCTTTCTGACGAGTATTGAGTTAGAGTTTTAAACAGTGTGGGGTTTCGGACATCCCAAAGAGGAAACAGGCCATGAAATAAACGTACTAAAAATAAAAAAGATGGCCAACATCAAACTACTTAAAAGGGAGTTACTCTAAAAAGTACCAAATCATTATGCTATGGTACCGCTCAAGTTTGCCAAAAAACTTTCACCCTATATTCGGGAATTACTGACTGAACATCCGCATTTGTCCAGTTTTCACACTAGTTTTCCTTTAATCAAGAAAATAACATTTTCTGACCAGTGATTTTGAGGAAACCCTTAGTTAGACTGAGAAAAGTCGTCATTCATTCAACACGTCGGGTTGAGATTGAGTTGGAATGATTTGAAAATGCAATATTAATGTACCGTCAAGGTTTCTGTTCCTACATCGTTTCCATTTCAAAGACAAGCAAATCGTGTTTCATTTAATTCACTCTTCGCTTTTTGACTTCATCATAGCATGGTATTTCCCTATTTTTTCTCTTTCTGTCGTCTTCATTCTGTTTTCGCGTCGATCTCTTATTCCCTAATTCCTCAGTAGTGTGGTTTCTTGCTAAAGATACTGGTGCAGGGTCGGTGGGAAATTGAATCACGGAAAGCTAAACATAAAGTTATCAAGTACGTTTTGCCAGACGGTTAAACCACAGTGAAAAAGGCAAGGTTCTGATGTCTCGCCCTTCATCAGAGGGAATGACGGACTAAAGCTCAAAAAGTTAGCTTCTTAATAGGCAGTCATACTACTTACAACTTATCAAATCATGTTAAAAATTCTTCCTGCACTGAATTAGTAAACTTCGAGTTTTCTCTCTTCTTAACATAGCCTTTTCACTGGCCCTTACAGCGTAACTTGTTTAAAATCACTTCTGCTGCATTTTAGTGCGGTCACAAGTTACTTCACAATTATTAATCACTGATCCAGATATCATCCAAACCAAAGCCTGAAAATTCATGTTTTCCTCTGCCCAGATTTCCAAAGCAAAACATAAGGTGAAAACTGAAAATGCATTTTATTACATTCATATTTTTGGATAAACAAAACGACTTTGGTTGCCGCGAATTAACTGTTTCCAACAAGCGAATCATCGTGTCCAAATTCATGGTCTCACTACTGAACGGAACTGAGCTCGAATACGTTCTACATTAAAAACTTTATTTTTTAAGGAATGGTCACACTGCATGGTTTAGTAAGTTTTGGTTTCTATACTGGCCGGCGTCATTTTGACCGTCATAGTCTCCGAATAGGAACGAAAAATCGATAAATGAAAACAGGAGCCTATCATTGATGGGCTTCTGATGAAAACTAACATTATAATCGGATATTTTCAATAAAATTTGATACTGTATGCTTCGGATATTCCTTATACTGTATTGTGAGAAAGCTTTTTGTGGCCTAGACTATCCGATTAGTAAAAAGAAAACGCCTAAGAAAGGCGAGAAGTAATAAATAAGAAAAGGTGCAAAAGGCTTACGTTGAACTTAACATGTCACACATTTTTTGTTACTGTTTCTCAAAATCCAATCCATTAATTATTTCTTTTTTGCAGTTTTTGGAAAATGAACTTCAGATTCGTTTTCTTACCTAAAATAAAATAAAGTAAAATTAAATTGATGGAGATGATATTTGGGGAGGGCAATTTTCTTCTTAGGTTTTCAGTATATCGATGTCGAACTTCGAACTTGCTGGCAGAAAGGGAGAACCGCGCAGCTGGAAAAAAGAAAGACAGATGTCCCTGTGTTGGGAAGAAAATTCAATAAACGCAATATGATCGTGTCCCATCAACCAAACAAATAGAAAAAATGCAGTGAAAGTTTAAAAAAGAATCAAAATCGGAAAACCTTGATCTTAAGAAGTGACTAAAGTATATAATTGTGTTTTCAATGTGGCGACGCGTTCACATCAGGCGTCTAGAAAAACAGTAAAACTGTCATTCTAATCTGACATTCATTTAAAGCGTCCAAGGTCTTGTTCTAACTTATTCTGTTAGAAATCAGAATACTGTAATTAGTAAATTTTCAAGCCGGAAAGCGATGTCTGTGAAATTGGATTCAAAGTGTAATTACCATTAGGAAATTGCTTCCAAGCATCGCTTCTCGAAAAATATCACCAGCAATAAATAAATAATTTAAGTTGTATTACATTTGATATTTTAGACAATTATATTCCTCAGCGGTACTCATTGTGGGTTTTGTTTCTTTGTGAGTATCACACCGAGGTGTTTTAATTAATTTCGCTCTTTGCTTACATTACTGGTGCCTCGTTAAAACTGCTTTTTTTTCCAATTTCCAGATGGCCGAGGATGCAACTGCCAACTATGCGCAACAACAATGTATCCCGACCGCCTTTACGAGCATCATCTCTCTCAAATAAAACCGCAGGACATGATCTGCAGGCTCAAGGAGGAAAGATTCTCCCCTTTGTATAAGCCTAATGAAAGTTCTGGCAATTCCGCTGCATTTCCGTTCGCTTTATCGCTTCCTTCATCAACAGCCGCACTGGCAGTATCACAAGAAGATCAGAGACGACAAAAACAAAAAAGGTTTCAGTGCATGCACTGCGAAAAGTCCTTTGGCAAGTCGTCGCATCTTCGGGATCACATCCGGACTCATACGGGCGATCGCCCGTTCCGTTGTCAGTTTTGTAACAAGGCGTTCACGCAGTACTCGAACTTAAGAACACACACGCGGATACACACTGGTGAGAAGCCTTTTAAGTGTCACCACTGCAATAAGAGTTTTACTCAGGCGGTGACGCTGCGAAGTCACACGAGAACGCATACAGGTGACAGGCCGTATCACTGCAAGAGATGCAGCAAATCATTTGCATGTTTTTCTGGCTTGAAAGGCCATCACAGAGTTCACTCGGAAGATCAGGAAGAAGTGGAAATTTAATGACTAAAATACTTAAACCATATCAACACAAACACATAAAACTCAAGAACAAAAAATTAACACTTAGATTGTTTAGTTCAGTGTAAATAGAAAAAAGTCTGAAAAGTCGAAATTCTTGGCAACTTGCCCCCAAAGCTAAATGGATAGTTGCTAGCCTTAAGGATTTTGACATGCGAACAGCTATTTTTAATAGGTGTTACCAACAGTTGAAATAAATCTTGGAATGATATCATGGAGAAATATCATTTATGGAACGGTTCTGAAGCTAGACGATGTTATTGAAACGAAAACAACTCTGACCAAACTTCTCTATTACTTCTCTGTAACTCTTCTGTTACGTTTGCAGCCGCGGGGCAAATACATGATTTATTCCATGCATACTTAAGTTGTAAATTGTCCGTTTGACAAACCGCAATTTGCAAAACAAAATACTAGTAAATTGGTCTTCAACATTTATTCTTGAATTTGTTTTATAAAAAAAGGTTTGTTTTTTAAGCAAAGAGGTTCAAACAGCCAGTACTATTCTCGCATCCACTTTTAATCAAAAGCTAAACCCGCACTCAGGTAGAGAAAATGAAACACAACTGAAATGCATTACATTGTTCAGTAAAATTAACGGTACCACAGAACAGTACTGCCGGCTGGTTCAGCTGCTTTTTAAGCAAGGGTCACTGACTTCCTTTGGCTTGATCCATGGACAAAAAAGCCCATGATAACCACACTGCATAGCACAACAAACAGTACACAGTATACATCGTGTGGTGCAGCCGTTTCACCAGAGAATCTTCACGCTACTTGGTGTGATTTACAACTGAAAAAGTTTGAATCACACTCAGTATAGTAATGAAACAGTTTGACAATTCAGTAATGTTCAGGAGCTTTCCAAAAAATGAGTGTATTGAATGGACTCGGATTCACAGATGAAAAAGTTAGACACACTGTGTAGCAAAAGGAACGGTACCACAGCCTGCAGTACTGATCAGCAGCTTTTCATAGAATGGTCACTCTGCACGGTTTGATTCACGGTTGAAAACGTTAGTAAAACAAATATCACCACAGTACTGTACTGTTTTGCCGCCATTTTGATTATGGTCTCCTAAATGGTTTCACCCATTAAGTAGAAAGTCGCAGTAAGACTCTAACGATAACATAATTAGTATCACAGTAAAGCTCTGTACAGTAGCTTGCAACATAAATGATTGCACTACATGGTTTCCTTAATTGCAGTCAGAGGTACATCGAAAAGAAAAGGACAATGATGCTTTAGCTTTCGTGAGTTTTGTTATAGTGAAACTATCAGATATGCTGGTTAATATTAGTAATATAAGTTGATAATATAAGTTTGACTAACTGTCCACCGTCGTGGATTGTGGGTAGACTGAAAAAAATATGCGTAATACTCGACTATCGTTTTTAAGCCCCTCCACCATCTCCTCTGGGCATGGTGGGGAGACAAAAAAAGACCCTGGGAACGAGATAGCGAGTACGGTATATATGAACAAAACTATCAGAATTCCTTTAGCAATCTTTGTTAATCATTGACAACGGTTGGAAAGATGGTTTGTTATTTTTTTACTTAAAACAGCGCGGGACAACAACGTACGGTTTTCAATTGCAAACCTCCACTGGGTATACCATTATTACCTAGAAATGGCATTCTGGATTGTCGCCGCATTTACATTGCCTTGTGGACTTGCTAAAAAATGTGAGAATGTGTTACGGATGCTGCGAGAATTTTGTAGGAAAATTTCGTCTGCCACCACACAGCTGATAGTGATAAAGCACGTCGACCGACGGTTGTACGCAAGGAAGGCAGAACAGGGGCCTTAGTGTACAACACAGACTTTGCCAATACTTATTAGTATATACCAACTCAGCAAACTTGGCATTTTAAGCAATCTGATTGGCTCTCCACCTTGGGATATTCAACACTATCCACCTCCTGGGAGGTGAATAATGCTGAGGCTTCTGGGTAAATCTTGTGTCAGTGAGTTTTTGTTTGGAGAAAACAACACAATGGCGCGCCATTGTGTAAAGCTACCGAAATATGACCGCCGTCGAATCTCACTTTACAGCTTTTTCGAAGACGTTTTACAAAACAAGACCATCGTGAAACATTGATCAGGGCAGGACCAAACCGTATCGCAAATGAACGACACAATAAAACTACTTCCTTGAGCTCCCCACTGCGGTTGCTTCATTGGTATATACTCAAAGAATTATTCTCTTCAATCTCGGTGAATAGTGGCTTTAAGCTTAATATTCTGCCACTATTCTCTTCGATTTCTGAGAATAATAGACCTCCGTCAAAAGTCACGCCATCAACCAGGAATGGTCATGAGAAGAGTAGTGAAAGAAAGAAATCTTGAGACTTTTCATGCAACATCTAATCATCATCAAGTTGCTCTTTAAGATGACCGATTCCATTTCCAACTGTTCTTTTTGATCACTGAAGACTGCCGAAGACGCTCCGAATGTTTAATCATATATACCCTATTTGCAACCTCATTGACGTGGTGTTGCATGAGGTTGGGAGGAGTGCGAGGTTTCCCTATTTGTTCTGTTAGCCCTCCTAAAAGAGGATGATGAACCGGCGGTAATCTTGGTTCGCGGATGAAAAGTTGACAGCCTCTGCTTGGAAAATTCCACCCGAAAAAGATTTAGAATTCTCCCGTGGGGCCACAGATCACAAAGAACAACATAAAGAATAAACTATCGATGGGTTTTAATTTGTGGATTTTGTCCACGGCATTTAATTGCATACCGCACAAGAAATGTTGTGCCGGCTTTGCTTCTGCTGTGTGTTGCAAACTGTGAAGCGGAAGTGACGTGCTCCCTGCCTTCATTTACTGTGTTGCACTTGTGGTTGGAAATGGAGAGTTTTCTACCTCTGCTCGAGTCAGATGTTGTTTTGATTAGATCTCAAGCAGCCAATAGGATGTATGAAAGCCTTGGAATCACCCCTGGTGAATTCTGTGTTTTGTATTGCCAACAAGCTTGGGATGACATCTGCTTACTACAAGAAGACTAGCACTGAAATAAGAAAAAGACTTTTCAGAGGGAGAGGACAGAAAATAGAAGACAATAGCCAAGAAAGAGAGGGGGAAACTTGTGCATTTGGTGCCTTTTAATGAGCGGAATAAAGAACACAACTTATGTTGTTTTTAAAGACACTTATTCTTCTTGATGAGACTATATTTTCGTCACATGGGATTTTCTCGATTGCGCAATGCACATCGGCAGCCTCAGTGGCAAAAAGGATTTCTCAATATGTATTTCCTCAAATTCTTTGAAATTTTCAGAGAACTTTATGTGGATTCAGTACTATGCTTTAAACTTTGAAAAAGCAGGGTCACCCCCAGCATTGTATCGCTGGTACTCGCCATTTATACACCTGGGTGGAGAGAGACAGTGTGTAGTAAAGTTTCTTGTCTAAGGAAACAACACAGTGCCAGCACCAGGGCTCGAACTCCAAACCTTCTGCTCAGACGTCCGACACGCTATCTACTACACTACTGTGCCAAAGTTACAGTTACAAAGCGTGATGATAACAAATACACTAAGTCAGTCCACCAAAAATTTACTATCTGTATGCATAACTGATAAAACCAGTGTAGAAAATATGGAATGGGTTTGGCCAACCTGCCATTCAAACCTACATGTAAGCAAAGGGAAGTTACCAGTCTGTTCTGAGTGTTGTCCAATACATGTGTGTCTGTTTGATTTCCTGTGAAACCAGAATGCCTAAATAGAGGTGGAGAATTATCTCTAATGACAGCAATGTAGTTAATGTACCAGCTGATGTGAATTCAGTTGTTAACACTACCTACACCTATAAATGAATTATAAGCAATTCCTATCAAATTGAAAAGAAAATTAAGTCACAAGCACCATTATAAGTTTAAAGTGTTAGACCAAGAAAGTGTTGAAACCAGTGAACTCTTTTAAAATGAGCATATACTGATAAGTCGAGGAGAAGTGGCTGAATAATATGTAAATAGCGCAGCTATAAATGAACACAATGATTGGGAAGAGTTTCTAAACTCCAGGAATATACAAATAGATGCACCTTATTCCAAGGAATCTATCGAAGAACATGCCAACAAAACTGAGCAGTTGAAGCCGCTATTATTACTGATTCTAAAAAAGATGATATTGATGATGGATATTGCGAAGTCGAGGACTGCCATTCAGGTGCCTTAGATACTTTTATTATAAGAACCAGATGTCACTGAAAATGTGGAAAAGATCATTAGTTTTGCTCCAGGTGAAGGAAACAGACCTGCAGTGGTATATTTATGGACAAAGAATCTGAATGCATATCATTTGCTACAGTTTACTGTTGACAAACCAGAGCTGATAACCAAGAAAGAACATCATCTGTGCATTACAGTACAGTATGCAAATGCTAAGATGGAAAAGTTGCCCACTCAGTACCTAACATCTTGTACAAATTAAAAAAAATTGCAAATTCAGCAAATTCGTAAGACTGCAAGTATTTCTTTAAGAAAGTGTAACACCAAAGGGAGGAAATATACCACTGATGACCTAAAATCAGATGATAACGTAAATAAACTAATTCAACTTGATGAAGGATTGAAAGTCTTAAGGATTTTAAGATCATCACTAACTGACATACTTTGCAAAAATGCAAGAAAGACTTGTTTGGTATGATTTGTCAGCTGGGCAATTCTACATGGTTTTGTTCATTATTAGGTGGAGAATCAAGGTGGATATTTCTGTTGATCGAAAACAGTGAATAGACTTGTTGACAAAAAAGCTGTTCATTTGAATGCAATCTTCTTTGTCACACGAATAATGGCAATTATCAGAGCTTTCTCGAAAAAAAAAACATTACCTTAGCTTTGGCTTTTGTCCAATTTGCTCCATTTTCTCACGACCTTTGTCCAGTTTGCTAACTACACGGTCGTAATATTAACTTTATTTTAAATTTTTCGAGCCTCCACTGATTAGTGCGTCATTAAGCAAGCAATTAGACTTGTTTAGAGCTCATTAATGATTCTTCAGACCGGCTTAAATCATCGTCAATTCCACGTACATGATCTCAACACGCCATGTCCCTGATGAGCTAGAACTCGGCAAGTGCGATATTCCAAAATATTGATTCTTCGAGATCCTTTCGATCCACTCGAATAACCTATAATTACTTGTGGTGCTCTAACTGCTGTTTTTATTTCAGAGCTGTTAACAGAAACATTCGCGATGTAACGAAGTCACAAGTTTACATTTCTACGCCTGAGTAATTATGCTTATAAGTACGTTTCGGTTGAGCAAACTTTACTTTCGGCTCATTTGCAAACGGACTTTCCTTCGGAATTAGGGGGCGAACTAGCCAAATATGCGTCTGTAAATTCATACTTCACTGATTCCTGTTTGAAAGAGAGCACGCATCGATTGTAAGATCGAATCGACAAAGGTAATCAGCGAAGTTTGTATCGTGAATCTACCGAGATTCCTATTTGTTTAGGTAAGTACAATTCTTACAAGCATTTACTGTACTCTTTCGACTTACTTCGCAATAGCCCAGTCATTATTCTGGCTGATTCGGTGATGTGAACAACTCGTCCACCTAAAATGAAGAGGCTTAAATTAATCACAACAAGAACTCTATCCTCTTGACTCATGTCCTAAGACCTGGTAATGTTTCCCTCGCATCGTTTTGATTAACAGTTTGATAGAATGTTATCGGTAGAGTGTAAGGGAAAGTAATGAAAATGGACCACTAATTAGAAAAGAACTGATTAACATCACAGACTCAGCTTTAGACATTTCTATGAGGGGGCCAGAAAAGCTTCCGCCACATTATAAGAATAAGAAAGGACCATTTTTTCTGGGCCAAGTGTGAGTAAGAATGCAAAGTTCAACTGAGGGGGGTTATAATTACAACATGTTTCAGCAGGTCTGACTCAATGCCACATCGCTTTCACCAATCAACTGGGGCAAGAGATAAGCTTTCAGACAACTTTCATCAAGGGTGATGAATCACACATCTATTTTAATCTGCCAGGATTATTCATTCTCCACAGGCTACAGTTACTTCAGTTATAAATTTGGATTACCAGTTTAATTTCATCTATATTTAATTTCTAATCACCTATCTTTCGCTCAAAACGTTCCAGCATTTCCGTTGTTTATGTCCATAATGTTGTATCTGAGGGTTTATAAATGGGTACGTGACAAGCCAAAGACCGACCATGCACGTAGAGCCGCAAATTGGCAACATCCTTCGCCAACTTTGAATACATTCTGTGAGCAACACTTTTATTTTTCGCCAAAATAACTTAAATAGTAACCACAAATCCGTTTAACAAATTCAACCAAAACTGACTGGCAGCAAATTTTCATAAATGTGCACTAATTAACTGTCAATAAATACTTGAGCATAGCTGGGTTTGCTAATCTGCTCGGCAACGCAGTTTCATTAACCGGTTACCGCCGGCGAGCACTGGTAGCCGGATAAATTCCCTTTCGATTCAGTATTTAGTTTTAGCTCCTTCTTATTTGGCCTTAAAGTGACAAGATATCAGTCACAATAGTTTTCAGTTCCGAGAACAAAGAAAGAGAATAAAGGTTTCAAGAGTTTGCAAATAATTTCCGGTTGAAAGGTTCAAGGGAACATGCGTGTTTTTCGCAAAGGTAACTCAACAAACATGGGGCGCTTACCATTTGCACGGAAAACCGGAAATTCCGGTAAAAGTTCAAATGGAACGGTTTATTCCAGTGGAACGTTTTCGGAAAAAAAGTAATACTTTCCAAGGTATTACCTTTTTCTCGGTTGTACCGGAATATCCGGAAATTTCTGTACCATTTGAAAATACCAGTGCCAGGTTGCTCACGTTAATATTTTCGAGATGACAGCATGGCGGATATCGCGAATGATCATGATCAAGTGTTACAAGTTTATCGATGCGAAAACTACTTCTTCTCCTCGCCAAATCTCTTCCAGTTCCTCCAACACACCAATTGCACCCCAGGTGTGAAAGCTTTAAGTTGTCGTTGTTGATACTGTTATGTTTTTCTTTTGTTCTAACGGTTCGTGCTTTTGAGTTAAGTAGTGCAGGAAAACATTGATATTAGGTCCCAGCTTACTGGCATCCGAGACTTCGGATCAAATGGTACAGATCAATCCGTTCCGTTTCCCGTTGACGAGAAAAAGGACAGTACCATTTGTCGCAAAAACATCATCGAAAATTCCATTCAAATGGTAAGCGCTCATGGAAATGTTGATAGGAGACAATTCTGTCATTGTATCATAAGGGTCAGCGGTGTTCCGCGTGGGCCGTATTGTATGTGTAAACGAAGATGGCTACATGTGCTCTGAGAATAAAGTGTTGTGTTCTCGAAAGCGGTTGTCCCTTTGATGGAAGCTTTCCCAACCGGTCAACAGAAATACATACTTGTTACAATGCTGTCTTGATCACGTATAGAGTTATTTTCAGTGCTTGAAAACACGCCAGAAGCATTCTTTATTGCTTTTGCCTTACATTCACTCGGACAAAAGCTATTGACATGTGGAGCTTGTACTAATGCACTATCCGGAGTCCAATGATAGGGTAGGGTTGTGGTTTCAACTTGTCTTGTTAACTGGCCATGCAAGAGCGGCAATCTACAGAAAAACAGTTGCTAGTCACACCCTGAAAAATTGATTTCTAAGGTTGAGGGATGAATTATCATTTAATTACTTGTTAAATGACAGTACTTTTTAATAGGTATTTGCAGACAAACGCCTCAAGAAATCTTTGCAAAATTGTCCCAAAACGTTAATTATAGAAGAAAATCAAACTTTTTCACGTAACACTGAAGCATATAAAAACCGTTTTCAACAGCATAGGGAACAACATCTCTGCACGATCTTAAACAAATGGTTCGCAAGGTTTCGCTTTGTTTCAACAAATTACGATTCTCGTCTTAGTCACTTCTGATCACATGCTCCACTGCGTTAAGGCGAAACCAAACTTTTGATTCTGGCCAATCAAAAATACACCCCCGCGTCAGCAACAAGCTGGAAAACACTTGATTGGTTGAAGCAGTGGCATGCGATTTCTGCCATGTCAGCGAATTCGAAAATATGGGGTTCTTTAAATTTTGCCAAATTTTCCAGGCATGCATGGAGCACTTTGGTCTATGTGGAAATTTTATGGAAAAATTAGTTGATTTCCAGAAGTGGTTTTGCTTAACCAATTAAGTTTAATTATTAATTTTGTTTTTTTCTTTTTATCACTGAATTTTCCGAACGGTCTAGCTTAATGAAGCACCCCAAATTATGAAATTACTACATACAGTAAATTAAAAACTCCCTCTATAACATGTGCTTGTCGTGTTTGCTAATTTCATTCCTGTGGTTAAAGTGTTTTATATTGAAAAGACGCATATCTGCGTTGACTCGGATGTCTGTGAGTAAATCCCAAGTTTTCTTTGTCCGACAAACTTTGTTTTCAGAATTAACAAACCGTAGTTTAATTAACTAAGTTAATTAAAATTACTCTTGGTTTTAGCGAAAATTTTCATATCCTTTGATACTCCGAAAGGAACAAAGAAATTGCAACTTTACATTGATTTTAGCCTGAGGGTAGCTTATCTTACGAGGACGAAATTTGATAAAAGCCTCAAGTAGAATTGGTGGTATGATATCACCTTCCCAGCTTGGGAGAGAATTCCTTGAATATTTAATTTGTTTGCTGCGTTAGAAGACAATGAGGAGTTTTCTATTTGTCTTGCAATGAAAACGATTTAAAAACCTCTGGCGTGTTAATTCCTGTCATCGTGGAGCAATTTGGTGTGTTCATTTGTTTTTGTTTAGGTTTGGTTTGTTTTCCTCGATTAGCTAACACCAGGAGCCCATTACCTGCTAACACATAAATACTTCTTATAAGAAGTTTTCATATCATGGAAACTAAGGGAAAGAAATTAAATGAAAAAAGTTTTATCAATGAAAATTAAGGTAATGTTTTTTGGGGTGGTATCATCCTTATTGCATTTAACAGGCTATCATTTATCTTCAAATCATTCTTACCTTTTTTAAAACGCATTAAGACACGCCGCCTTCGTTGTGGCTGGCACTCCTTCCATTTGTTTGCGCTGAAACTGATAATAAACCCTTGAGTTCCTCCTAGTAACACTCCTTCGTTACCACCCAAAGTGCAGAAGGAGAGTTTTAGTCTTTGACCCTTTGGCCACGCCAATGAATACAAACTTTGTAAAATTGAAGAAATGCAAACCGTTTTTGTGTATGAAATAGTTAGAACTACACCGTAGTGTCGCACTATTCAGTAGCTGTCCATAGAATGGTCACACTGCATGGTTTGATCCATAGTTGGAAAAGATAACACCATACTGTATAGAAAAACAAAAATTACCACATAACAGTACTGTTCAGTAGTTTTTTCAAAGAATGGTTACACTGCATGATGTTAGTCGAATATTAAAAAGTTAGAACCACACTAATGTATAACAAAACAGAGTACCACAGAGCAAAGTAAAAGCAAACATTATCCAAACCAAAGCTTCACTTTGTCCTGATCTAACCAGAATTCTGGCTTTGTCTGCGACCCAAGTTTTGTTTCATTTGCTGATTTATAACACCAATCAGAGCTGTATTTCGAATCATTGCATACTACTTTGAGAAAACTACCGCTTGGGGATTTCTGACTCAAAGCTTTAAGTTGTTAAAAAAAGTAATTAGAGAGAAAAAAACAAGAACTGTTGAACAGATATAATAAGGCACACATTAGCATCTGATTTCTTTAACTTCAGCAATCTTGCCGAGCATTCCATTCATTTCCGAAAGGCGCGAAAAGGTGCGGTGAAATTAAATTGACACACCCTTAATGACGTCATAACATGTCATGGTAGGCGCATTCTTAAACTGAGATATGGAGTAAGAAATCACTGTCTGCATGAGGCCTCCTTCAAATGGTTTTAAACTTAAGCGTTTTGTGGTCTTTTTCTTCACAATAGGTACTTTGAGCCTGAAAGCAAAGGAACGTCAAACGACACTTGGCAAGCTGTAGGTAAGATGTATACATATCTTTGACGAATTAAGCTTTTAAAAGAAAACAAACTTATAATCATCTTAAAGTAAACATTGACAACTAGTAGTAGAAGATCCTCAAATCATTTAAAATTACCTTCATTCGGGTGTGGATGAGTTTAATTACCTCACTAAGCTGTAATTATAAAATGCACTTCCAGTTATTCACTGTTTTTTTATTTGTAGTAGGTCGAAAAAGTAAAATAACGTCAATGTTACTCTCCCGGCTATCTTTTCTGCATATTTTCACACAAATGTAGTAAGAAGTTTTCACCGCTAAATATTATTACATTGTTGATCACATTCTCGACAAGTGCGTTGGCCTGGCAGAGGCCATAAAGACTTGGGTTGTAATAACATAACAAGTGGCCGGAAACTCAGACACGATTAAATTATTTCCTTCGTGGGAAATAACTCCAGATTACGTGCGAATTAACACTTACAACTGACTTTTTTGATTGTTTTTCATGCGCAAAAACACTTGTCCATTCGGTCAAGTTTTGAATGCCAAATGATATTAGATACCATACAGGCGTTTCTATCTTGTCGCCAAGTGTCCTGAAATAAGCAGAGATAAAATTCCTATGCCAATCTGACTCAACTGAGCATTAACATTTTAACTGCATTTTTAGTATTTCGGTTCACGCAGTAAAAAAGATAACGTGAATAGCAAATTGTAGCTTTTCTACATCATGCTATGATATATTGTTGGTCGTTGTACGACAATCACTCGTGTTAATCCCGAAACTAGGACACCGTGAAAAAGTGACCTCTGATAAAGCATTGAGACGAAGTCACGAACCGTTCAAAACACGCCACTTCAGGAGTCCTTCAAATACTCTGATTATTAGTTAGATAAAATGGTAATATCATAATCTCTTCAATCTATTGCTAGACGATAAGTTTGATATATATTATATATATTGTATGAATTAACGTTTGGCTCAGGTGCCGTCATAACACGGGTTTTAGCTAAGTTCCCGAAAGTAGCTTTAGATCCCATTTTTACCTCATGGTATGTACGTGATACCATGAGGTATAGCGATGGTTGGATTGGTCACTCCATTCCCGTTAGACAATTAATTTACGCATTAAATCTGCATTAAATGTTAAACAGGTTTTCCCCTGTCTCCCCTACAAGGTTTGGTTTTGTCCACAAAGTCGTGAAATTGTATGTTCACATATGTGTGGGGAGGGGGTGAGACAAAGCGGTAGCACATGTTTACAAAATGGCGTCTGTTGTGTCGAGCCCGACGCAAAGATTGTCAAGCCGGATTTTCGTTTCTTTCACTCCATCTTTGATCAAAATACACTTTTGAAGATCTCGCGAACGAACAGGAAATGTGTTCAAGAATGCTCGAGTGGAAAGAAATGGGTTTTAAAGTCTTAAAAGTGACGATGTCTCCAATTTGGACGACGAGTAATCGATCAGCGGTAGCAAGAGTGCACAAAACGAACTATTCGGAATGAACGCTTTATGGTCTGGGGAAAGGACAGCACTTCTTGGAATAATTACCACATACCATGAGGTAGCTCGAAGGAGCCTTTGATTATTTCATTGATGGATCAGAAAAGTACTGTTTACGGTTATTTAAGACTTCTTTAACGTATTTTGCAGTGCGATTCTATTTTTTGAAACACCGTTGAGCCACACAGTTCATATCGAGCACTTGAGACAGTGTTAATTTTTGGAAAGTCACTAAATTAGTACAAATGGTGCTATCTATGGGCTGTAATCCCTCAGGATTTCGTCTGAGGCTTAGGCACATCTACTCATTGTGCGTAATTGTGATGAACCTCTTGCAGTAAAAGCACTAGGCAAAGAGCGTCGCCATGCATTGTCGATGTATTAAGAAGATTGTTTGCCCATTAACGTACCAAAAAAAAAAGCAGACGGCAAGGTCAAAAATCCTTATAAAGTGATCAAAAAACAAACAGCACAGCACGAGAGTAATCTATAATGTTAGTAGCTTTACGATACTAATTGGTTAATTTTGTTCCTGTTTTGGAATTATGGGTCATACTCTCTTTGTATCATATGATTCATCTGTCATCAAGTTTCTGTTTCATTTTCCAGAGTGATGATGGGAACTAAAGACTAAATATGACTAATCTCCTTAGCTTCTTTTTCGCGTCGTGCAGGGTAATACATGTCCGTCATGGGAGGGCTCTCTGCTGGTGTAAACATGTAAGGCCCTATGGCTGGAAATACCGAGAAAAGAAGAACTCGGGCGCAACAAACGCCGCTCAATAGAGTTTATCTTATTATAATTATATATGGTAAACACGTTGTGATTTCTTTCCCAGAACTAGGGTTACTTATAGGCAAAAGGTGGCCGGCCATCGTGAAACGTTCGCCAGTTTGACCGTTGTGATAACGAAGTGGTTAACATTGTGCTTGCGTTTACTCTTCTCTATAGAAACCTCACTGTCAAACGGTAGCTATGAAAAGAGCAGCTTTGTGGTCGATGTATGCACTTTTCTGTGTCGTAATGGGCTCCCAGGCACAAGAAACAGGTAGGACACTGGAAAATACTATTCATAATCAGATTTGTCTAAATTGGCGTTTGTCTGCTTACTAACTATACGAACGTTGATTAGGTTACTCACACACTGGCAAGCCCATTATTATAACAAAGCGTCCAAAAGAAATTCCGCTGAATAAATAACAGCTCCAATCTTATCTCGGAGAGCTTGTAAATCACTTACCTGCGGCTCGTGATTTACATGCTCTCTCCGTGTTTTCCCAACACCCTGCGTGATTTATTACTCCGGTAAACCCATAGAAACTGTGGTTTATAGCTTAAACAGCCTATAACTCGACCCAACATTCCAGGTAATCTGAAAGTCGTATTGTGAATTTGTAATGATGCTGCGACTTTTCGTAAAAGGCGCTCATCTTTTGTCGCCAACCTCCAAATTGGAAAAGGCAAGGACGATTGCAGACATAAGCTGTCAAAATCCTTGACCTATAATTATTGTGCACATATAGTATGTCAACTTAAATTACAAGCAGTGAATTCAAAAGGCAAATGTTTGATGCATGGGCATGACACTTGGTTTTAATTAACCGTATTCCAGCAAATACAGAGGTATCAGAAGATTCTTTGAACAAACGAAACAAACAAAATTCTCTCTTTTTGTCAGACGAAATTGACCTGATAGATTCGGTTGGTGTCAACAAGGACATGGAGGGTGTGACGCAAGTTACTGGTCTCACCGGTGACCCAGGAAAGGCTTTTGCGTTTGGTGATGACCTTCCCAGAATCCAGTTATCCCACGAATTGTTACAGAGCGTTTACAGACTGCTTGTTGAGCAAAGACAGATGATTATTATGGCTAATATCAAAGTCAAGGGGTACTCCTATGGGACATTGTTCTCTGCTGAGTCGAGAACTAAAGGTAAAGCATAGCGTTGTCCAACAGATGATCTTGACTTTTAGCTATGTTGAGGTTATATGAACAGCACTTTTGATAAGAGCGTTATACGGTAAGATTTTACACTAGTTCACATTAAAAGTATCATGCTTCTTTCTTCGGCAAATTGTTATAATCCATCGATGTCATAGCCAGTAGGAAGCAGCCCAAGGCACTTTAGCTTCAACCAGTAATTTTTGAGACTATTTTTACAGAACGTTTGTCATCATTAACACCCTGAAAACTTAGTGAGAGGATGTAGCCATTCTTTCTTCTCAGTCTCGCTCAATGGTGCGGGGCCAGGCTTGTTTGGTCTGCCATTGGATCGCTTTCCATCCGGTGTCCACTTGAGGGCCATTTCAGGTGGGAGGATGAGGGCATGCGGAGGACAAGCCCAAGGCCACGCCATCTTCGCTAATGCATCTTCACTGACGTAGGTTTTAGACAGTCTCTCTCAAGAAGGTCTTTATTACTGATGGTGTTGGGTCAGTAGATCTTGAAACTTCCTTCCCAGGCAGCGGGTCTGGAAAACATCCAGGCGACGGCAGATGACTTTAGTCGCTTTCCCGGCATGCTTCCGACCCGTATAGCAGGACACTCAGCACATTGTTATTTTAAATTCACAGGATGGTTTTGATCTTATATTTGCTGGTGCTCATCACAAGCTTAAGCTTCCCAAAGGCACATTGGGCTTCATAATTGCTTTAGATCTTGAAAAAAAAAGGCAGAAGTGTAACAGTTGCTTCGATTATTTGTTCATTCTTTCTGTATCAATGTTTTTAATAGAAAGAATAATTGGTATAAACATAATTCATATGTGTTCACTGTTATATTTTAGGGCGACCTTTGTTCTCAGTATGGCTAAGTTGTTACAAGACTTGTCGCCTGGGCGTTAAGTACACGCCGCCATCGCTTACCAGCCAAGAGGTTTCCTTTCATCGTATTGGGAAAATATCCGATGGTAGATGGCACCAGCTAGCACTTCACTTTTACCCGACCAGTCATCACAAGAAAACCACTATTGATTTGTATGTTGATTGCAAAATGGTGAGCAAGAAAAAAATCGTCGTTCCGATAGAGGGTCTCATACCACGATCACGTGATCAGTCTCAGGATATCGTGTTCTTATTTGCGCAAAGAGGAGGACTGGAACAAAGCCCCATGTTAACGTGGAAGGTACAGGATTTTGTTGTCGTGTTTAGTGCTGGTGGATCTAGTTTCATTTTAAATCTTATTTGCCTAGTTCTATTTTCGCGTACGGCAATAAGAGAGCCACCTACTGACATAAAACTAGAAAAGCAGACGCAAATAGTCCTGTCGATCAATCAGAATTGAGGCTCATCCTCGGTGTAAAAACCTGTTACGCTCACGAATGACGTAGAACAAAGGAAACAAAGGAGACAAAACAATAGAGACTAGGAAGATAATAGTGAAATAACAAAGAAAAACTTCATAGGTTTTTACACCGAGAATGACCCAGAATTGAACTCATTCGAAAACGTATGGTTAGAGCCAAGTGAAAGAAAGCGTATACGAGCGAGTCGCGATTGCTTTTGGTTTTACTTCGTTTTGGTACAAAAAGGGACGAGAGATTTTTTTTATTCAATCACCAAATGCGGCAATGCAAAACCAAAGCAATTTGTAATGTTAGTCACACGATTTCGAGTTCAATTTGTTATTTATTATTTTTTAGCACAAATGCGCTGAGCAAGTTGAACGAAAAACCCGTATGATTACTTATGATTAATAAGTATACGTGGAAAAAAAAAAAAAAATTTTGTAATTTGCATGAGTGCTAACTCGATAGAAACGCAAAGAAAATGTTTTCTATTTCTTTTACAAAATAGCCCAATGCACGTGACAACGACAACACTGTTTTTAACCAATCAGTGCGCGTATTTTCCTTGGGATATTTTTTAAAGCAAAATGTAGGTCAGGAAAACATTACTCGATAGTTTTAAGACATTGGTTCTGTTTAGCTTGTCATATATATGTATTATCATATTTATGTAATCAAATATACAGTGCCAGAAAAGATAAGCTCTTTACATCTTGCCTCACAGGGGAGCCTTCAAAACGTGAAACTTGTTTTCGACAAATCGATTGTGAAACTCATGAACAACACAAAATGTCCAGCTCCTTCTCCTTCGTCAGTCTTCCTCGAGGACGTAAGCCAGGAATTTTCTGCAGGTAATATTCTAACTAACTTTGACAACACTAAATAAGGTACTGGCTTGCGAAATGACCGAGACACTGACGCAACGATCTACTGACTGAGTGATTGACCAACTGGCTTGCTGCCTTCTGGTTGACTGAGTGACTAATGATCTGATTGAATGAATGACTGGCTGGAGGACAGAAAGAAAAATTTACTGCTTAACTGACTGATCTAATGAGTGAATGAATGAATCACCACCTGACTGGTTGGCTGTTGATTGACTGGCCTTTCTCATTCGATGCTCATAGCTAACAAATCAGTTGGCTGCTTATTCTGTAATTAAATTGCTAACTGACTGACTGACTTACTGATTTACTGATTAAAAGAATGAACGATTGAATTAATTTAGTGAGTGATTGACGAACGGGTTTTATGCCAGAGGCTAACGTAATTATAAGATAATGAAGAAATGGTAAACGTGTAGCGTGCAACCATCGAGTTATGGACGCACACGGGAGCTGATGCTATAAGCACGAAAGAAGCGTAAGAGATGCGTAAGAGACGCAAAGCTGTTATCATTCTTGATGTCAGTAAGGTTTACCAGCACTGACAGGGTTTCTAATTGGCATTTTATAATGGTACAGGTTTCCTTCAAAAGGAACCAGTTAACATTGGAGAAACCGCTGTATTAGAGCATTCAGTCTCTTCGCCTTCAGCGGCTATGCAATTCTCTACAAATGACGTTATGATGGTACTGGTTAGTATGCAAAAGGAAGCCCAGAGACGAGAGGAAAGTTTGCAAAGGTCGCTAATGAAGTTGAAGAATAATTTAAAAGCACAGGTACAGAGAAAGCATTCTATTGAAATCTACGAAAAATTTTAAACATTTTTTTTTCTTTTTCTCAAGTTCATTTATTTTGGAACTCCAGTGATGATACGTGCCACCCGTACAACAATTTTTTTTCTCAGTGCAAAGACAACTTTATATATTCGGTCATCATCAGAGATAATACAATTCAGGATACCGTACGTGGAAGCGGGGACATCAATTTTACTTTCGAATATTTACTCCTGGCTTTTTTTTTTGGGGGGGGGGGTCTGTATGTTTGTGTTTCCCGTCGCCCCCTTCCCCTCCATAAAACGACTGATGCGACTGTTGCAGTAATCCTGCCGTTTGATGCGAGTGTAATTGCCACCCTTTCCTTCGCAGACTGAAAAGCTTGAGAGCATCAAGAAATTACTTTACGGTGGTGTCTGCTCTAATCGGGCATACTCCCCGCCAAGAAGCGGCCATGAATCTCAAGGTGAGGAGATACGGGCGACTACATCATCATACGTAGCAAAATCATACCGAATTCTAAGAACTGAAACAGAAAATAACAACAGCAACAACTCTCTGTCGTCAGCTCTTGAGTGCGTTGTAATATAACAGAGCACAGTAAGGCCGCGGCTTTCTTGTGATATATTGCTCAAGCGAACTGGTGCTGATGCCGTGCGGCACGCTGGAAAAACCAAAACCTATGCACAGAAAAGAACACTAAAATCACGCCAGAAATGATGTTGGCTTTAACTTGAAATCCACGATTTGGTGGATCTGCCTGATTTATAAAGTGACATGAGAACATTTCGCCGGGTATTGTACCAGTTCAAAACCAAAAGAACATGCAACTAACCCTCAACTGTGAATTGAAAACCTCTCTAATATTTCGCTCATATAGCGATCGTGAGTTTGAGGAAAGGAAATCACCATGTCTCCTTTCCAAATTTTCCAGCGATGAATAAGTAAAAATAGCTTTTCTAAGTTACAACATTTAGTAATTAACTTACTATTTTCAATGGAAGCTGACTGATTTTTCTGCTATTTGTCTTAAGCCTTAGGTGATAATTGTTCCAAGAAGCCTTGTTTTCCATTCGTCGAATGCGAGGAAACTCCAGGTAAAGGACCTGGGTTCAAGTGTGGACTGTGTCCGCCTGGTTACACAGGAGATGGCGTCAGATGTGATGACATCGATGAGGTAAATGGTTTCTTCGGCATATATTTCATGGTAGGCCACCATATAGTCAGTTTACAGGGGTATACAAGAGTTTACAAGGATATACCTTTGTAAACGCTTGTATACCCCTGTAAACACTATATTTGGTGACTATATGGTGGCCTACCAAGAATTATATGCCGTTTCTTCACAACGTGTTTAACCACCTTCAGTCGAGCGTTAAACAAGCGAAAAAACAAACACTTCGAACAAACAATCAATAACTAACGTGATATACTGTGCATTGCCTTTCAGTGCATTTATCTACCTTGCTCGCCTCACGCGACCTGTATCAATCAGCAGCCTGGGTACGAGTGTACACAGTGTCCCCAGGGGTTCACTGGGAATGCTACCGTAGGAATTGGGCTCGAATTTGTTGAAAAGGCGAAACAGGTGAAATAACATTTATTGTAGCAGCTAGGTAAGTGAGACATGCGCGTTACATTTTCAAATTGATTCAAGCGCAGGCATTCAAAGACTGAAGAAAGATTCTGTTGTTTGACTTAGACGGAGCCGTGTAACCTACACAAGCTAATCAGCTGCTGTATCCATAGTTTCTTCAGTATCGTGAGCGTACACGGCTGCTTTAGCTCAGCTAGTAAAGCATCACACTGGTGTTTGCGAGATTACAAGTTCTAATCCCGTTCTAGTCTGTCCCTTTTCCAGGCCTACTCGCAATTGCCAGGAGCCCATAACTGCAATTGCTTATAATTGGGTAAATAGTATTGACCCTTGCAGTATTATACCACGAAGGTCAAAATAGCTAATTACGTTCCATTCATTCCATATATGATTTAATTCATATATACTCAAAATGTTGATTTTTCCTCACTTAATCAGTCATTTCATCAAAAGGCACAAGAGAGTCTTTCGTAAGGGGAATATTAAGCGTAATTTGGTATGCTTATTATTTTTCTCTTGTTAAATTCCAAACATTTCTCTACCTGTACTTCCAGGTTTGTGATGATATCAACGAGTGCAAAGACGGTAACAACGGTGGTTGCTCTGTTCACTCTGAGTGCATTAACACTGAGGTAGGGCGCTAGCATTCAAAGATCATATTTACAGTCGCTTCATTGGTTCACTGACTGAACTAGCGATTGGTTGATTTTTAAGGGTAGTCACAGTTGTGGTCCTTGTCGTCCAGGATATTTTGGAGATCCGTACAAGGAATGCACAGCCATACAGCACTGTTCAGAGGATCCCAAGACCAATCCATGTGGGTTTGGTGCCGACTGCATACCACGTAATAAAGGAATGTCGTTCGAGTGCAGGGTGAGTGCGCATGCCTAGCTATGTTCGGGATTAAATTTTATGTGGCTCAATTTTTTTTTAGGGACGTACCATTAGAAAAGTGATGGGGGTGGGGGGTGGGGAATTTTCAGCTTGCACGAATTTTTTTTTTCGCTCACTGCTTGTGCAGGAATTTTTTTTTCAGGTGAACTCCTCTGCGCGAATTTTTTTTACTACGTGTGTATTTAGGTGAGATTTAAAAAATCACGACTCTTTGCTAGGGTTGTTAGATTAGAATTTCATTTCATGTGAACTGTAACCATGATTGCTCTTCACGGCTTGATTGACATTTAAAGGAATAGACTCCATTCATTGTTAAGTTTCAGTTATTTCTTCCATTCTCTCGGAGAGTCGCTCGTTTTGGAAGTGCGTCTTTGTTGTTCATCCTTCTTGTTGTTCCAGAGATTTCATCAACACTAAACGGAATTATTACAAATGTCTGCAAATTTATTAGACATTGTTTTTCGCTCTAAAAAGGGCAGTCACAAAGAAGATCGGCTCATCTAATTAGAGCCAATCGCTGAGTGGCATCTATAAGTCTCGTTCAGGGAGACACATTCATTTCTGCTGTCTATATCTTAAAACGCTTGGACTACACTATATCGGTTATTGAGTAAGTATTGGTTGACTTGACGGCCCTCCGATGATGAAATTCTGGGCAAAAATCCTTGTTCAGTATTGTTTAAGGGTTTGACATCATTGTTATGTATTTAAATCACGACAGTGCAACCCAGGTCTGGCTGGTGACGGAATTCTGTGTGAAGTTGATACTGATATGGACGGACTACCAGATGAGGCACTCAACTGCAGTGATCCACGTTGCGTCAAGGTAAACATAAAAAAAAGAGAAAACCACACACACACCAACAACAACAACAAAGCAAATGCTACATGGACGATGGAGGCTAACTCGAAAACGCAAGGTTCATTTATCCCCCTGACTCGACTTTGTACACCGTTTATTGTAATTTATTGTAAGTTAACGTAGTATTTAGTCGGTATTGTGTATATAAGTGTGAATGAGTGAATAAACTTGTTATAATTGTTGTTGATCTATCAAGTGAAAAAAAGTTAAACTATAATACATCCATGTGCTCAGCACATGCAACTGTTACAGTGATTTGAATTCAAGAATTGTAAAATTCAAGTTTCCTTGTTTTTAACTTGAAACCAGTTTACGTGGTAAGTACTTGGTGTAGGCACTCGCATAGTAAGGACACTAAAGTAAGCATGGGCTAGGGATAACTAAGAACACTGAAGTACAGCTAAGGATGAGTACGGCTAGAGTACAGCTGAGGTAAAGCTTGGCGACTATATTTATAACGCAGACCACTCTTTTAATGGGTGAACCTCTCAAACCACAGCCTACACCAAGTAGTTACCATTTACGTTCACTTAAACGCTGAGCCGCGCCCGCGGACTTGGTTCTCGCTAAAAACTGGCCCGATCTATACGGATCTGGCACGAGTCATCTAGGTTCCGTGTTAGTTGCTTGCCGGGGTGTTATGATAAATTCCAATACAATTTACCGCAATCTCAACTATACCCTCTAGCATAGTTGAGGAGTACCACGGACACCAAGCAAAAGCAGTGTTCACTAATAAATTAAAACTCAAAATGTGATTCAACATGTGATTACTTCAGACTGATCATGTTTTTAAGATCATAAATTTTTTTAAACTAGCCTTATCATCAAAGTAAGGAAAAAGCTGCTTTCTTAACACGATGTGTGTGGCCGGAATTATCATAGCGAGCTCCTATTTATAATAAACCGGCAAACAAGCTTGACATCAGTTAACATAAATTGAAGTAACGACAGAAGAATCTGTGTAGCCGTTATCGTTGGCCTTTTGTAGCACACATTTTCTAATTTCGTTAGGACAACTGCAGAGATGTCCCGAACACAGATCAGGGAGATGCTAACAACAATGGCAAAGGAGATATGTGTGAATACAATGCTGATAATGACAGATATCCCAATTACAAGGTTAGCAGTAGTTATCACTAGTAGGGGACCTTGCGATACATGTCAAGTATCCCTGAAAAAGTTGAGTTAAGCAAGATTTGAGCTTTCCCATTGAAAAGCAACCAGTCGAGTTGATATTTAGTAAATAAACCCTGTCCGGCGGCTGGTGTATCGGAGGATAATGCCCGCGGCTGAGGGGCCATGTGTGAAAGTTTGAGGACAATCTCTTAGTCAAGGACATCATCCTTCAATATACCAGTAAGCCAGAAATGGATTTATTTATTTTATAACCCTAGCTCCGCGAACGCGAGTTAATTTTTACTTTGAACATGATCAAGAAAAGGAAAACCAAGTGATCTGACTGGGAATTGCTACTGACGCAAAGACTGAACGTACATTGATTGATTAAAATTGTTATATTGTTATAACTGTGATTGCATGGACCAGAGCTTGACAAGCTGTCATGCCAAACATATTCTCGCAACATCCTTTACGTAAAAGCTCGAAAACACGGCTCTTTTGGTTTATTTTACCAACTGCGTTGTTCGAAATCAAGTCAACGCTAAACGTTTCCAGTGGATTAGAAAGGAAAATCCAACCATACCACTAACACTGCGAAGGAAATTACACCCATGAAACAAGGAATTTGGAAAACCTGGTGTAGTTGAAGGATTTACGTTAAAAGTATATCATTCGCAAACATGGCTTTGTTGTTGAATGGTGGGCGCTGAGGTCCAAGAACAGGTTGCAAGGACAGGTTGAAATGACTGAACTGAACTCTGTTGAGCTATAAATCGACCGACAATTGCGGATGACTCGAATCTGAGTTGTTCTACAGTTGTTTGTGCACTGTACGACTTGAACGATTGATCGCTTGCCTAGTTTATCGTTTTTTACTTGGAAAGTTTTCTCAACCGACAGCTTTAAAGACGGTGGGAAGTGTAGCCTTGTGCAAAACCAGCCTTTTCGCTCATTTCAGTGGGGAGATTTTCAAGAATTTGATTGCTCAAGAGTTCGCAACTTTTGCTCACCTCCAAAAACACTTAAGACTGGTTTTCACTGGCGACGGAGTCGAAGTCGTAGTCGGAGTCGTAAGAGCGCTTATGACCCGGTGAAAGTTGAAAATCGGGGTCGTAAGCGGATTCATAAGCTCCACGGAATCGGAGTCGGAAGAATCAGAAAGGTTCCATTTTCTTCCGATGCTGCTCATGACTCCGAAGCTTATGATGAAGTGAAAACTAGATTATCGGAGTCGCAAGCAGAAGCGGAAGGACAAACCAATCGTAAGGCCTGAATTCTAGCATTGTGATTGGTTTATTCTTCTGCTTCTCAGGCTTCCGACTCCAACAATCTAGATTGTAAGCGACGGAGTCGTAAGCAGAATCGATATTTTTCTTCTGATTTCGTCGATTTGATTTTCACTAGATCGTATCGCTCTACGCTTCTGACTCGGACTCCGACTCTGACTCCGTCGCTAGTGAAAACCAACCTTAACAGCTTATTTCGTTGATCAGTTCCGTATTATCCGGAGCTACAATTGCGACTAGCCACTTAATTACCCTGCCACTGGATTCTACAAAACGAGTTTGTTGTAAAACACTTGAAAGAGACTGACTTTGTTGTTTTCTTGCGACTGAAAAATCGCAGGACAAACATCTACGCGACCGAGGTATATCGAAAGCTATTAGATATAACGTGGCCCAAAATAGCCAATAAGATAGCACGAAAATTAATTGGTGGGTTATAAATAGTGTTACCCCACCATTTAATAAAAGTATACGAGATTTAAATGGAATGCAAAGAGCGTTTTCTATGCAAGTATAATAACCAACCAAGAACTAACGAAATTTGCTTCATTTTGCTACTCAATTAATTTTATTGCAGCAGTTCCTCTTTTCCTGCGTCGTGTGATTCATGAGTTCTTATACCATGCTGGTACATGTATAAGCCGAAATAAGCCAGTCCCTCCCCCAGTGACTACATTTCATAAGAATCACGGCTCTCTTTGTCTGAGGCAATTGTAGCTTGTGTTTTCATAGTCGGATTTTTGTGCTGACTAGGACAATTGTCCAACTGTTTACAACCAAGACCAGAGAGACTCCGACGGCGATGGTGTAGGCGACGTTTGTGACAACTGTCCCCAAGTAAAAAACCCCGAGCAGAAGGACACAGATGGTGATGGCTTTGGAGACGGCTGTGACAGTGACAGTGATGAAGATGGTAAGATTTTGTTAATTACCAAAAACACACTAAAAAGTTCAGAGTAATGTGAGTTCATATCATTATTAGCCCTAGCAGTTGGTAGTTGTTTTGTTAGTATTAGCAGGAGTAATAGCGTCCAGCTTAATGTTAGGGTATTGATATTACTAGAACATGTAGAAGTGTGAGTACTAATAATATTAATCGAATTAGTAGAAGTGGTAGCATCATTTTTAGTGTTAGGTTATTGATGTTATAGGAAAATTGATAAACTTCGGAATATTGGTACCAATTAATTTCACAGCTGCTTAAGTTGTGTGCATAACTGTGATGATCAATTAATGTCATTACATATTAATCCGCAGTTCAAATATATGGTATTTCATATATTCATTTGCATCATTGGTACGTACAATTAACAATTATACTTATAAATCGAGGTAAGCATTCCTAAAGCCATTATTCACCGAGATTGAAGAGAATAATTGTTTTAGTATTATACCAATGAAGGAACTTAAACAAACTTAAGCAAACACGACGACGCCGAGGATAACAAAACCGGTGAAAAAATTAAATTTTTGAAGCGTAGTTCGTACGACAAAGAAACTTACCAGACTATGCACGTGCAAGTATTGTGGGGATTGTTTCTAAAGAAACTGGTGCTGCGTCGGTGGGAAATTGAAACACAAGAAATTGGGATAATCAAACGAGTTGATTAAGTAAGTTATACCACTGTAAGGTAAAAGGGAGGTGCTGGCGTTTCGAGCGTTTTTCGAGCGATAAGTTTGATAACTGCCTAACGCTCCGACGAAAGGCTAACACTCGAAACGTCAGCACCTCCCTTTTACCTTACGGTGGTATAACGTACTTTATCAACTCGTTTGATTTACCCAATTTCTTATGCACGTGCAAGTTTCATTGTTTCGTTCATTTGCGTTATTGTTTGGCTCACCTCTGGTCAACTTTTCATCGTGGTAGTATTTTTCTTAATTTCCCTAGTAAAACCTCTTCGAAAAAGCTGTAAAGCGTGAATCGACGGCAGCCATATTTCAGTAGCTTGTACGCCATTTTTGTTTTTTTCTCCAAACAAAACCTCACTGGCACAAGGATCACCTAGATTATTCACCTCTCAGGAGTTGGATATTATTGAATATCCCGAGGTGGAGAGCCAATGATATTACTCAAAATACCAAGGTTGCTGAGTTGATATCTACTGATTAATAATATTGATAAGGCTGGTAAAAGTGATGGGGTATCAATATATAGTTATAAGAAGTCTCCTAAAGTACATTTGTTTCAGAACCCGAGTTAATTTTTTTCCTAGAACGCGTGCCAGATAAGTCATTAAGGATTTTGAGTGATAGTAAGGTTTTTCATTACAGCTGTAGTCATAGTTTTCATATTCATTGTAGAGCAATGTTTCGTTGATATCCTGCTATTTCTACTACTACAACTACTACTACAACAACTACTACTACCACTTCTACTACTACTACTACCACTACCACTACCACTACCACTATGATACCACTACTACCACTATTACTACCACTACTACCACTAATACCACTACTACCACTAATACCACTACTACTACTACTACTACTACTACTACTACTACTACTACTACTACTACTACTACTACTACTGCTGCTACTGCTACTGCTACTGCTGCTGCTGCTACTGCTGCTACTGCTATTCCTACTCCTACTACTACTGCTACTACTACCACTAATCCTACTACCACTACTACTACTACCACTACTGCTACTTCTACTGCTACTTCTACTGCTACTACTACTGCTACTGCTACTGCTACTACTACTGCTGCTCCTACTGCTACTACTACTACTACTATACTACTGCTACTACTACAACTACTACTACTACTACCACTACTACTGCTGCTAATACTACTACTGCTACTGTTACTACTACTACTACTGCTGCTACTGCTACTGCTACTGCTACTAGTACTACTTCTAAAACTACTTTTATTGTTATTTCTATGATTATTATTATTATTATTATTGTTATGTTAAAATCATCATTGGCGTTTAGCTACATGTAGGTATTGCCTAGCGAAATATTAGAATATGGAAGTAAAAGACAAGTTCCTTAATTTCGACCACCAGCAGTTTTTTTTTTCTTTTAACATTGACAATACTAACGCCCTGCTTTTGTTCGTTTCGTAGGTTTAAGAGACATATTCGATAATTGCCCTTTTGTTGCGAACAGACCACAAACAAACCAAGATGGTGATAAATTTGGGGATGCCTGTGATAACTGTCCATACACCATAAATCCTGATCAGGTCAGCACACAGTAAATTTTAATTTATGCTAAGTTGCACACGAATCTGAAACATAACGATAAACTTGAGCTTCACTTTAAATAACCACTTCAGAAATATGTCTTTTCATTGCAATAGAGGGTTTAAAGTGCCTGTGGTGAAGCCAAAGCCGAAGTCTTATTTGTCTACTCAATCTCCAAAAATGCTTAAATTGCAATAAACCAAAACGAACTCAAGGCGAGTACACGTTGTTAGCACTAAGCACGAGAAAACACTTTAAGGTCGGGCTCAACTGGTTCTAATTTTACTTCTCATTCGTCGGAAAAGTGACTTCAAAGGAACACAAAATAAAACGAGAAATAACGTTTGATAGTTATATATCAAAAACTGCAGATGCACGATACATTATACTTAATTGCATCATACTTAACGATATCATACTCATGCATTATACATTATTATCATTAGTTCTCATTATACTTAATGCATTAGACTTATCGTACTGACAAGCGCAACCACACCATACACTAAAATATCACTCCTTAATTCCTTTGTTTCTTCCTATAGAGGGACAGCGACGGAGATGGCTGGGGTGATGCGTGTGACTGGGACCGAGACTAGTTAGTGAATTTCTCATTCTCCGTAGCATCAATTACGCACTAGGTCCATGAAAACCTTCTCCAAGATGACAGCTGACATTTAAAACCACAAAAAATGGAGTAGGGCCATAAAAGTTCTTGGAGCATACTCTTTTCTTGCAACAGCGATTGAGATTGTTAGAAATAGACTTAAATTTTCACGCGGCATTGTCAGTCAAGAAGGTCTTTTAGTATATGGCAGTGTATCTTGTCCTTTCGAAATTTTTAGGGCTTCTCGGGATTTCCCGTTATGTACCGCAAAGCAAAACAAAATAAAGTGGCCATGCATATGATTCTTTTATTGACCAAGCTTGTGCGGTCCATAACGCATATATATTGAAACTAAATTGAGCAAATTTGTCTTTTCAGTGATCGAGATGGAATTGAGGATAAGTTTGATAACTGCCCGAGCCAACCGAACGCAAACCAACTTGACACAGATAAAGATGGCCTGGGTAAGACTTAACAAGGTGGATTCACATACATATTTGATGTTGAAACTGAAGTCCAACATGGCAGCGAGCAGATAATAGGAAAATGAAAACGGAAGATAGTAATGAGTAATTTAAGTAGTCCAAAACGCTGTTAATATACATTATAACATTTTAAAATCATTTTTAGAGAGGTTCCTTTTATGGTTTTTGTGTGCTCGAAAAGCAATGCAAAAATCCATGGCAATAGGAGATTATCGTCGTATTTTTGGTTGGAAATTTCAAACAAAACCCTAAATATCATGTTACTTTGTAGGTGACGAGTGTGATATTGACGACGATGGAGATAGCATTCCAGATTACATAGACAATTGCAGGCTGATTCCCAATAGAGATCAAAAAATGACAATGAGTAAGTACACAAGGGACACTAGCGAGTTCTGCTCGTTCAATAACAATCACCTTAATACCTTATTCCATGAAATTTTCGCGACATGTTTATTTCGCGATTTTGATGTGCGCATATTTCGCGACACTTAAATTTCGCGATTTTGCGGAAATTTTATATTTTGAATCACTTTAATTTCGCGTTTTTGAGTGAGACACAATTTACAGTTCATTGTAAATCTTATTTAAAATTTCCTTGAATTTAATAAAACGTCTTCATAAAGGGAAGAATAACGTCAAACTTAAGAAAAACGTAACAGCGGGACTAGAGGTCAGCAGTAACAACAAAACAGTTATCACAATGTCCACAAGCGGTTCATGCTTGTATGCGAACTATTGTTCTTGAGTCAATTGACCACCGCAACCCTTTACAATAAAAATTCGACATTATGTGAGCTACTTAATTTTTGCGTCAAGTTATGTTTGCGACACTTATTGTTCGCGTCACTTTAATTTCGCGATTTTTTTTTTGTATCGCGAAATTCGCGAAATTAACGTGTCACGAAAATTTCATGTCATAAGGTAACTGATGTTAGTGTAAATACTGAGGTGATTATACAAAATCGCACGCTCTGGTTGCGTGGTTGCAAGTCGTTCGCGCGCTTTTGATGTTAAATAATTGCAATCCAATTCACTTTGCCCTGCACATTAAGATTTATTGTTATCCAACTACATTGAATAGTGTACAAATAGCGCACCAAATGACTACAATTTTTATTTATTATTCCACGAAATCGAGTCGTATATGATCTGATTGCCAATAAGACGCGTAGCGCCGAGTTGTCTATAGTTCATGCCGGTTTATGGGCTCCACGGATATTTCAAAATGGCAGCAGTTCCAAGGAGTTTCATTTTATTTCGTAAGAAACAATTGAAATATCGTCGAAAAAGACAAAAACAGTAACACGGCAAACAAAACCAGGACTGACCTGAACGTCGTAAGAAACTAACGTCATTGGAAGAACATGTGAACACTCTAAATGTTTCCCAATTTTCGGAAAAAAAGAATATGAAATCCATCGACAGCTACTCGAGAGTTTCGGAGAAGCAACCAGAAAATGATGTCCACAATTATTAGTCGGCGCTCGAGTGCGTGAGAGGTCATGAAATCAGTCAGGCAGCTCGTCGCCGTAGCGGAGCGGTAAATGCGAGAATCATCTAAGTTATGTCACCGTTTTCATCTGCCCATTTTTTTTTAGCCCTTATGGTTATTTTGGGCAGGCAGTACTCTACACTAATTTAATGTTTATTGTAATTATTTTATAAATTGCGAGTACAAATAAATGTTGTTGTTGTTGTTGTTGATGTTGTCGTCTCGTGCTCATTTTTGTCACTCCACCTTCGTGGTGGGTTAACATTTACCAGTTACCATGATCAAACGTTCTCGCCATGTGATAAAATCACCGTCGATGAAAATAGATCGTAGCCGGTGTAGATATACTTTATGGCAGCGCAGAAGTTTGTTTATTTTTTTCTCAAGAAGTCAGGGCTTGTTCATTTCGAGCAAAAACTGTGAGTTTTCATTGAAGAAATCCACATTGTTATATTTACGAAACGTTCTGTCTCCAACTTGTAATTGCATCGCCAACTTGCCCTCCTTTTGCTTCGAGCTCCTCTTAATTGTAAAATGTTCCCGTTGCTTGAAGTTTTCATTAAAAAATACAGCAAAATACAGCGCAACTCGTAAAAACACTGAACGATACTACATGCCAAAACATCTAATGAGACAGATATGCTTCGCGAATCGCTCGAAATTGCATTTGTTTTCAAGCCAACGAACAAGGAACACCCTATCAAAACAACCTTCTACAATGAACAACCAAACCCGGCATAAAACGAAAAAGCCATTGGGTGGTAAATTAAATTTTTTTTTTTACTTCAGAACGTTTCCATGCATGTTAAGAAACGTATGAGTTTGACAAAACTTGCTATCAAATAAAACCAAAAACATCCTATAGTGAACTCGTGAAGCAAAAAGGGCTACGTGTCATATCCCGCTACACGTTTCCGAACTTGAGTAGAACACGCAAAGATCACGTGGAATATGCGAAGTTTTGATTGACCGCCGAAAAAAGAACCTTTTAACGATGGTTCCGAAAATTCTATGTTTACACCTGACATCGCAATTCCCCCATCCATCACAATAGCTCTTTAGCTAAAGCTCCACGACCTAAAATGGTACTGAACAGACTTAACTGTTTGATTTCAAACCAATTAGAACCTTACTCACATTACCATTATATAACCGCTGATTACTGGTCAAAAGGGCGGACATTCAGACGTTTTCTTAACAACCACTTTTTATGTTTAGGCGGCACGTATGGTGACGCATGCGTGAATGACTTTGATGGTGACGGCGTATCGGACAAAGAGGACGTGTGTCCATCCAACCCGAAAATATCGCATACAGACTTTACTAAGTACACGACCCTGCGTCTTGACGTCCCCAAAAAGGATCGCGAGACACCTCTGTGGAGGGTCAGCAAAAAGGTTGGTACAACTTCATTCAACTTCAATCCGGCCGAGCTGTTTTTGGTATCTCCATGATTTACAATTGACTGTTAGTCTTCAGCCGTCAAGTAGTTAATTGTAACTAGGCCAGTTTTCTCTTAATTTTTCTTTTACGAAAATGTTGTTTCATTCATTGTTTTCATTGAATCAGACTTTAATCCAAATTGATGTATTCTACTCACTCTTTGTATTGTTGCAGGGCGACGAGATTCGGCAGCAACGCAATAGTGTAGCAACGATTTTAATAGGTATGAAACAGTTATCACTATGACGGAATTGAAATGAAAACACATTTAATCTGACTATTACCTGCCAGTTACTTTCTTTTCCATAATTGTTCCCTCAATTTTGCCTTAGGTGACCAAATTTTTGACGATGTGGAATTTAGCGGGACTTTCTTCGTAAACTCTCCGTATGACGACGACATCATTGGGTTTGTATTCGGTTATCAAAATCCCCGGAAATTTTATATTGTCTCGTGGAAGAAGTCAGCCCAAGTTTACTGGGAGAGTAGACCGTTTAGAGCGAAAGCTGAAGCCACACTTAACATTAAGGTAATGCACTACAGTGGTCAAGTCTCTACTTCCATATATATTTATGGCCATGTGCAGTGCTGTAGAAAGGGGAGGGGCCGGGGAGGGGGCCGTGCCCCCCCCGTTTTTTTGCAAAAAAGTAAAAACAGACCTGTATAAAATGCTGACAATAAAATATTATATCACGTGCCCCCCCTTCCCCCCCCCACCCCCACTTATTTTACCCTTGCTACGGCACTGATGTGGAATGCATATGCACACAACTGGGTGCAAAATATATTGTCAGTGCATTGAAGAGGACTCAGGAGCATTTTTCCCTCGCAGAAAAAACTCTGTTATATATTACCTGGCGTATCATTTCTTCCAGTAGAGAAAGATTCTTTAATTATGAGTGGCAAACCGCGGAAAACAACATCTTTGCTTTACGGTCCACGGATCCTAGAATACTCTCAACGACACATGTCCAAGTGCACGGCTTTTGCTGTAGCTCTACAGTTAAACTGTTATACGCGGCCCAGTAACATTAAAGCCCAAACCATGCTGTTCTGTATGTTGATTAGCCTTTTTTAGCTCGTTTAAAAACATAAAACCTATTTACATGCTACTGTAAAATGTAAAACTAGTGAATTTTACAGGGACAGAAAGGCTTATTAACGTACATATATAAGAATGAATAACAAAGACGCCATTAAGGAAAAAGTTTCATTGCTACCTCTAACGAGCTCCTAAGATACCTAACGAGTAAAATAATTCTGTTGCAATTAGAAAGTCCACTCTACTGATGGTCATTTAAAAATGTTGCGGAACGCCCTTTGGCACACAGGCAACACCACGCGTGAGGTAAGGACTTAAATTCTTAGAACTTAAGACAAGTTTTTTTGCCAAAGTATTTAGTACTTTTCTACTCGATGTATCTTTCAGGATACCAAACTAAGTACAGCAACTAATCGCCGATCGGCTAGCTCAGTTGATAGAACACCGGACTACCGTGCGGGTGGTCGTGGGTTCAAACCACGGCCAGACCAATATTTAGGATCTTTAAATAACTCAGGAGAAAGTGCTGCGTTGTAATGACATATGCAAAGGTTAGAATTTCTAGTCTTCTCGGATAAGGACGATAAACCGTAGGTCCCGTCTCATAGAGCAAATGCATAAATGTAGGCCAAAAATGTATTCTTTTGTTTATGTGCTAGTTAAACTCACCAACATCGCTCTCAAGCAACTTTTCTTTTCAATTTTGTCCATGCAAACGATGCTAGTGAGTCTAATTAGCACATAAACAAAAGAAAAATTTTTTGGCCGCCATTTATGCATTCGGTCTATAACCCTTGTTCATGGTAAGTTGGCGAGAACCGACACAGTGATCGTAAAGAGTAGGCCGGGACTTAATAATAATAATGATAACTAAAGTTAAGTTCATATTTAAGAGGTACATCTATTCCTATTTGATAGGTCACACTGCTGTGGAAAGATACTAAGCCGCGTGGATGGCATAACAAGAAGGCTTATAGATGGGAGTTGCGTTATCTTCCATCGAAGGGATCCATGAGGTAAGCTGAATTCTAGAGGGTACTACAGCAAACGTAACACGCATCTACATGATTGGTACGCCAACTTCCATGACAGATCATGTTCACACAATTTGCAACATCAAACCTACTAGCGTGGCCAAGACTCTTTCAATTTAGATTTTGCTGTTTAAATTAGCGTAGACTTGTACCACATAGCCATACCTTTAATACTATCTTTTTGACAATTTTTATAATGTCGATGTCAGTTTTTGTATGTACTTTAACCGCCTTGTTTTTAATCATTGTTAATACTCAAGCCCTGCCATTGATGATGAGCATTACTGACTGCTAGAATTAGTGCAATGTATTGAATCAGGTATAATTAACTCTACGCTTTTCATTATCATCATTGTTGGTATTATTATTATTATTATTATTATTATTATTATTAATGTCCATTCCTTATAGGCTCAGGCAGGTTGTTGGGTGTGGTTTTTAGTCCTATAGAGCAGGTTTCAACAAGTCACCATGGGTCTCTCTTTCTTTCCTTCCTCCCTACAGGGACAGTACTTTCCTTAGCGTCTTTGCTGTCCCCAGCAAAGCCGTTTTCTGGACAACTTCCAACCTTACATTCACCCCAATTCTCTTCACGTATTCATTAAAGTTGACCAGGAATCCATCACCAGGAGCGTTCCTATGTGTTGGGAGTCGTCTCCAGCACAGCAGCAGCTGTGGTTATTTTTAGAACTCATCCGCCATTATAAAAGCGACAATAGAAATTCCCATCAGAAATTAACATGTAAGTAGCGCAATTTGATTGGTCGTTGTAATAATATATTTGCTTTCTTTGCCGCGAAATAGAAGTTAAAAATAGCACCATCTAGTCATCTACTACTGTGGTAGGGCAAAGGGCTACTGTGGGAGAGGAACGCTCCTGGTCATGGGCTCCTGAGTTGACTGATGCAGTTCTAAAGGCACCAATGACAACAGGCACCACGATGACTTCTTTCTTTTGCCAAACATACCAGCTTAGCTGCTGTCTTCCCTCCTAACACGACTCTCACAACTGATCAAGCCTCTTCCTCGCCTCGTTCTGGGTACATATATTCTGGCAATATCACTCCTTGGGTGCAGCTCTTTGTTCCTTGTCATGGTATGTCTAGACTTCCTATCTACTTCCTGGCGTTCCTGGTTATGCCATCCAATTGTTCTTGCTCCATACCTCATGAGCAACACAGCGCAAGTGTTTACAGCTTGGATCTAGCTTGTTCTGACAATTTAGCTGAGATTTCATGGCAAACTTGAACCGCCTTAAGTATCCTGTTCGAAATATGTCTTTCATTTTAATTTCCTCTCCAGGAACTTGTCCAAGCTCTAGAATGCCAAGATACTTGTAGCCCTTGTCATCGTCTTCCGTTATCGTCTGTCCATTTTTCAACTTAATGCCGTCACGTTTATACAACTTCCCTCGCTGAAGCACCACAACATCACATTTCTTTACCCCAAATTCTATTCCTATGTCTTAGCTAATCAACTGTACTGTCGATGTAAGGCTTTCGATCTCCGCTTTGTTCTTTCCATAAACCTTCCAAGTCATCCATGAAGAACAGGGGCCGGTTGTTCGAAGGCTAATTAGTGCTAACCCATGGGGCTAAATTTTTACATGGGTTTCTTTTCCTCTTGTTAAAAACCATTTTTTTCCGATTACTTTCTCTATTGTATTCAGAGCAAACAGTCATCAAATTGTACTAAAAAAGAATTATGCTGAATGTGCTTTTTAAGCTCTTATATCTGCATTTAAATTTCTCACTAACCCTGGGTTACCTTAACCCTGCTTCGAACAACCCAGGCCAGGTGACTTACTTCAGCAATTCTTAAGGTGTATGCCGCCTTGTCGTTTCATAGGACCTTGGTCAAAGATACCATACAAACAACAAACAAGTGGAAGCTTTTAAGCAAGTGGTGGGCATTATATGGGTCGATAATTATCAACAGCACTATCCCTTTCTTGGTCTTTCTGGCACAGCACAGTCCTTCCAGTTGCCATCCATACGGATATGGCAACCTTGCTGTTGATCGAATCATTCATGTGTTCGGCCATTAGTTCATTTAATGCTTTCAGTTTCTTGATACAGTGGCCCTGGATGCCATCAGGTCCACGTGCCTTCCAATTGGGAATCTTTTTCGATCTCGATGTTACCATCTCAGCTGTTATTACAATGTCCTCCTGTATAGCCTCCATTCTTTCCTTCTTCAGCTCTTTCAAACATTCTGCCTTTTCTTGTGTACAACTTCCTTAACCCGTATATCGTTCCAAAATTGTTGACGCACCTTAGCGTCTGGTCTAACTTCATTCAAGCTAGTAGATGCTCCATTCATTTGTTGGTACACTCTTTTCTGATCTTACTGGAACAATCTGTTCACGCAATACCCTTGGATCCGCTGTTCGTACCTTTTTAGCTTTGCAGCTTTAGTCTGTAGTCTCTGCTTAAGGTCTTTTTCTCTTTTCTGTTTGATGTTATATTTCCTCTCCAGCTTGGTGTACCGCGTTTCCTTCTTTTTTGGGTCTACATTGTTTTTGGTTCTTTCTAGAATGTTAATATGCTTCTGTAAATCTTCTGTAGAGTCTTTGATTGTCCTTTTTCAACGTGGTTCTTTGTTTGATTTTTCCTTGCAACCGCTCCATTTGAACCCCACTTGTTTTGCTATGTAAATCGCAGTAGCATTAATCAATTTGTTGGTGTCAGTAACATTGGTAGTTTTTATCTCCGACACTATTCAGTTCACCTTCTTTGTCCATTCTGCTAGCACATTCCTGTTGACTCTTTCAAAAACCAGGGCAATTACCCACCTGTCATGATTTCCAATATGTCGTTTATCATTTTACTTTCTTCTTCGTTCCTTGAACCATTGCCTGCATTTTGTACATTAGCATCTCCATTCAGCTCATTGGTCTGTCCAAGTTTTGTCATCACACTAAGTACCTGTTCCACTACTTCATCTATTAAAGTCATTCTCCTCCTTATTTCATCCAACTCTACTGATGTCAGCCTCTCCTTCTTTCTGATCACCCTAGCCTTGTCTGCTCTGTTATCTTTGGTAAGACCCTTTCCTTCCAAACGACATGCATTCTTTCTCCATATCTTCTGATTGGTCTACCAACTTTCATTAACTGGTTTACTCAGGTACTAGCACTTCATCACAGCAATGTTCAAATCTCTATTCCACTTCATTCTGGCAGCAGCTGGATGACGGCCGGGCCCTCCTTACCATACAGTGCGACACCTGCTGGGTAAGGCAGCTTCACTAGTTTCTCCATTCCCACTCCCATTCACGCTGTTCATGGATGAATCATTATCTATTATCTTCACTCAAAGTATGGGGGTGGCGCTTTTAAGGTACAACCAGCACCAGTGTTTTTATGGAGATTTTATGAGGACTGTCAACCAAAACTAAAGGGCTCCTCCTACCCCCTGTTGTAGCCCCAACAATGGTGGCAATGGGGTTACTGGCCAACCTAGACTCTGGTGAGCGCGAGGGTCCAATTTCCCGTGGTAGGCTAAGGCACCAACCTGCCCTACCCCAATGCCCATGTTATCATTATTAGTATAATTACTATCATTATCATCATCATCATTATTATTATTGTTGTTGTTGTTATTATTATTAGTAGTAGTAATGCTACTACTACTACTGCTACTACTACCAATATTATCATTATTATTATTATTATTATTATTATTATTGTTACTATCAATATTATTACTTCAATTCGTTATTTTACTACGTACAAATTGCTTAGTGTTGAATGCTCGAATAAGAAATTATTGATTGTCCTGAACAGGGACAACATTGATAAGATTATCAATATTTTGATTTAGTTAATATTCAACAAATTTGATCAGTTAGTTACGGTTTTGTCCACTTAGGTTAAAGGTGTGGCAATCACATGACAAGGTAATGGTGGATAGTGGAGAAATCAAAGATCGAGACATTACCGGTGGAAAACTGGGAGCGATGTGTTTCTCACAAGAGAACGTCATCTGGTCCGCACTATCAGTCAAGTGTTTGGGTGAGTTCAGTAACACTGTAACATAACTGTTGTAATGGCAAAATACCACGGCTTTAATCAAGGGTCATCGAAATTAAAACTGCTCACAAATGACTTACAGTGGCTTTTCAAAGTTGCATTTCCAGCGCTACAAATCAAAACAATCACCAAAACTCTCTGCATTCTTTCCACGCTATACTCCAGCAGTTCGTCTGACGCGAGTAACGCCTGCCTGATTTAAGTGCCTATATCGTCTTCTGTGTTTTTGTGGTTCTGGTATGTACATTAAAAGTAGATAGCTGTTCAAAAAAGTTTTTTCGAATTTCAACGTGTTTTTACGCAGAAATCGTTGTTCAAAGTTCCCTCTTGAGCTACACCCGGCCAAACTGGTAAGGGCATGGGTGTATTCCTGATTTGAAGTCACAAACTGATTTGCATACCAAGTATTGTGGGGATAGTTTCTAAAGAAAGTTGTGCTGCGTCGGTGGGAAATTGAAACACAAGAAACTGGATAAATCAAACGAGTTGATTAAGTAAGTTATACCACCGTAAGGTTAAAGGGAGGTGCTGACGTTTCGAGCGTTAGCCCTTCGTCGGAGCGAACGATGAAGGGCTAACGCTCGAAACGTCAGCACCTCCCTTTAACCTTACGGTGGTATAACTTACTTAATCAACTCGTTTGATTTATCCAGTTTCTTGTGATTTGCATACCACTAAGTCTTTATAAACATGCATGCAAAGCAGTTTGATCAAAAAAGAAAAAAAGCAAAACTTTCAATGTCAAAATGTCAATGAAAATTCTTGAAGACGTCAAAACAACTGTATGGTAAACAAACAGTACTGACCTTGCTTGAGTGAGTATTGTCATCATAAAATGTGGTTATGTCCATAAAACACCCCATTCCTAAAGTCGAACCTTGACTTATGCAATGCGGTCCGAACGGTCCTTTCAATGCGGGAGTCAAAACTTGCACCACACAATAGGCCCCCTATCGTTTATCATTCCCTATTATTTCCGAAGTGAAACCTTGTGTCTCATAGTATGGCTCTAACTCACCCCCTTTTCAATCACAGACGGCAAGCGTTTTGGCTCAAAATGAACTTACACACCCAAAGTCAAATCTATTTAACACAATTTAATTTCAAACCATGCTCAGTTTAGAAAAACAACAATGTACATGATTATAAGAAATATGACTCCTTTAAAACCTCGCGGAGCTAGTTTTTGAAAAATTCGCAGTGGTTTTTCCTATAAGGGCTAATATCCCATCATGACATTGAATGTTTTACCTTGTTTTATTTTTCAGATGCTGATTCTGACGCGCTGTCATAAACAATATCCAATTTTCTATATTAACACAGTAGCGAACGCGTCTTCCAATTTCAATCGGCTCTGTAAATGTACAGGACACGCCGGAGTATATATCAACAAAACAGTACAGATGAAACTGTCAATCATTGCTCAGATCAGGAACCCATCACAAGGAGCGTTCCCCTCCCCTACTGCCCCCCCCCCCCGGATCGGGCATTTAGACAAACCTCGCTATTTCTAGAAACGCGTTGTCCTCAGCACTTTGTCTCATAACAGCTTTCATAGTCTTGTGATACTTCTTCAGATTAATGTAAAGAGTTCAGATTTATGTAAAGGGTGGCTTTGTTACAAACAGATGGGCCCCTGTCAATATCCATGCAAACTTTGTAAAGGAATTGTTACACCCTACATTCTGTATTCCACGGGGATAAAAATTTCGCCGGACTTTAGACGTCGCATTTCACATGTGCCGAATTTAATTCCCATTTTGGTCGACTAAAATACCAAATGCAACGGCGTTTGATTCAGACGTCGAATTCAATAGTGCCTCTCGGAAACCTTGATTAACCTTGATTAACAACCGGGCAATGCAATGTACTAGTTGAAGGCGTAGTCTATCGTAAAGATTAGCTAAATGTAAGAATCATTATGATTATTATCATGTTGCTGTTAGTCTCCGACTCGGAACCTGGAAATATCATTTACACGGGAAAGACAGTTATGCACATGTCATTGGCTTCCCCGTGGGGTCGACTCCCGGGCCAACCAGTGGGATTGTAAAATCAGTCTGGTGCTTGAGAAATTTTCCCAGGGGTCGGGGAATCTTGTAAGACAAAGTTCCCTGGGTGAGGCGTCTTTCAGCAGAAAATCTCCCTGTCATCCCCCTCACATATGAAGCGAGAAACTTTTTGAGCCCTGTCTGGGAATGATTTCGACAAATTATATTGGAGAATTCAACAACAACAAAATGATGTCCTAAACGCCGACATCAGAAGTCTCAAAGTGACACCAATACCAGCGGTGCTGATACTAGTGTTCTTGAAAAGAATCACAGTAAATTTTTTCAATGAAGTCTACACTGCCGGGATTAAAGGTAAACGGTGGCCTTTTAAAACAAGGGATTCAATCAGATTTTCTCATCTTCACTTCATCCATTGTGCTATAAAACCGAAAGAACATAGAGGAGCTTCCTGAGGGCGTCTGGGTTTTTTACAAGATGGCGGAACACTCGTTTCAGACCCTGTCCGTTTTTTTGGTTGCAAGCAAGTCAAGGTTTAGCTCAGGGTATTGTGATAAGATATCCTGGAACACCTTGTTATTCAAGGCCCATTCATGCCTATCAGAGAAGTTGCGGGACTGTGTATCAACCCCAACATTCAACTTTTCCGCTATACGCACTGCTGACATCCAGGTGTCATGATGGATGCACCATTCCCATATTGTATGTGCTAAATGATTAAGCTCTTCTGATTTGGAGCCTCCCATGTTGTTTATATAGGCAACTGCAGTGGTGTTGTCTAGCTGTTGCCGTATGAGCTACTGCAGCCTGCTCTCCAAAGGACTTGAGAGCAAATATGCAGCTTCTAGTTCTAGTGTATTGATGTGTCTAGGAGCTTCCAAGGGAGTCCATCTTCTTCCAACCTCCTGGGTGTCACACACAGCTCCCCACCCCTTTCTTGAGGCATCTGACTGTATCACGGACCATACTAGGCACAGGGTTTGATATGCATCGTTTGGCAAGGGGCATATTTGCAACCCACCACTGCATCTCATTTACTGAGGCAGCAGATAGTGCCAAGCATGCTCTGTAGTTGCCCCATTGGCTGCAAGGGCTCTAGCTTTATCACGTTCAAGTGATCGACAATAGAGTGGTCCAAACTGGACTCCGGGGAAATTAGAGACTAATATACCAATGACCTTTGCAGCATCAAAAATGGTTGGGCTAACCATGCTAATCAGTTCATTGCATATACAAATAGTCTTTTATACTTTCTCCAACGCAGGGGAAACAGTAAATTCCACTGAGATCAGAATAAAACCCAGGAATGTCAGAGTTTGGGTTGATGTAAATACTGATTTATCAGCATGACATGTATAGTAAATCCCAATTTGGTAAACAATTGAACTGTGTCCATAACATCATGCCTACATTCATCTACAGTGTCACCCTCTGGGTAGGAGTCAGCTATGTAACCCAGACTCAGATGGCCCTGATTATACAGGGCGGTATACACTGGCTTAAGCAGTTTTGTAAATATACGGGGTGCACTCGCCAGCCCATTGGGTAAACATGTATATTGGTACAGGGTACCATTGAATAAAACCTTTAGATACTTCTGATGCGCTGGATGTATGAGCACAGTGTAATAGGCATCTTTTAAGTCAACAAAAGCCATGAAGCACACAGGCCTCATCATTTTGGTTACTGTATCTAAGGTATCCATTTTGAAATGGTAGTACTCCAAGACCTCTTTAAACTGTTTAAGGATGAGAATCATTCGAAAAGAGCCGTCACTTTTGTACCATGCATTTCACTTTTCCTGTATTGAGATTGATGCTCATGTACAATAAATGCTTTGAAAATTTACTTGTTTCATATTCAACCATTATGTGAGGGGGGGGGGTGCTTTTATAGAGATAACACGTAATTGATGTTTGTCCGGCCAAAAATGGGTTATGTCCGAGCAAAAATAGGTTTGACAGGACAATTAGATCGGCTCCAGCTGGGAAATTATTCGAATCCCTGAAATATAGAAGCTAAGGAACCAGTACACACATTTGAACAAGCATTAATGGTAGCCAAAGTATTGAATTGCATAGCACTAGCCACTACTACCCACACCCTTGAGGATCGTGATTGTGTTTAAGCATTGCCTCACTATAAGTAGAATATTTAAATTGAATATCAACAAAGTAAAGGTAAAGGCGCACACGAGTCAAAGGCCCACAAGGCCGGAGCTTATCCCGGTTTCTGTAGCATGAAGCACCTGGGAGTATTATTACTCCCTCCTGGATGGGATGCTAGTCCATCACAGTGTAACCCCCAGCATTATATCGCTAGGTACCCATTTATACATCTGGGTGGAGAGAGACAGTGTGGAGTAAAGTTTCTTGTCTAAGGAAACAACACAGTGCCAGCACCAGGGCTCGAATTCCAAACCTCCTGCTTGGACGTCTGACATGCTAACCACTACACTACTATACTTCCCAACAAAGTCGATGTACATAAATTTACATGTAAATCTAATCTGCAAAGATTTAACAGGAAAGAAAAGGCCATCATTTTGAAATTCAGCTACCATTACAAAGAGAATAGGAATTGAATGAATCAAATATCTCAGCTACTTGGTTTCATGACAGAGACAACTCAAGATTGTTTTAAAACACTCATCATTAAAGTCAGGCACATTATCCCCATTTGGTAGACTCTCATATAAAACTGGTTTAATTCCAGAGTTCATTTTTTCTCGCTTGCTAAAAAGATTCATGGTGTTGGAAGTCCAGGCACAGTTCTTGATCCCAAAATCTTCCTGCAATGACAGCGTATTCAACTGATAACACATAACAGTAAACTGGATTCCATCTGTAATTACACACTTAGTGACTATTGGCTCATTCAGGTGCTCTCCCATCTTGACACCACTGTCCAAAGCCAGAGCTAATGAAATGCTGAACATTGCCATTATCCCATAAGCTTGTTGTTGTTCAGGGGTCATAGCATTCGTGTTGGTCATGAGCATCATGTGGTTATAGCGGTATTCATTCCATGCATTATTCTGGTATCCTGGTATATTACGGAGGTGGACTATGGGATGCCGATAGACGTTAAGGCTGTAGTTGTCATAGGGACCAGGGATCACCTCAGACTCTGTCACGCGAACATCTGTTAGCAACACCACAGAAAAATGGAATTAGAGTGCACGTGTGAAATGTTATACTACTAGTTTGGTTATAATTTTTTTTCACTGAGTGTCCATTACTGCCATGTGGAATAATTATTTGGTGTCTTGTCAAATTCCTAGAAGATCAAGGTTCAAGTCAGATCATTCTTACTCAACCCAACCAAATACTTTAATTTAAAAAAAGTACAATGCAATTACAGATAACAGAATATAAGAAAGTCAAAACATTATTTAGAAAGTAAATTGTGTAAAGAAAGGGACACCCAGGTACACTGTTCATATACTTCAAAACAACATTCAAGTAAGTTTCCAAACCCAAAATGGATAATATGAGTAATCAAATATTTATCACCTGAGGGAAAAATGTATTGTGATTGGCTGAATCTAATCCTGGTACAGCTGTAATGCATTCTCAAATAAGCTTTAAGTTAAAATACTGGAACCAGTTTCCCTCACCCACCACCCAATCAAAAGGGAAGAAATTAAATTACACAAGTTTAAAGTGCATTATCAATTATAATTATTAGTTAAATAATTATTAGCTTGCCTATTGTGGTTGCAAGGAAACACCTGAATTATAGGATATGTTTAGCTTACCGGGTTGAAATAACGGGGATGGCCGTTTTGTTCTTATAATATAAGCTGGTTTGTGTTCCAGTTGATAAAAGTTGTGGCGCCGGACCCAGTGAATCTTAATCTTGGGTTTAAGATCAAGAAACACGTCATTCAAATGAGGAAAACTATCAGCCAGTGACCAACAAAACTTGAGCAACTCCTGAAGTACTCCCAATCGAAGCTCTTCACCTCGCCGTTCAAATGTGTTTCTTCGCACGCCTTCTTTACGAAAGCCATAATTTTGGAGTACGGACAACTTGAACTGATCTCTTAGACTTGAATATTTTTCGTCACCTAAGACGTTTCCTATTTTTGCCAGTGAAGCGGGCAGTCCTTCAAACAGCTTTGTTTTAGTGAACCACTGATACTTCTTGCTGGCGTCAAACGCTTTAGTCGATGGATGAACTATGAAAGCCCTTCGGATCACATGCGGTGCGATAATTAATGGAATTCCAGTCTGATTAGATGGCACTTCAACCTCGGCTGGTGCTTCAACTTCGGAAATTTGCTTTTCTTCTTTCTTTTTAAACAATGACCACAAATTTCGGCGTAAAAGTGGCAAAGGAAACTTCAAGCGTCTGTGAAGAAGGTTGGCCGCCATGATGGCAGTGACACTGAGCCAGCGATACCGTAAAACATTTACGAATATGTCATGTAATCCAACATAGAATATGGCATTTACACCAATACAAAATGGCGGGCGAAATGAAGAAACTGGAAACAAAGATATCCGTTGCACGGAAGGAGTTGAATAATCTAAGAAAGGAGATAATGGCGGTTAAGAGGTGCTTCGCCAAAAACGTTAAGGAGCTACAGGAAACTTTGGAGAATGGTTAGTCCACGGGACGGTTTTCACAGTGATTTAAATTTCACCATAAACACGTGCATCTCTCGGGTGGCAGGGGACCTATCATCATCTGTTTGTTTCTGTTGATTATACCGGAGGTTTCGTAAGTAGCGAACTATCGTGTAGTACTTGTATGAATAAATGCTAAATTAGTTAACAAATAAAGAAGCCTAAGCCGTGTATTAAACTGTGATAAAACACGAAATGTAGAAAACACGAGCCGCAGGCGAGTGTTTTCTACATTTCTCGAGTGTTCTCAAATGCCCGGAGTGTTTTAATCACAGTGTAATACACGGCTTAGGCTTCTTTATTCGCTTTATGATATAGATTTGACATGCCGCGAGTAGAAACAACAAAGAACACAGATCGACAAACCGACGCCATTTAATACCAAATTCTCGACTTTTTTCGCTTCTTCTTCTTTATTTGTTTTATTATTCTCAGCTTCAAAACTTTCTGCTGCTTCGCAGAGAATTCCATCATGAATTTCTTGAAAGAAAATGCTTTTCGTCATCTCTTAGAGAATTGTCGAGTGGAGGTAATGTGGCGAAAAACAATAAAACACGCTTTTTCTATGTTTTATACTCTGATAAAACATAGGTTTTTGACCAATCAGAGCGCGCGTAAGAACGTAGCTATATTATAAATGAAAATAAATGGTAAACGCTCTTTGTACGTTTAACCTTTGCTCTCACGATTGATTGACCAGGGAAGTTTGTCGACGACAATCGCAGTAATACTTATATTCTGATGTCTGACCTCAAAATACTGAAGAACAAAATATAATTTCTTTGGCGCTGCCCTGTTTGTGTTTCAAGCGATATTTCGTAGGCTGTTCTTGGTCGAGCTACTCAGTATTGCAGGCTATATTGTCTCCAATGCAGGATAAAATGATTATTGGCAGCCAGTGAGGCTGATGTGCACCTACAGTAACTAATAAAATGTGAAGTAATAAACAAAATGATTCATATAGAAACCCTATGGTATCTAATAGACAACTAGCTATAATTAAATTAAAAATGAATTCAGTATCAAATTAATTAAGTGAAGTTCAATGAATTGAAAAATGAACATTTCAGGCTTATCTAGAAACTAAGTACTTAAAAATATACAAAATCTTGGTCTTTCATAGCTATCATGGGTGCTTGAATGAGGAGCTATTTATGTTTTGTGAGAGCCTACGTAAAATATTTTTAGCATTATCCTTTTGAATGTTAAAATTCACCAACCTATTAAATTATAACATTCCAGATTACTGGACCTCTGTTTTGTGCTGATCTTTTGATGTATTTGCTCTCAGCCAATCAGTGCGTTGAAATTTTTGCATGTATATTATTATAAAGATGATCACACTGGAACAAAACTGTTGTTAGCATAATGGTGAATTAACTTTGCCAGGCATTAGGGACTAGCAACAAAGTCTAAAATCATAACCAATATTAATACCAGCATTAGTAATTTTATTTTCTGGCCAGGTAAAGCCCTTATAGAAGAGCTACATTCTTATTGAAAGTGGTTTATGTTCTTGTTGGATTCCCCCCAAAAAAGTAAATTGAAAGTATATTACATGAGGTATCAAAAAGAGCATTTTAAGGTTTACCTAGTAGTAAACAATGTGTGTATTACCTTGAGATGGAAAACACAGCTGCTTGTTAAAGTGGACCCCATGATTAAAGATGCGTATGTAATCTATTCTCTCATTCAGTCGTTAATTAATTTATTTGTTTATTCATTCACCCATTCAATCATTCATTCAGTCAGTCACTGAGATGCTCATTCATTCAGTCAGCCAGTTTGTCACTTGTTCATTCTGTTTCTGATATTACAATTATTCTGTATCTACAGATAAACATAAATGTTCCAATGCACAAGCAAAGAAAGTGACACCCTCAGATATCAGTGCTAGGCAGCAGGACACATCAACAAGCCTTTTTCCTTCACTCTATGTGAGACCAATTGGCTTTGTTGAATCATGCTTTAAAGAAAAGAATGGTATCCCAAGACAGCCCAGTGTTTGTCCAACATCGAAAGGGAGACTTCGTGTTTCAGTTGATGGATTTACAAACCCAGAACATTCTCTGGAAGGACTGGCAGAGTTTTCTCACGTCTGGTAAGTTCTTATTCGTGATATTTTTTGGTGGGATTAAAGCTGACTGTTTTATGTAGCCAATGAGATCGCTTGGGCCAAAAACCCTCACATAAATGTTCACGAAGGTTCTCTCTACTCATCTAAGCATTGAGACTTTCCAAAGACTGTTCACAACTTTTTGGTGGGAATGTACAGTATGGGTAAATGGTGACGAGTGTAGAGCTATTAAAGGCTTTTTTTTCTGTTTGTCTGTCATATTGTTCTAAAGCTCATTTCTGCCTTGGCAACCTTACCATTCCAGTTTCCTATAATTTTGTTTTAACTTGTTTAGATTGGTTACCCTTTGGAGCCTCAGTATTGTAGTACTTAGCCTGCTGGAATTCATATAAAGAGACCAGTATTTTAAGCTGTTTCCTTAGACAAAAAAAACTCGGGCAACTCCACACTGACTCTCCTCCCTCATTTGTGTAAATGTGTATCGTGATATAATGATTAGGGTAATAACCTGCAAAGAAAACCACATCCCATCCAGGGAACAGGGATATCAGGGGGCAGTGACAGTATATCTATGCTTCTAGGTAATTTTATTCGGGGTAAGCTCTAGCAGTATAGGCATTGTTAGCCATGGGTCACCATAACTTGGCTGAATTACTATTTAACTTTTTTTCTACACTACTAGGATCATTTTCGTGTTTCACAAGAACACCAATAAAACTGTCAAAGCGAAAGTCAAGCCCCCGCGGTTAGATGGCGCCAAAGTTGGTGTTTTCGCTTCTCGCAGTCCTCACAGACCCAACCCTATTGGCCTGACATTGGCAAGACTTGACAGCATCAACGGCGGCATTCTGTTTCTATCTGGTATCGATCTTTTAGATGGCACTCCAGTGCTAGATATCAAGCCTTATGTTCCAAACTACGATAAACCTCTGAGAAAGGAGAACGGGCGGAATGAGGAAAGTAAAGAAAGGCAGCTTCTTTCATTCGAAAATCCACTCAGTACTACATGTAGCAGTCGAGTAAACAGTACGTCTTCATTAAGAAACCAGCAAAGCACTACATTTTTCCAGGATGGCATCTTCTCTGATTTAAAAACTGGTACCGCTGACTTGAGTGTTGCTGAGTGGGTAGAAAGGCCGCCAACCAAGGAGCTGAACGTTGAGTTTACTTCTGAAGCTGAGGATCAAATCAGTTGTTTCCATGGAAGCCTAAAATCAGAATGTCAGTCGCTCTCAGTGGAGGAAGTGGGGGATCCCAGTGTTTTGAGCGTATCAGGTTCCCGTAGAAAATGTAGCTGTTTTGATGTCACGAGAGAGAACTCGCAATTTGTTTCTCTGTCTGAGGAAACTCACGAATCGACGTTTACTAAACCAATGGTCGGTCAAAGCAAAAGAATCAAGCGAGAGAAAAGAGAGCCATCCTTTGAAACTACCGGGGTGGAAACGGACTTTCGTGCATCGTTTCAAGACCATGGCCGGGTCAGTGAAACGATGAATTGTCAAATTGAAGATTCAACGAAGGAAGTTCTGGATGAAACGTTGAGCCATTCACAGAGGGAAGGAGCTCTTCAAGGTACCAGCAACTTTGATTATGGAGGCTGTGTTCAGAGCGCAGTGTCCCGCACAGTGTCCCGCTCTACTGGACCTTTTAATCACGAGAGCAGTCACATCCCTTCTCTCTCTCCGGACATTTGCATTTATCAACTGGAGATACTCCCGTCTCCGAAGGAAGCGCGAAAAGCCATTATTGACATATTGTCAGCGGATCCGAGATCGGTTTATAGAAGACACTTATGTCGTGGCCAGTTGTATTACTTTAGCATTGACAAAATGAATGTGAAGTGTCAGTTTGACGAAACAACTGTTCGGGTTCTTAGTGTAGAGCCGGTATATTACCGAGAATACAACAAGAGACAAGAACACTAACCTACCGGTCCTTTTACCAACTTCATGTATTAACCAGTAAACTACAGCCGTAGACCCAAACCCTGTCGGTGGATAAATCCATGATTTTGTAGGGTTTCCAGAATTATGAGATTAAGTCAATTATTAGGATGATTTTTACGTGTCATTAAGGAGAAGAATAGTTTTCATTGTGAGTTTTAAACTCTGTATCGATAACCTCTGTTGGTATTGCACTCATAAATTCGAATGGAGGAGGTTTCCCTCCTTTTAGAGGTCGCAACCATTGAGTTCGCCCCCATCTGATACTAGTTCGCCCCCATCTGATACTAGTTCGCCCCCACCTGATACTAGTTCGCCCCCACCTGATACTAGTTCGCCCCCACCTGATACGAGTTCGCCCCCATCTGATACTAGTTCGCCCCCATCTGATACTAGTTCGCCCCCACCTGATACTAGTTCGCCCCCATCTGATACTAGTTCGCCCCCACCTGATACGAGTTCGCCCCCACCTGATACTAGTTCGCCCCCATCTGATACTAGTTCGCCCCCACCTGATACTAGTTCGCCCCCACCTGATACTAGTTCGCCCCCATCTGATACTAGTTCGCCCCCATCTGATACTAGTTCGCCCCCACCTGATACTAGTTCGCCCCCATCTGATACGAGTTCGCCCCCATCTGATACGAGTTCGCCCCCACCTGATACGAGTTCGCCCCCACCTGATACTAGTTCGCCCCCATCTGATACTAGTTCGCCCCCACCTGATACTAGTTCGCCCCCACCTGATACTAGTTCGCCCCCACCTGATACTAGTTCGCCCCCATCTGATACTAGTTCGCCCCCATCTGATACTAGTTCGCCCCCATCTGATACTAGTTCGCCCCCACCTGATACTAGTTCGCCCCCATCTGATACTAGTTCGCCCCCATCTGATACTAGTTCGCCCCCACCTGATACTAGTTCGCCCCCATCTGATACTAGTTCGCCCCCACCTGATACTAGTTCGCCCCCATCTGATACTAGTTCGCCTCCATCTGATACTAGTTCGCCCCCACCTGATACTAGTTCGCCCCCACCTGATACTAGTTCGCCCCCACCTGATACTAGTTCGCCCCCACCTGATACTAGTTCGCCCCCACCTGATACTAGTTCGCCCCCACCTGATACGAGTTCGCTTCCGTCGCGTTGCATCGCATTTGCATAGCTTTGCCCGGCTTTGCACTGTACGCAGTGGAACCACCCCTTAGAATCTTCTGAACAGAACTGTGCTTAATTGCCGTTTGTCGTACCATATGGTGTGGTTAAAAGTAGTTCAACTAATTTTATAGATTAAACTAGGCTATGCGGTGCGTCGCATCACATCGTACAAATTCTTTTAAAAATAGTATATTGACCGAGGAAGGTTTATCCACCTTATTTACCTTGTTGGAATAATAGCTGTCCCTCCATTAATCGCCTCCCTCGAATAATCGCCCCCCTTTACCCGAAATATTGTAAGTGTTCGCCCACACACCATTTAGGAACACTCAAAGAGCCATTGCTCAGTTATTTGATGTGATTACTTTTTGATTTAATGGGATAACAAAACAAAATATTTAGGGCATTACTTCCGGTGAGCAGTAACGAAAATAATGGCCCCCCTTTGGCGCGAAAAATAAGATCGTCGCCCCTGGCTATTATTCGAGGGAATACGTAAACGAAACAATCATTTTATTTTGAATGTCATGTACTACAATTACTTATTCTTATTGAAGTTATAACGTACACGTAGTTCATGCGCATCTTACGCAAAGTCACCAAATATTTCCCGTCTCAGTCTTAAAATAAGAAATTCAAAAAATGCAGCAATCGTGCCGTGTCTCAGCGGTTGCCTTTACGAGTGGCTTTGGGATGGACATCTCGGGCGTAATCATATCTGATCATGAAGTTTCTTGTCAAGCAATTCAACTGCCAACGTCAGTCTGTTTCTGCAATAAACTGGCTGTAGAAGCACCCATGGTGTTGATTTCATTGGTAGCCTGGGTCCTGCATAAAGAATAAAACCGAGCTCCTGAAGAAAATTTTTACTCATTTCTATGTAGCATTTTGTTGCATAGCAGTTGGAATTTTCTGCAATTTCTTTCGGCTTAGAGCGTGGCAAATACGCCGTTAACGCGTTTTCATTTCGTGCATGCAGTATTCAGATACATGCAATGCTTGCACATGCAATACTAACACAATAAATCTACCTGAGCTGTCGTAAATGTGATTCTATGGCGAGCAGTCTCTGTTCCATTTGCTTTAGTTGATCAGTCACTTCGTCTTTTTCCGAATTCCGTTGATGGTTAAGCAGATCTACGACAAAACCGATGCGTAATTTGTCAGCTGTATACCGATACAGACGTTTAAATATAATTTCTTATAAAAATTAACCGAAATAAGAACCTTCCGCAGCACTGTAAAAAACTGATCAAGCAAAATCAGTTGCAAAGCGTTTCAACAATATCGATGGGTTATTATTCTCAAGTTAAGTATTCTACTATTTCTTTTGGCTCCAAAAATAACTTGTAATTCTTAATAATAATTCTTCATAACTCTTGCGACTATGGAGTAAGTTTTTAAAGAAATCATTTTAAGCTATGATTTAAGAACCTGAATTCATAGGGTGGTAAAATTTATTGTCAGTAATCCTGTTAACTTATTTCAAGTTACCTTCTACTTCTGATCTGGGCCTTATTTCACCGGGTATGTAGTGCTTCTTTTTTAGATTCTGAAATTAAAAAAAAAAAGAATTCAACATTTGGAAAATATAAATATATATGTATAGGTAAACATCTAACTGGTCCGACTGTATCTATGTTTAATTACTTTTCGGCTGTTCAGCCTTCTTAAGACACAGATGTAAAAACTAAAAACTACTTACAGCGGTCGTGCCTATGGATAGTACCGGCTTTCATAAGTAGCATATGAAAAAAAAGATTTAAATTTACAAACAGTGTTAACACCTGTATGAGAAAAAGTGAAACAAAATGATGCAACAAAAGTTATGCAACAGCTCAAAGGGTAACAAATTCCTCTCCAAGGGCCTCTGAATAATCATAAAAAATAACAGAATCCCCCAACGGGACCCCTAGTCCTGAACCCAAGAGCAACCACACAACAATTAAAACTATTTACACCAAATTAGATAGAAACTAAACAAGTAACAATCCTTTACCAAGCAAGAACGTGTGAAATGGTGTAATTAATTGTTGAATTTTTGGAGCGGAATTCACGTCTTTTGTTTAGGCCATGCGGAATAAGCGCGAATAATTGTGTCATCCAATAGGCTTCTCTAGTAAGTAGAAGTTGATCTAGATATAGAGGAGTTTGGAAATGTGTAATTTGTTCCATGTCAATGAAATTCATTCATGAAACAAATTACATATTTCCCAAATTACATATTTCCAACTGACTCCTACATCTAGACCAACAACTACTCATACAGATGTTATTCTGTTTGTAATTTAATTTTTTTTGCGTAATGCTACTTACATAAAAGCCGGTACTTTCTATACGCACAACCATTGTAAACAGTTTTTAGTTTTTAAATCTGTGTCTGAAGAAGGCTGAACAGCCGAAACGTAATTAAACGTAGATATACTCGGACTAGTTAGAAGTTTACCCCACTGCTCTCTCTTGGCATATACATCGATAATTTCACGAGTATAGTATCCTCCTGATCCTTCTGCTGGGAGTTCATTGTTTGTGTAAACCTTTTTATCTCGTTTAGCTGATAAAGATAGGTAAATAGGTAAATATGCAAATGGTAAATAGGTGTTCGGATAGGTAGATAAGTAAATAGACAGACAGACAGAGAGACATAAACAGGCACGAGTCGGCGCATGGAATGATTTCCGCACAGGTCCCTACTTTATTATGCATGCTGTAAACATACTGTTTCATTCTGCAATAACAAGAAATGTTTACATGTTCATTACCCTAAACAATTCATCTGCTGCATGCATAATGAAGTAGAGACCTGTACGGAAATCTTGCCCGGTGCATTTTAAAAAGTCTTCCCCATGGCCTGGTTTGGTGAGCAATTGTGGGTATCACACTGAGCAGTGTTCTCGTTCTTTGGCGGCAAGCATCGTGCGGTAAAGCAGTTCGTTTCGCCATACAGTGTGTGTCCTAACCTATCCGTTAGTGAAATGAAGTATGTAAAATAAAATTTTGTTTGCGATTTCAATCTACTGAGTATAGCGCACCACTGCATTGCGGAATTAATTGTGTTACTATTCAACGTAGTTCTAACTTTCTTCTCAGTTATCTATGGTTCACATATATATACCATGCCATACAAGGTGGCTTTTCTTTAGAAAGCTACTGAACAGTACTGTACTATGACGTTGTCTCTTTAACTGAGTAAGGAGGTACTAACACTTACATCATCAGTCTATTGGTCAAACGCTTAAGCCGTGACCACTCTTAGCAAGCCGGATACAAAACAGTTTTGTACTATGACTTCGAGCAAAATGCCTAGTGGCCGTCAGGGTAACCATCCTTAGAACGATATAGATTATTACGAGCTATGCTTTCGCCTTCTCAAAAAATGGTAGCTCGATTATTTAACTAATTTTAATTTATTTACTATATACTGCAAGCTTGTGGTGGAACATATACTTGAGCTATAACCTGATAAATCAAGTTACGAGGCATTTTTTATTTGCCCTTCGCCTTTGTGTACATGTATCTACTCACCCAAAACTTAAACCTGCTCTGCCAATCGATAGTGGACACAGACTGCATTCTGACTGCAGTGAAGCTGAGTAGAGACTCTTCTTGAACCAACTCGTACGTTAGCGACAGTTGAGCAATCAGAATGTTGAGCATGATAATAGATACACTCAACATAAACAGCATGATCAAGAGAGCGCCGAGCCACCTGAAAGATGAATCCACAAACACTCGTACTAAACTACATCTCCGCTTGCACTGGTGTAATTACCAACAAGCCTCACCCATTGCACTCGAGCGCCGAGTTGCAGTCATCTTAGCTTTCCGTGCTTGGTGAAAGTGTTAGCCTGTTTGTATGATCACAGATTTTGAAATACCCATAAGGTTGTGATACATGATGAACCGCACGAATGAATGGACTGGAGACGAAATATAACTGTTGATTTGAGTAGAACATTGTTCATTGGAGGCGACATATATGAAGTTCAATCGCTTTTGTAGGCATAAAAACGGGCAAAGTGGAGTCTATTTGTATTAGCGGCTGTGTGAAAGTTGATAAAGCGGCACTTATCTCCAAACAAAGATTCTTACCCAACCGTAGACACGCTGCTTGCAACAGACGACCCCTCAAGCCAAGTCAAAATTCCTGCCACGATGATGCAACCAAAGTTCCGCGTACATGATAGATCTTTCCTAATGGTACTTTAAAAAAAAAGGAATTTCTGTTACATTCTCCCGCGAAGAAGGGAGGGGGAAGGGTAATCAGGAGATCTCGGGATATTTTGTAAAGGCTTACATGATTCACTACCCCTCGGAATATTTTGTAACGGCTTACATGATTCACTACCCCTCGGGATATTTTGTAAAGGCTTACATGATTCACTACCCCTCGGGATATTTTATAAAGGCTTACATGATTCACTACCCCTCGGAATATTTTGTAAAGGCTTACATGATTCACTACCCCTCGGAATATTTTGTAAAGGCTTACATGATTCACTACCCCTCGGAATATTTTGTAAGGGCTTACATGATTTACTACCCCTGGGGATATTTTGTAAAGGCTTACATGATTCACTACCCCTCGGGATATTTTATAAAGGCTTACATGATTCACTACCCCTCGGAATTTTTTGTATAAAGGCTAACACGATTCACTACCCCTGGGGATATTTTGTAAAGGCTTACATGATTCACTACCCCTCGGGATATTTTGTAAAGGCTTACATGATTCACTACCCCTCGGGATATTTTATAAAGGCTTACATGATTCACAACCACTGGGGATATTTTGTAAAGGCTTACATGTTTCACTACCCCTCGGGATATTTTGTAAAGGCTTACATGATTCACTACCCCTCAGGATATTTTATAAAGGCTTACATGATTCACTACCCCTCGGAATATTTTGTATAAAGGCTTACATGATTCACTACCCCTCGGAATATTTTGTATAAAGGCTAACACGATTCACTATCCCTGGGGATATTTTGTAAAGGCTTACATGATTCACTACTCCTCGGGATATTTTATAAAGGCTTACATGATTCACAACCCCTGGGGATATTTTGTAAAGGCTTACATGTTTCACTACCCCTCGGGATATTTTGTAAAGGCTTACATGATTCACTACCCCTCAGGATATTTTATAAAGGCTTACATGATTCACTACCCCTCGGAATATTTTGTATAAAGGCTTACATGATTCACTACCCCTCGGAATATTTTGTATAAAGGCTAACACGATTCACTATCCCTGGGGATATTTTGTAAAGGCTTACATGATTCACTACCCCTCGGGATATTTTATAAAGGCTTACATGATTCACAACCCCTGGGGATATTTTGTAAAGGCTTACATGTTTCACTACCCCTCGGGATATTTTGTAAAGGCTTACATGATTCACTACCCCTCAGGATATTTTATAAAGGCTTACATGATTCGCTACCCTCGGGATATTTTGTATAAAGGCTAACACGATTCACTGCCCCTCGGGATATTTTGTAAAGGCTTACATGATTCACTACCCCTCGGGATATTTTGTAAAGGCTTACATGATTCACTACCCCTCGGAATATTTTGTATAAAGGCTAACACGATTCACTATCCCTGGGGATATTTTATAAAGGCTTACATGATTCACAACCCCTGGGGATATTTTGTAAAGGCTTACATGATTCACTACCCCTGGGGATATTTTGTAAAGGCTTACATGATTCACTACCTCTCGGGATATTTTATAAAGGCTTACATGATTCACTACCCCTCGGGATATTTTATAAAGGCTTACATGATTCACAACCCCTGGGGATATTTTGTAAAGGCTTACATGATTCACTACCCTAGAAAGGTGCAATGTTCAAGTGCCAGAAAGGCTTAACCTGATTTAGGAGAAATTCAAACCAACCTATAAGCATTTAGTTTACAGAAGCTAACTAGATTTTAGTACAGGATTATTTTCTCTAAGATTCTACTGTTAACGTCGAGCGGTCCAAACTCAAGGTACATGTAAACTATTCATGTTGTCCTGGAGTTAGGTCTAACAAGTGCAAGTTGTGTAAATAGCGAATAACCCGGACAGAGACGTATAAAGTACTCAAGCCTCATCAATCTCCTTTCTGATTACCGAGAAAATGTCCCATTATTCTTATTTATATTAGCTTTGATACCAATTCTTGCGCTGGTTTTACAGACGTTAGCTGATGACTGGTGAGGTAACAACGACCTGTTCAGTTTGACATACCTACATTGCCTTAATACCTACTTTGGGTTAATCAGAGAACTGCCGATATCATTGGGGTGGTTGGCTCTCAGCGCCACGAAGTACGAAACGGAGAACATCACCAGAATAAGAAAAAAGACAAATAAAAATCTTGGAATGTCTCTGTAAATCACTTTCCCGAGGCATTTGATGTATAAGCCGATGCTCCTGAGGAAAGAAATAAAAAGAAGCGCGTAGATATCAATAATGAAGAAATAATCTATAAAGTAATTAATCATAACTATAAAAAAATGCTCAAATCTGAGTGGTTATCAACTGCCCTGATTTCAGCCTTTATACCACTACATGAGAAATTTCTGTAATTTGATTGGCTAAGAGCAGTGGTATTTCCGCTTAATTTGAAATACCTACATGTGAAAATTACAAACCTTTTGCGAGTAGTAGTATAAACAAATAATAGCATGATTTGTACGTGATATTTGGCATAAATACCACTCGAGATATTTCAAAATTGTCTCAAATTTCACTCGCCTAACGGCTCTTGAAATTACGTACAACAATTTTGAAATATCCCTCGTGGTATTTATACCAAATATCACTACAAACCATACTATTACCTATACTAATAGGACAGTTAAATAGGACAGTATGCGTCATGCCTGAGTAATTGGACAGTACGCGCCATCATGCAGGCGCTGAAATGGCTTTTTTTCGCTGCTAGCAAAAGAAAATCTTGCAATTTCACGTGTTTTGATTTAAAAAAAATTATATATCACAAATTTTATTAAAGTTATTATTAATTGGTAATAAGACTTTGTGCAGTCCAATTCGGTCTGCAATCATACTCGTGATTAAACAAATCAGACTCCCGCTACGCGGTCGTCAGATTTTGTTAATCACTCAATCAGTCCTATTACCATTACAAATGCACCAGCAATTCCAATGGTTTAAAAATCCAAAAAAAAAAATCTGTTGTTGAAATTTAAATTAAATTTTCCTATCTGATTAACCAACCGATGGTTCTGCGCAATATTAATAGGAAAGAAATGAAAAGAACCATTGTGCGTTCGACAACTTGAAATAAAAGGTATCGACAACTAATAAATAAAATAATAACATATTATTAAATACACCTAATAAATTTTGAATCTACATGTAAATCTACATTTGAAATTTAACTACTTCAAAATAAAAAAAAAAATTGTTATATAGTAATACCTGGACTTTCACTCAACAAAACGAGCACTGTGATTGGTTGACCCTTGGTCACGTGCCCCTGATTAAATCCAAATGTATCCCGACTGGGATACAGTTGCGCAGTTGCTGCCCGCGCGCCAGTTGTACCGTCTTTGTTTGCTTGTTTTTGTTAAGAGGAAGTCTAAATATATAACAAAGCACTTTATGTACTGTCCCTAGGGAAACAGTTAGTTTTGTTTTCCATCGAGTCCTGATGTTTCTCTCGGGGAAGCAAAACTAACTGTTTCCCTCGGGACCATACATTAAGTGTTTATTGTCTACTATCCCTCAGGAACCAACAGACCTTATTCACTTGTACATTTTGTTTTCCCAATACAGATCACGTGATGATACTCAGGAGATTTGTTCCTCTGTCTTGTTCATTAAAAAGAGTGCAGGCAGACATATTCATGCTTGCATGTACTCTTTTTAATGAACAAGACAAAGGATGAAATCTTCTGAGTATCATTACATGATCTGTATTGGGAAAACAAAATGTACAAGCGAATAAGGTCTGTTGCAATGGGAAGATCGAAAGCTCAATAATATACTCCAGTTTGTTTGGTTTCCTGCAGTAATGCTTAAGACTCAACAAAACATATCTGAGCAAACATCATCAGTCTCGCGTTTTGAAGTCTTGATCCCACTCAGTATCGACACAAAATAAGCGCAAAGTAGAGGTTTTGTGAGAAAAAGCTGTTAAGACTGGTTTTCACTAGCGACAGAGTCGGAGTCGGAGTCGGATTCCACTTATGACTCCGTCACTTACGATACAATGAACTGTACTGGACTGTACTTGGAGGGCCTGAGAAGTAGCATTATGCTTGGTTGGATCTTCCGCTTCTACTTTTGACTCCGACAATCTAGTCTTCGCTGAATTATAAACAACGGAGTCATAAGCGGGATCGGAAGAAAATGGAAACGTTCTCATTCTTCCGACTCCGATTCTGTTGAGTTTATGACTTCGCTTACAACTCCGATCTTCGATTTTCTCTAGGTCCATAAGCTTTTTTACGACTCCGAATACGATTCCGATTCCAACTCCGTCGCCAGTGAAAACCAGCCTTTACTGAATAAATCTCACTCACCGATCCGAATTGAAATACTTGAACGTGCCAAGAAAATTAATCAAAATAGCCAGTGATGCAAAAGTCCATTGCAAATTGCTTCCAGTTACTCTTGTAGCCAACGTCACAAAGATTAGACAATACCCAGTCAGGTCCAGATAGTTGAACACATCTTTCACGTAGGCAAGGGGCTCCCTGGCGATAAAAATATTTCAGCATCTAACCAAACAGTACATGTTACATGGTAAGGTAAAAATGCGATATTACAGACTGTGCAAAAATAGTGATATCAAGCACCATTTAAGACGCTAACAACCAAAATTATTTCTGATCACTTTTATAAAACAAATAAAGTCTAAGCCGTGTATTACACTGTGATAAAACACGACGGACATTTGAGAACACGAGTGAAATGTAGGAAACACGAGCCGCAGGCGAGTGTTTTCTACATTTCACTCGTGTTTCACGCCGTTTATGATATAGATTTTACACGCTGTGAGTAGAATCAACAAAGCACGCAGATCGACAAACCAACGCCATTTAATACCAACTTCTCGACTATTTTCGTTCCTTCTTCTTCTTCTTTGTTTTATTATTCTCAGCTTCAAAAATTTCAGCTGCTTCGCAGAGAACTCCATCATGAATTTCTTCAAAGAAAATATTTTTCGCCATCTCTTACAGAATTGTCGAGTAGAGGCAATGTGGCGAAAAACAATAAAACACGCTTTTTCTATATTTTATACTCTGATAAAACATGGGTTTTTGACCAATCAGAGCGCGCGTAAGAACGTAGCTATATCATAAATTCAAGGAATCACATCGTGTATTTCTATCGTCGTACGTACCTTCGGAAGTCCATGGTCTCGTCGATAAGGAACCACGACGTCATTAGGATGCACCACACCTCAGCGGCCATTCTCGCGTACTCGTGATCGTAAGTGGAGGGGTCCTCACTTTGCAAGGCCAACAGAAAAGCTTGACATAGAGCCACTAAAAATACAGTGTAGTTGGCTGTTCTAAACCTGCAGAAAAGGACACAGCCTTAAACGTCTCATCACATTCCAGCTAATTATAACTCAATGAGTCTGCAACGGAAACTGGAAATTTCTTTAACTTCCTTGGGACAACTAACGGGGATATAACATTTAAATGAAACACTCAAACACTAGCGATCTATAGCTAATGTAGCCTGATATTATGCTCTCTCTCAGAAAAAGGACAGGAGCTAAAACTTTTTTGCCTCCCCTCCCCCTACCCCATTTCGCCTTATTCCCCCGAAGAAAATGAACGCCTTATTACAAGTTCGGAGTAATGCGTATTTTTTCAATATTGGAAAATTACCGCTTAATTGTGCTTTTAATCGCTAATCCTGAAATAATTCATTTATTCCCGACAACTCATACCACAGCGAATGGTTATCAAGATCTCTAACACATCTCTTTACATATCTGTTGTGGATCAATTTTATCCTTGGTTTAGATTGTATTTTTCTTTGTTTCAAACTCATTATCATACATTAACATACCAAAAGTGGAGACACAGTAGTGTAGTAGTTAGCGCTCCAGACTCCCGTGTAGGGGGTCCGGCGTTCGAGCCTTCTAGTGGCACTGTGTTGTTTCCTTAAACAAGAAAATTAACTCCACACTCTCTCTCCACCCAGGTGTATAATTGGGTACGAGCGATACAATGCTGGGGTAGCCCTGCGTTGGACTAGCATCCCATCCAGGGGGGAGTAACAATACTCCCAGGTGTTTCATCCTACAGAAACCGGAATAAGCTCTGGCCGTGTGGGCCTCAAGGCCCGTGTGCGACTTTACCTCCCATATTAAAAAACAAAGGAAAATATAATTTAAACCAAGGAAAAAAGTGAACCACAACATATCCAAACCGTATACATAGAAATCCTCACCCCACCCCACTGCACCAGGAATAGACAGTTCTGGTTAGGTTGCTCTAGCTTCCCCAGTTCTAACTGAAACGGAATTTAGAACTGATTCCCAATAAGAACGACAGAGACTCTACCTGAACCAAAACGCCGCATATTTCTTCCATTTTCTGTCTGTCAGCAATTTTACTACCACATGGTTGAGTATTTCCTGTAACAGGAATGAGAAAGGGTCTATAAGGAACCACGTGATTCAATCCCTAAATCCTCTCTCAGACTCGGTAACTTCTGGTCGATCGGAAGTCAATGAGCCTGACAGAAGCCCCTACCGAAAATGTTCAGCTACCTGACTTGATATCAAGGTAGTTAAACGTGTTTCAAACAAATTTGTTTCAAACAAATGAAATGACATCAGAAATTTGCATTGTTTTTATACGTACAAAATAGTGCACTTGGTTGAAAATCAGAATTGATCAGTTAAAATTATCTGGATCAATGTAAGCATCTGGGCAACGGTTCACCTACCCCTCCCCTAACCCAACGTGTTATAGCAAGGCAAGAAGTCAGCGTTAATAGTGGGTTAGGGGAGGGGTAGGTACACAGTTGCCCAGATGGTTATATTGATCCAATTATCTTTTAAGTAACATTTCAAGAACCTGATATTTGTAGTCTCACCTTGTTGAGCGTTTGATTGCAGTGCTTAGCCAGATGGTAAAAGCACGATTTCGAATCACCGTCGAATTGAGGGTCGTCGGGTACCCTTCCACAGATGTCACTCTCCAATAGATCATAGGTCACGTGGAAATGTGTGGGCTTGTCTTGAAGATTTTCCCACGACAGGCACGTGACAACATCTGACGGAAGACAAGGTGGGTGGGGCCATCGAGGGGAAATCAGACAGTCCAAGACAGCCACGATCGTTTTCTGTCAACAGTTGACGTCGTTAAAAAAAGTGTGGATGAATAAAACTGTCTTTACATTCCTTCAAACGGCAATCTATGGCTTATGGTAATTAAAATATGGGGGAAAATATTTGCACAAGGCATAGAGAGGGAAAAGTAAGGTTGTGGCGCCAAACCAACCCCAATGACAGACCGCGTCAGCGTGACAAGAAAGAGGACAAAATTATCGCACCATGGCGCTTAGAAAGGATGGAAAACTCTGTGAAACAACGTGTCGCTCTATAAATACAACGATTTGTACTGTGAAGTTGCGCATATTAAAAGCAATTATCTCTCCCTCTGAAAGGATGATAAATCAGTAGATAGGAAAGGGATCCCACTGCACTCTGCAACTAATGCTGAAGAGAGAATGTGCATTTTAGGTTCTGATCATTAGCTTCACGCAGTATTATCGAGACAATATTGCTTTGTCAGAAGCGCTCAGAAAAAATGTTAAAACGTTTATTTCAACTACTTACCTGCATTTTAAACTCTTCGGTTAGTTTTGTAAAGCTGATGGAAGCCTTTCTCTGCTGTTTTCCAATAAACAAAGTCTTAACCCTGTGACAACAGTCAAGAACGAAAATAAACATGCAGGATTATTTAGCTCCAAAAAAAAAAAAAAACAACCTGAAGAAAAACAAACAATTTAATAAGTACAGAATGTAGACACCTTCTGTGATCCATTTTCCTCACAAGAAATGCAGCCACGCTATCGAGACTTTGTTTTATTGCAGTTTCCACTGGGAGTTCTCCTTGGCTATTAGTAGCCAAGAGCATGGCGGGATATCTGTCAATCAAAAACTGGGCAACGGTTGCGTAATCCTTAGCAGCGGCGAAGTGCAACGGAGTGTTGTGGATTACATCTTGAACGTCGTCTAACTTAGTGCCAAGATCGTAGAGAAGCTTCAAGAATCTGTAGACCTGGGATTTGTGTAAATTGGGAATGTTAATAATGGAATTTATGATTATAGCGGAGCTCCACAGCGGCTCGAAGAGCCGCAGAGCGGAGCCCCATAACTACCGTGCGAGGATAGAAATTGAGAAAACCATGCGTTTGAGTTTTCATGGTCATTGTGACTAGCGGCATGGCTCGCGGGCGCGTGCGCCTAGCGACGACGACGACGAACGACGTTGCCCCAACATGGCGGCCATAGTCATCCGGTATATTTAGAAGGTCTTAAACCGAAAGGAGGCTTTGTTTTTCGCGCGCTTTTCGCGGCTTGCCGCGGCTACACAACCTACAGCCAGCAGTCTACAGCAGTCTACAATGTTTTGCTGAAGAAACGGATTTTATTCCATAGGTACTGAGATTTACTCCTTATAAATCTGTGTGAGAAAAATAGTCTGTAAAAAACTAGAAGCAATTTGATTGGTTGGACCATTTTCTTCACTAGCGAAAAAAAGTGGTCCGACCAATTCACTGTTCATAGAGGTGGGATCAGTTTTGGCGCCATCAACTCGGCAAAACGTGAGCAATAACGGCTTCTTCCTCAGCTTCGTCTTTGAGAAATTCTAGGTTTGCAGATACAGCTTCAGTCGAGGACTTCATACAAGATCAAGAAAATAAAAATACGAATAACAAATCCGAACAGCCCGTCGCTTCACTGAAAGAATTCTTGACGTTGAAAGGCGAATCAAGGTCCGTAGAAGAAATTCCTTCAAACGAGCTCAATTCAGTTCATGAGTGAATTTGTCCGGTAGCAGTGGGAAAGAAGGAAAACAAAGATTATGAGCCAAGTTCGCTGCGTTCTCTCTTTCGCAACGGTTATTTTAATAAAAAAGCTACGGATTCAGCATCTCAAAAGAAGTGGTGTTTGAAAAAGCAAGAGCCGCATTAAACTGATCAAAACAAAAAGGTAATTTTACATTGTATTTCCCGTACACAAGACATTCCTGAGTCATTCATGAGTCGTTTTAAAACGTTTTTAACTGTCTTTGGTTCTTATACTTCTAGCGACATTTCCAACAGTGTTTAAAGTAGAATTTTCCAGTTCGTGCAATGTTTGTATCATTTTCGAGAAGTAAATTTTGAACGCATTTTTAACTTGACTGTCATGTTTATTCGGTATGCTCCAAAATAAAGCCTGCTAAGTGCGTTTTGCACCTTGTTGTGGTATCTTGATTTTTCTAGCCCAGCGTGATTCATGATCAGTTAGTAGTATTTTGTAAGGAGTAAATCTCAGTACCTAAAAAATAAGCAAATTACTTCATGGTTAGTTCGCCCGTACCATTTTTCTTCACTCGTTGTGAAGAAAAGTAAACTCACTCGTTCGCTGCGCTCACTCGTTCGTTTTCTATTCTTCACAACTCGTGAAGAAAAATCGTCCGCCCTCACTATAAACCATGAAGTAATCTCTATATTCATAGCGGTTTTGGAGGAAAAATTTTCTTCCTACAAGTTTTCAAGCGTTTTTGGAGGGACATAAGCATAAAGCTGAGTGAATCAGATTTTTCCTTTGTTAAAGAGCTGCCTAGCTGCTTTTGGTGTTGCTTTAAAACTATTATAATTTTGCTGACCAGGTAATGGTTCTTCCGTTGAGTCGCGAGCTAGATGTTTTTTTTGACGATTTATTTGAGCTATCGAATCTTCTTTAAGTAGTTGCGTACATCAGGCGTATTTAATAACTTTAGTGACAACATTTTCAATGTGTGAGGGTCTGTGTGAGGAGCTCCGCTTTTAGGCTGGCCTAAATCTATTTAATAATGTTGTTAAATCGCAAATAAACCCGAATTCACCATCCTGTACGCCATGTTGGACAGGAGCGAAGTATTGGCTCTATCTTTCTGACCCATTCCCCACTCTTGTTCTTATTGTTACCCAACCTCGTTTTCAACACCGAGAGGAGTTTGAGATCGTGGTTTCACAGGGCCCAGACTAATCCCACCCAAGTCTAATATGGCGTCCAAAAAAGACAAACTCTGGTGTTTTTCACTCATCGACCGCTTGCTAGCAGGCTGTAAGGTTCGTAAGAATATGCTTTCTATATCATACAGGAGCAGGCTTTATTCCTTTCAGCACCTCCCTTTTACCTTACGGTGGTATAACTTACTTAATCAACTCGTTTGATTTACCCAATTTCCTTTATTCCTTTCTGCCTCGTAGTCTCTGATCCAAACTACGAGAAAATATGATACCTGAGGTTCGTAGTTCCACTCCTCCAGCAGATACAGCGCGGTATTCTCCTTGGTGTCACAAACAGAAATGAGCCGCTCAAGGCGAACAGAATCCATGGCTTCGTCTCTGTCGACACCTTTGTCCTTCATCATTTGTGACACCTAGACTCATACCAACATTTATTCAGTTATTCTGCATTCAATATGATAATAGAAGAATCAAACTCTGCATTCAGTTTATTTTCGCTTCGTAGAGGTACGAGTGTTTCGAGCGTTCTTATTTATGGAGATTGGGCGACCACTCCTCACATTTATAGACGTTAAATAGACTTTTATTCTCCAATCGACATTAAATTGATTTTTCTTCTCCAATCGACGTTAAAGAGTTTTTATTCCCCGTTTTTTAATCTCCAGTCAAAAGAGTTATATCTTAAGAAGTTTTCAGCTCTAGGATAGGTAGGATAAATCACTTTTGTTAGGAGAGCCCAGTTTTACAAGGCAGCCATCTATAATAAATACTTTTTAAATATTGGCTTGGAAATTTTTGTACTGGATCATTTTGATATTCCTGAGCTGTCATGTATTGAACATTTTTACAAGCTGTTTTCTTGACAATTTAGTGACATTTTGAGAAGTTGCGTATTGATAGAAGAGGAAGTGGTTAGTTAGGTCGAGGGGCCTGTTTCTCGAAAGACCTGTTACGTCCCGGAGTGACACAAAGCAAAGAAACACAGGAGACAAAACAATAGAGACTACGAAACTAATAGTGAAAAAAAAAAAAACTGCACAGGTTTTTACAGAGAGGTAAATCCGAAATATCCGATAACTTTACGAAACTTGTGCTCCATTCTAAGTTTCAGTCTACGAAATGTTATTGTAATTCCTAGCGTACTAAACAGACAATGCGTTAGTGGACTGAGAATTGTACCGCGCTGACCACCGTAAAAGTCAACAAAATTGGAATTCCCGTCGAAGCTCTAGTTTTAGGTCGGAGTCTAGCGAATGCTTTTGTGGCCTTGCATGTAAGCCAGCCAAAAATGTTATTGTTTGACCTTGAAAACTAACGAAATCGTAGCTTCCGTTGTAAACATCGCAGTCATGAAAATGGCTTACCTGGCACGTTAACGTTAGTTACTAGGCCTTACGAGAGACGGGTCCCAGGCCCTGGGGCCTTGTGAAGGCGGTGATTATACGCTTTGCTTAAGCTTATCTGAGAAAGCCGGAAAACCGATAAATGGCGCTGATTTCCAATGCCCGCATCGATCAGTGATATATATATTGAAATGCTGAACAACTTAAAGGAAATTATATTAAAAGAACAATAACATCTGATCTCATAATAGTCGTAAAATGGCCCATCGAATTATAATTCGAATATTTAGGAAACTCAAAACTGATTTACGGTTAGAATTAATACAGCAATGCACACGATGCAAAAGTTTTCTCTCATCGTATTTTCATGTTATTCATATATATGTCCTGTAATTATTACCGTTCAAGATATTGCTTTTCTACCTCATTATATTTGATTCTTGTTTTTATTCACAAATTGATGATTTACCTAGTAGGAGGGCCCCATGCAAATTATGTGTCGGAAAGAAAGATGTGCATCACTCACGTTCAAGAAAATAATTGCTTTTTGTTTTTGAAAAAGAAACACTATTCATTATCCTGCACGCGCGAAAAGTTTGCAATAACTAATATTCAATCATGACATGACGGCGGTAGACACAAATGTTTGTATTTTTAGTCTTTAACTCTTGACTATTAAGGATTGTTCTGTAATAAAAAAAGCGAAGACAGCTTGACTTCTACTTCGCGAAGACAAAATGAATTTGTTTCATGTTTCTTGGTACGCAGCACTGTGCGTTCTAGTTCTATCCTTATAGACTTTCAACTAATAAAACGAAGACCACGCGACTTTGTACACGATAAAGAAAATCCGGCATTTAAATATCAGTCGTATCACTTGGCGCACAATAAATCATCTTTGCTTTCTGTATGAAAAGTCGAGGCTTGTAATTACTCCGAAAAATAAGCGTTGCACGCGAATCATCTAACCACTCTTTAAATCTTTAACTCAAACTGTGAAGAGTTCATTAGCAAGCCTTTCCTTTGATAAAGTAAGCGCAACTTGGGTTACTGATGTGATTGACAGTTTGTTTATTTCGTCAGTACCAGCATGGCTATAAATCAAGAAGGGTCTCTAATCAAAACAACTGTCTTTAATTTGCTAAGCCATACGACATGTGCTGTTCCCTCTGCTATTAAAATTCACAAAAACACTCACAAGCCTTTTTTCGTTTAGATGGTCATGACATACCGTTTTTTATCAGACTTCACATGAGCTAGGAAGTAACCTGCGCGCCATTTTAAGCTATCAACTGGTTCTATTGTCTTCCACCACTGTTGTACAAAATGAAATTTTAGAGTTATCCTAACGTTTGTTCTTGCTATTTGCAACTATTTTATACGGAAAAAGGTTAAATTACACTACAATTAAAAACGCCGCTCACCAACTCGTAGAATTCGCCATCCATGTTTTCTATGGCAGGTGCCTGCTCTTGCAGTGAGAAGGTTGAGGCTATAAGTTTGGAATCATCCCCAGCGGGTAGCGAGCTTCTTTGGAGGAGCAAGTCACCGGGCGATATTTTCCGTATCATACCGAATGACGCAACTTTGTAGCAACACTCGATCTTACCGAAGTCACCACGAATGGTTCATTTATTCTCATGTGCAATTTAGAACTAGTTTTTTGACGCTCCCTTAACGTCAAATAACTTTTTCTCACTGAGTGATATTTCATCATGTAGATGAAGTAACGACAGGGTGTTACATAAAAAATAATTAATGTTATGCAAATTGCGACATAAGGACGCGCAAGGCTTACAAGGCTGCGCAAACAAAGTTATAATTACTCCGTTGCCACTGACACTCGCTGATAACAGAATCCTTTTTTCAATTAAATGAGATGCAATGTCTGAGCTAAAAGTAAACAATATTTTTCTACCCAGAGATTTTTACTGCTTACATGTTGTTCGTTGTTCAGTGCTATCAGTTCTAACAACAACAACTGACTCGTCATCTTCTTTTATTTTTAACTGGGGAGAGAAGAAATTACAGGAAACAAATTTGCATTAATATTGTGAAAACTGCATCACTGCAGTAACTGACGTGCATTTGATCCGAAGTCTCTCTGATACAAAAGGGAACTGCAGGCAAGCAATCACTGCAGGAAAGATGTCTGAGACACTTGTACCACCTGGCATTCTAAAAGGGTAAAGTTGAGTGCTTAGAAAATTGAACAAAAGTTTAGGCATTGCCATTGTTATGTATATATATATATATACATACATAATGTATATATATATATATATATATATATATATATATATGTATATATATATATATACATAGTATAAATTCAGGTAATTATTCAAAATTGGTTCGCTATCTCGGATTATCGGCCGATAGTCACCTCGACGAACAAAATGGCTGCCAGTCGTTCGCGCCCTTTTAATGAGATAAAATTTTTTCGTGTTGTACAACGCTTTTTCTTTCCTTTTTTTGAAATAATCACCTGTGTATTTATACTAAAACAATTATTCGCCTCAGGCTCAGTGATTATCGGCGAATAATTGTTAAATATAACAGTTCAAAAGGGCTACCTGAGCCAAGGGAGTTCGGTAACCTCCACTAAAGGATATTTTAAAGATTCTCAGTCCAAATCTCGGCGTGTAAAAAACTATGTAAATGTTAAAAAAGTCGGAGGACGGACAACGTTTGGACAATGCTAAAAAAAATAAAAGTTTCATTTAGAAACAGCGAGTGAGATATTGATCTAAGAAAAATAACTTAAATATTTTTTTTTAGATCTGTCCTCCTACCTTTTTAACCTGTATATTTAACAATTATTACTCGAAATTAAGTCGTACATGAGCTAATAGTATTGACTCGCAGAGCTCATGAATTCGAATCCCGTTCAGGCCTGATTTTTTTTCAGGCTTTAATTTCACAGCTGCTTAACTTGTGCACATAACTGCGATGATCAATCAATGTCATTACAAGTATTGACTTTGTTATTGTTTGTAAACAGAACCATGTTGTTGTCGAGCCGATGTGTAAAAAAGATTCAAACATGAGTCCGGCTCGTTCATAAACATCTCTTAAATGTAGTTGTTAAATTTTAAATTTCAAGCTAGCAAATTAGTTTGAGAATCGAAAGTGGAAAAAGTAGGCAGAAATAAAATAAAACTTAGTTTGCGGGCTACACAGATCTTTCAAACTGGCGTTCGTTCGTAATAAACAATTTCGCTATATAATTTACTCACTTACCGTCGAATAATTTCATCTCATGTTTGTTTGCTTCGGTAGTATTTTTTAGTATATCTTTTTCAAGCAAGACTTTAATTTCTCCCCGTCTAATTCAAAAAATCATTCTTCCATGATGGCCGTTTTTGGGTACTAATGGTATATGAGCTGATAGCCTGTGAGTAGGGAACTAATCAGAGCGCGCGTTTGCTCATATCCAGGGGTTGTAGATATAATAAATATATTTATTATTCATTCAAAATATTTCCCCGATTCTGATTGGCTAAAAGCACACGTTTAATTCACCATAACCAGTTACTGATAACCAAATTTGGAAGAATTTTGACTTAAACGAGGAAATGACGTCAAAAATGCAGCGTTTCCGCAGGTTAATGCACCGTTAACCGAGAAGACCTGGGGATGAGCTTGTGTTATTTTGTTGTTTTGTTATATTGCTGGTGGGTGTGAAATTTGTGAAAATAAAGCTCATTTTCTCCTTTAAGTGTTTGAAAATATTTTGATAAATAATAAAGCAATTAATGAATTCGGCTTTCGTAGGATATTAAGAATTAAGCGGATCTCGGAAGGGTGTTATCCACCTCGGCCTACGGCCTCGGTGGATAACACCTTCCTCGATCCGCTTAATTCATATCCTACTCAGCCTCATTCATTAATTGCTAATTATAACATAGTTACGTCCTTACGCGCACTCTGATTGGTCAAAACCTGACTGGCGTGTTTTATTGTTTTTCGCCACATTATCTCTAATCGAAAATTCTGTTAGAGATGGCGCAAAACATTTTTTTTGAAGAAATTCATGATGGAGTTCTCTGCGAAGCAGCATGTTATATTTAAGAAATGTCTAACATAGAAATATCTATGTTTTATTTAAGAAATAGAAAACATGTACCGTGTTTCTATCGAGTTTTAGTATAAATTTACTAGCGTTCTATCACAAATGCCGCGCTCTGATTGGCTACGACTATCTATTCTGTGATAGATAGTGAGTAGCGTAGCAGTGTGCCCTTGCTAACAAAATGGCGGCCGCTTCTTCACGTTTTCGAAGTGTCCGTGAAGACGATTTAGGCAGTTTACTGGTCGAGGCTGTTCCAGAAAAGACAAAGGTTTGAACGTCCAGTAGATTTATGCTAAAACAATTTTATTATTCACTCTCGATTTCTATGCGTGATAGTTGACGAGGGCGCAGCCCGAGTCAACTATCACATGATAGAAAGCTCGAGCTTATAATCTAATTGTTTAATAGAAACACGAGTGGAAGTTTGGGAGAATCGAACGAGAAATACTGTGTATTTCTGTGTGTTTCCACAGCTTTTTCGAGTTACGCTATTTTGGTGTAACCAGGGCTTAAACCTTGAGATTTCTGTGGTCGACGCCCAGTGCCAAGGGTTTGTTGAATTGAGTCTAAACAAATATAGAAGCCGATCGATCTACTGTGCTCTGTTTTGTTACAAAATACTTAAGACGTGACGAAAGCAGAAACAAGTGTCAAGGACACCCAAATTAACTACTGTTTTCGGTAAAAATCTGTTCGGAAACAAGGTGAGCTAGAATTTTCGAATATCGAAGACACAGGCCCTCGGATTTTCGAGCCGTGTCTCTGAATAGATTTCAATCCCTAAAACATCATTCACCTAAAAGATTCACAAGAAGGGAATAGTAGTCCCTTCGGTTTTGGAAAGGATATTTTGGCAATTATTGGGACTTGAAAAGGTCACCTAGCAATTTCGGATGAGCAAATGGTTCGTTCGGAATTTTTAGAGGATGCCGTACGGCTAGCAAGTGAAGATATCATTCCCTAAAATTTTCGAACACTTAAATTTTCAGCTAAGATATCCGAACATATCAAATTCTTTTAGGTGATGAAAAAGTCTCTTTAGACAGCCTTTTAATATTACAAGGAGCCTAGAAATGTCTTCCAAAGCAAAGGCTTTTTGCTTAATCTGCTCGTTGGGTGCCCCTGAAGTGTAGGGTGAAAAGCGAGCCACAAGGGGTCTTTGGAAACAGTCCTAAAGACTACACCACATCAACTGTCTAGAGTTGATGGGGGGAGCCTTTGCAGCCCCAGACTGGGACCAGCTGATGGTTTTTGCTTGTTCCCCGTGTTCGCGTTAGTAGGGAGATGTTTAAACCCCAAAACCCAAACTTTGTATCCCAAACTTTGTATGGCTATCTTCAGCGCCACAAAATTCTCAGCCCCTTTCAGTGCGGTTTTCGCAAGTCCCACTCTACCGAGTGGGCAGCTTTGTGCTTTGCGGACACTATCCGGCGCAACATCGATCAGGGCCGACTGACAGGAGCCGTTTTTATTGACCTTCGCAAGGCGTTCGACACAGTCGACCACGCTGTGCTGTTGCACAAACTGTCAAGTCTCGGTGTGGTACAAGGTGAGCTTCACTGGTTCAGGAACTATCTAATGAACCGTACTCAAGTTGTCGACTATCATGATGTCTCAAGTGCTGCTGAGTCTGTGTCTATCGGCGTGCCTCAGGGGTCCATTCTCGGGCCGTTACTGTTCATTCTTCATTTGAACGATCTTCCCGATGTTGTGGTAGAGTGTAGCATCCTCATGTACGCCGATGACACTGTTCTGTTTTTCTCTGCGCCGCAAGCGTCTACCATCCAAGAGACTTTAAACAGGGAGCTAGGACACATCGTGAGTTGGCTCCGATTGAATAGCTTATTCATCAATGTAATCAAAACAGAGGCAATGTTATTAGGAACATCTCAGAGGCTTGCTAGAGTAGACAATTTCTCCATCATTGTTAATGGTTCCATAATAAAGCGCGTATCCGAGTTCAAATACTTGGGCATAATTTTTGATGAACACCTTAACTGGAACAGTCATGTTAAATCTATTGTTTCTAAGGCCGGAAAACGCGTTGGCCTTCTGGGTCGCTTGCGCCGATATCTTACCGCACACAGTGCTAATACAATTTACATTTCCATGATAAGACCTATTATAGAATATTGTGTAGGTGTCTGGGCTTGCTGCGGTGAAGTAAATAGCGGATATCTTGAAGCCCTGCAGAAGCGCGCCGCTAGGGTGGTTGTTAAGACGGGTAGCAGTAGTGATGCGATGGCATCAGTAATGTGGCCGACACTTAAAGAAAGACGTATGAAACATGTTTATAATCTTGTAAACAAGAGTTTAGCCGGGCGGTGCCCACAGCATTTTATCAACTATTTTAAGCATAATAAGGATGTCTGTGTGCGTTCCACACGTCAGAGCAAACTTTTACATTTGCCTGCCGTTCGTACGGAAGTTACCAAAATATCTTTTTACTATATAGATTTTTATAACTAGTTTTTAGAACTAAATTTATCTAGGTATGAATTAACCTCAGGGCTCCAGTTGATAGCAGGGTGGCTTTTATAGCTCTCTGATTGGACCACCCTGAGTAATGTATTTCTTTTGTACATTTTTAAATAAAGGCGTCTATCTATCTATCTATCTACTCCTCCAACTCTGTGTTGACTTCCCTCGGTTATTTTCACAACCTGTAGATCAGTTAACAAGGCAAGGACTAAATTACCCCCTAGCCCACCCTCAATTAGCAGGATGGCTTGTCTCAATTAGCAGGATGGCTTGTCTCAATCGAGCATATGATCAATCGATCATACCTGGAGACGGACACTGCTCATGGGGTAGAAAAACACCTCAAGTGCGTATAGTGCAGCTTGGCAAAAGTGGGGCATCTAGTGAAATCAACAGCAGATTAATCCCATCTCAGCCCCTTTTTCATCGCGGTATTAGATTTCTTTACCTGGAAATTTCATTGAGGCCTCAAAGCATATCGGTCAATCAAAGTTTATTGCTCAGTAATTTCTATGACTCACGCAACCACTGATTCTCTTAGGGTTGGTGAGTTAGGGTTACTCTTTCAACTAATGAAGGGCATATCTAATAAAAGACCTTAGGCTAGTCCGCGATCATGGTACGCAAACACGAAAGGTTCATCAGTTTACTAGTTATTTAGAGGACCTTGAGGATAATTCGGAATTAGTTAGAAATTAATGGTTTTGCTGTCCCCTATATCAGCTATAAGCGAGGCCGGGTGTGGACTGGCTGCACATCACCTTTGATTAAGACGTTTTTACACAGAAGGAGTTTGTTGTACTCTCTCACAGTCAGTATAGTGGAGTCAAAGCATGAGTCAGACACTGCTATGTGGAGGCGACTGTTCTGAAGTATAATCACAGAGAATACAAGGGCAGCTTGCAGCCTGTACTACAGATTATTTAACAATTATTCGCCGAAGGCAAAGTGATTATCGGTGAATATTCACCGAGACGAAGTCGAGGTGAATATTCGCCGATAATCAATGAGCCTGAGGCGAATGATTGTCTTAGTATAAATACACAGGTGATTATTTCAAAAAAAGAAAAGAAAAAGCATTGTACAACACGAATTCAAAAAAATTTATTTCATCAAAAGCGCGCGAACGATTGGCAGCCATTTTGTTCGTCGAGGTGATTATCGGCTGATAATCCGAGATAGCGAACCAATCAGGGCGCGCGATTTTGTATCTAACATTGATATCTAACAGTTCCCCTCCCTCCCTCCCATCCCCCCTCCCTCCCTCCATTTGATCGACTGAGGCTATTGGGATAATTTATGTTCACTAATAAGAAGTACCGTACCCCTTACTTTAAGCAAATCAGATTTTTAAATACGACATTCCTGCTTTGAAGATTGCCCCTTTGTGACGTAAACAATCTATTTTCGCAGTACATTGCCAGCCCTGCAATTCACAGTTGCCACGTACTTTGACGCATTTCGCCGTTAACGATCCCCATGAAAGTTCGTTAAGTATTTTCACACAGGAAGATCGTACCCGGCTTAACTTGGTTTAAAACGTGCCAAAGTGAACGGATACTGACAAATAATTAGCTATTTATAGGCTGGAGCTTTACGAATCAGTTATTTTACATTCAACTTAAATAAACTCTCTTGCATGACTTGGTGAAGCCTTGGCCAAATCTCACCTCAAGGAAAGAAAGGAAATTGTAGGGATTAATGATGTAAAAGTTACTGTAAAGCGTTCTCTTGCTTTCGTGGTTTATCCGTCTCATTGAAAGCAGCCGAATTCTCGTTTCAATGAAGTCACTGAACTTTTTCACACTTGAAATAACGTCATTCATACAAGTACATGTTAATCATTTTATCACTTGCCAGCCTGAATATAACTTAACATAACTAACCCGTAGACTTAATATATTGCTTCTAATAAAGTTTCCTTGATCGCTTCCAATTCAATCTAATTCCAAAATGGCTTTACTTCCATTTGGAAAAGACTCACTAGATTAGCTTGTTCTTCCCGAAGAGGATTATTTAATGCGCCACCTTTTCTTTGTGCCTTCAAAACAGATTACTTCGGTGTTTAGAGATCAATATAATTCTTTTAATCAACAGGCGTTTCCGTGACTCTGTTGTCTAATCACCTCAGTCAATGCAGCAGCATATACGCCGAAAGTGAAATATCGTTCTCAGTCACTTATAACACAGAAGAGAAATACAATGGAAATCAAGCACCATGTCGTGTTTGGAAATCTGAAAAGAACACGTCTTGCAGTTTCGCCTTTAATGTCTTTCATATAAATTATTTTGTTTGAAAAGCTATATCAAACATTCGATACACAGGTTTTATCAAATGTTGGATAATTTAGAGCTCTTTGTGTTTGAAATTTCATATCACACAGAATCTTATCTGTATTTATATTCGCTTTAATCGCGGCTTCCATGAATGCCTTAAAATCCTTTGCATAGCCACCAAGTATATCACTCTTTCCCGCACAAGGGGAACGCTTAAAGGTTTTATCACATCGTGCGGTATGGACATCAGACGTTTTGAGAAGGAATGAAGCTATACAGCGTGACCAGTTTCCTTTCTTTTGTTAGTCGATTTTGCCAACGATAAAAATGATAACTTAATCCAAATTTCCATAGTTCATGGCACACCAAAAACCAACATTTATGATGATTCTTTAAAGTCCAGCATAGTTTGCGTTATACACTTAAATTTTAACAAACTAAGCGAGTTTGTTCCGTCTCAATGTCAAGAATAAACGCTGATCAAAAGTGCTATTATTTTCATTGATCATCTATTCGTCTCTACCCAAGTGTAATACCTGCTTGTAATTTTCTATATTGATCGACTCATCTAGAGCGTACCTCTCTGAACCCCCAAATAGCTCTTAAAACCAAACCATCAAGTCATGCAATCTTGTTTGGCCCCGTATTATTTATTTCTATTCAGCTTAACTTTAGATGTGGCTATTTCCAAAACTTTGTTGAAGAACAGTCTTAGATTTTCTGGCTTTAACTCGTTTGAACGGAAGACTTTGAATCATAGAATGCCTGCTCTAACAAGGTGTCCCAAAATCACTGAACAAGTTATACCGCCCTTGTGTATTTGATTAAATTTCATTAGTTCTAATTTTTCGATATTGCACGCCATGATAACAGAACAAAAAAATCTTATCGCAATTAACGTTAAATAGGTGATTAAATCTCGAAGTTTGAGTTCCTTGTGGTAGTTTCCACCCCACGAAGGAAACAGCAAGAAATAATTAATCTCTCCTTACACACGTCAAAGTATAACTGCAAACTAACTTACTATAATAATCATGACTGTGCAAGAAAATAAGTAAAGCCAGTCACGTGATTAATTTACGTCAAAACCTCGGATCATTAGTGACAGCAAGCTGTCAGAACTTCCCAGTATTCCTTCACATTCCTTTTTGTATATTTAGCGTAAGAATTCTTTTTCAGAGTTTGTTCAATCTTTTCTCTTTTTGTTTTTGTTTCGTTTTGTATTTGTTTCGTCCATTTAATTGTTTTTTTTCTTGATAACAGGAAATAGTAGTTTAAGATAGCTCATTCAGCAACGACTGTCTTCTTTTCAATTTTTGTCATTTACATTCTACGGGTAAATTACAGCTCATAGTCCTCGGTCGATTTCATTTCCTTTGGTTGAATTCAAATTAAGAAGACGTTCCTTTCATTTCATTGTGATTTGTCAAGTTTAGTTCCTTTGTTGGTTTAGAATGCTCAGACGCCACCTCGTCTCCACTGTTGCTGTCATGCGCTAACCGCGTAATGACCAAAGAAGAGTGAGCTCTGGCTCAGACAATGCCAAGCCGGTGTGTGTTAGATTGTTTTCATGTGCCTTTTTGTCACAATCAGTTGAGCGCTGAGAATGCTTCATCTCGGCTGATTTGTAAAATTGTCATAGAAATATTCGCTACTTCTAAGGAGTGAAAATCTAGGCAAAAATCCTCAATGGAAATGTCTCCAAACAAAATCAAAGTTTTAGTAAACAGCTGGCTTGTAGGGTTTAGATTGTTGCGAATGATATTCACATTGCCGTATACAGTGCAGTTGTTGAAGAAAGACCTAAGAAATTCGCAGTTTTGTGGTGAGCGACCACCAAATTCTTATTTACACACGTCATCTTATACACGCACGGCCGTGCGTATATAAAGATTTTTTTACCATGATTACTCAATGGTAATCAGGTAGGAGAAGAGCGCGCGCTATGTTATAATAATTATTATTAGAGCTATTTCCTCTATAAATATTTCAAAGTATGCTGCCAAAACAAGTTTAATTCAGAAGGCGTTATTTAGAAAATTACGTTTTCCATTATTACATAAAATGTTCTGGTACATATCACAATCATTGTTAGAATTCCGACATATGGTTCAAGCAGCTAGGAGTTTTATGTCCATGTACAGTATTTGACATGCATTTTCGCAATTCTAAGTAATATTAGAGTTTTCTAGTGCAGTGTAGTATTTTTTTATCAATCTTCCTCCCATCTGAAGATGTTCTATTGATATCTTTTGGTAATTTGGAATTTAATTGCAAATGCTGATTCGGATGTGTTAGTATGGATTCTGTGGACAACATTAGCAGACATTCCTGGTGGTTAATCAGGGACCTTACTGAGGTCTGGGTTCTAAAATCCTGTGTAGATTCGGCTGGAACTACTCGGATGATATTTTTCTGACTTCTGGGAGCAAAATCCCGTTTCATGATGTAAAATTATAGCTGTACAGACAATCCGCCCTGGAAAGCCTGAGCCGGGTGGTTTTATGTTTCAGTAGATCATTCTCATATTAAAGTCAAGATGCTAGGCAGAATAAGAGTCGCGAAAGCAGCTCTCTTTTGAAATAATAACGCGTTAAAGAAAAATTCCAGTACATGCCACCACTCACACAGCGCTCAAACGATTTTGCTTTCTTTGTTAACTGATTAATCGGAGGCTGGAACAAAACCACAGCTTGGAAACGCCCAGCCAATTTAGCTGCATCCTCTATGGTTGAGTAAAACGTAACAACCCACAACAGCGTTTCTACGTATACGCTATCGTGTTCCACTGGGGTGAAATAGTTTGGCTTTGTAGCTCCACTAAACGGGGCAGTAGACACTTGGTAGGAAGGTCGAGATGACGGTTGAGTCATAGACTGTAACTCTCCAAGTTAATGTCATCTATCTACGCCAGAGTAGCATTAAGCTATGCCTGATCTTTCGATTGGTTGCAACGAGCACAAGTCCTTTAACTATAAGCCAATTTTCATATGTTTATCGATTATCTATTGCAAAGGTTGTTGATTGATAAAAGTTTGCTACTTTGTTATCTCTCATCATCAAAACATAGTCATTTCTGAATGTGTATACGAGTCCGAGTACACGATCCTTTCTCCATTTAAGTACAAGTGACGTATGAGTGATAATTTGACTTCCTGGCTCGTATTTCCCTTAGATCAGAAAGCTTTGTGTAGCAAAAGGCCCGTCAGAAAGGCCTGAAGCGAACACTCTGAAAACCTGTTTTTTTATCATGATTCAGTACAAAGAATAACTTTTTCTTAACCTTTTGCAAAGTTTGATCAGTGGACAGAAAAGCCTTTGCAATGCTTCCAAGTAAAGGCGCACGCGAGCCAAAGGCCCACACGGCCGGAGCTTATCCCGGCTTCTGTAGCATGAAGCACCTGTGAGTATTATTACTCCCCCCTAGATGGGATGCTAGTCCATCGCAGGGTCACCCCCAGCATTGTATCGCTGGTACCCATTTATACATCTGGGCGGGAGAGAAACAGTGTGGAGTAAAGTTTTTTGTCTAAGGAAACAACACAGTGCCTGCAATGCTTCCAGGCTACATGATAAATGTGTCTGCAAGCCGCAAAAACTGTGGGGACGAAACGCGTGCTGCAGCCAGCACCGTACCGAAACTTGGTATACAGAAAAATTCAAATAATACAAAATTAACATTCACAATTTCTTGCTTAATAAATAAGCGTATTTACTTTTAGTGCTATTGGTTTGTTAATAAAACAAATTCTTAAACAATTATCTGGTAACTATAAAAAGAATTTAAAGAATCAGTCGTAATGAATAAACTAAATTCTGCCCATTTCATTTTATCTCGTTCGGTTCCTTGGGTTTGACGTGTTCCGGCGTTGACGCATTTGTTCCGTGTGATATTCTTGCGAAATACTTTCGATCCATGTTTAATTTTTCCTGTCCTACGAAGTCTCCACCTTCGTTCTCTCCTCTATTTTACTTTCTTATGCAAGCTGTCCTCGGGGCTTTTCAAATTCCAAGATGAAAAGATGCAACAGTTTGACGGTTCAATTCTTTAACAATCAGGCAATGATCGATCTTTGGTCGCAACACTCCTGACAATATCACCTCTTAACCATTAGAAGCATCCATATATTAATGCCTACAATATTGGATTCTCTGGTCGTACGTGAGATGTTATTTATCTTTTTGGACACTTAGTTTATCTACTCCCAACAACTGAAAGCCAGACCTGAAGCACCAAATTGATTAATGTTTATTTCATGACACGATATCCTGTGGCAATGAAATCGTGCCATTTGCTTCGTTACTCGCGTATAGCAAACATGCTTAGACAATGCTCTTCGAAACTACGTACAGGAACATTGACGATTCCCGAACTTTTTTATTACGAACTTGCAACGCCTTTCTCATCTCAGGAAACTGCTACAGACAAACGGAAAGTGGTTGATGAATTTGGAAAATGTTTTAGCGTCATACCTAAGGGTGGCTTTTGTCTTGCAATACAATAGGAAAAGCTTGCTTCAGGCTGCATTGAACCAATGTAATCCCAGATATCGAGCGCTGACGCAATATTCTTCATTCAATATTAAGAGTTCTTTGAAAATATACAGTAAACAAAACGTCTAGCAATGAGGGTTGAGTGAATGGCTTCTTGAGATTTTTCAACCGGTTCGCTTTAGACGACACCTAAATTAGATTAGCGGTCGAGTTGGTCTTTTAAGTTTTATAAGGGATAAATTAACTGCAAAAGGAATTTAATAGGTCATTTAACTAACGAATACTTCGCACAAATATCCTTGGTTTGGGCAAAGATAAGCAACGGTCTCGCCTAAGGCTATAATTAATTTGTTATCTTTGAAATATTCCTCTGCGCTCCTTTATCCGTATTCATTTAATTTACAAAGCGATTGTTTGCCGCACACAGTAGATTGTTCCTTAATTAGGAAGTTACGAATACATTAAAACTTTACACACCTCCTTAAACAATAGATGAAAAGGCATAAAGTCCGTGCTGAACCCTAAAGAATAATTCTTTTGTCTTAACTCAGCTTGAAATTAAAACTATGATAAACATTTTGCACGGATAATAGAGCCCTGGAAACCCAGCCAGCTCGCTACTCGCTGTGTTGTAGTCTTCGTTTCTTTAGAAATCACAGCATTTGATTTTGCGTCCACATTTAGCCGCCCTTCTGCCGTGCAAATTTCAGCAGTCTGCCATGATGGCGTCGAAAGCTGGATTAACCTCTACCGAAGTTTAATTAATTTATTAAAATCCAATTGCCCAGGCGAAACAACAAGATAGGTGTCGGAATAACCCTTGTTACAGAAAAATTTTAATAATCCTTATTGAGCGTTAATTGCATTATGGAGTCTTTTTGATCATCACGTTCAAATCAAAGGCCAAGACTTCTTGCCTTTGAAAAGCGCAATTGCGGCAAAACGTTCTTGGAGGTGGAATTCCGGTAAATATGGAGTCCGACGCTATGGCGTCTGTTTTCTTACCAACGGTACTCATAGAGCTATTAACAAGTAATAAAGGGAATTAACACAACAAGGCGATGACAAAAATACATTTTATCAACTTCCTGGGTGGAATGGTGTTAAGAGGGGACCATGGGGCCATAAGGAACAAACAAACTTAAGTATTATATTGTCAATATCGCCTTAATCATAAAGACGCGCTCTGATTGGTCGAACGGAATAGCCTATTTATTTTGAGGCCTTTGTTTGAACAAATAAACATTGATTAAAACTATGACAGTCGGTCATTTTGATTAACTAACAAAGAGCACAGATTAGGGGCAAATATAAAATCTGCATTAATCTAACTTTCCTTTTCAAACAAAAAAATTACAAAGGCTTGTCAGGTTCGAGGGGGAAGAGAGACTTGAAGAACACAGTGCAAGGCTTCAGAAAGCATGGAACACAGCGCTCGTCCGAGTATGGTTTTCCCAGAGAAGAAGGAAAAAGCGGAGAGAATTGCGTCTAGCCACTCAATAGAGTCCGCTTTAATTCAAGCTTCGACTAAGGGTTATACTATTGATATGATTCTTGGCAACCATGACCGAAACGGCCGGACAGAGGCCGCTCATGAAGACGACGTAAAGCTAGCTCAAAGTTCGAGCGACGACGAAGGTAGAGTCAATCTTAACCAGACACACGCTTTCGAGTTGTTGTATCAGTCCTGTTAAACTCTCGAGATAGTTTACTCAAGGAATTTCAATGTGTCATTTAACTCCCTTTTGCTGCCGATTGGTAAACATAACGTCGAAGAAACAGGCAAGGTGTTAATTTCATGTTTAAACTTCAAACTTTACGACTCTCGTTTTATCAAACACGAGGAAATGTTCGCTTGCGTTCATTTCTAGGGCCCGAGCACGCTTTCTCCGTCCTTCTAACGCCATCGTCTTTACGGCGTGGTGTTTGCCGAGCGGGGACCTACTGCTTGTCTTTGCGGCATCCGCAATTACTTATCGCAGCCATGAAGGGATGGAAATGGCTAAGAAGTGAGTATAAGTAGTATCATTTTGCATTTTCGTAAGTTCACTTTATGTGCATTTTCCCTTTTAGACGAGTTGAGTGTGGGCGATGAAAAAGGAAGCAAGGATGGAGATGATCTTGACGAAAACGACATCAAGCCTCGAAAAATGCGGCGAAGTCGAACAACGTTCACAACATATCAGCTCCATCAGCTTGAACGAGCGTTCGAAAAAACACAATACCCAGACGTCTTCACAAGAGAAGAACTTGCTTTGAGACTGGATTTGAGCGAAGCAAGAGTGCAAGTGAGTATATCATTTTGTCTATTCGTCGCTAGTTCGGTATTCGGTACGTAAATCTAGCGTTCCTCCCAGAACGCCTTTGGCTGTGAATGTAGCAATCTTATCAACTAAACTTAAGTCAAAATCGGGTCGATAGGAGAGGAACTGTTGTTAATTCATAAGTAAACGTTGTCACTCAGTTGAGACAAGAGCGATTTATTCCACTATTTGCCCGTTCGCAGTTAACTGTGCTTTTAATGTCTCGTGAAGATTGTTTAAACTTTTTCTTCTAAAGACACCAGTGTCACAGTTCTGCACTGAGAAAGCCGCCTTTGTCTGCTTCGTTGCTTGGCGCCCAGTTTACTGCTCTTCAGAATGTAACGATATTCAAACTTTGAATCAATCGTTTGTGATACTGCAGCGGCACCTTAATTTCACCACCAGTTACATTAGTAAAAATCGTGTCAAATAAATGCACGGTGGATCCGTGTGTTTGGTATTATCGCGACTTGACGTTAGCGATACTCAATCAAAACTGCCTTTCGATTTATTTGCATTCACGTTTTGCGCTTTCACTGCGGGCCAGTTCCGCAAAAGTTAAGGTTCGCGAATTCGATCAAGCGGCATGTCAGCCCCTATTAATATGCCTGATGAAAACAGCTACCAGTTGGCTGCGTTGGCGGTAACAAAAGTTTCCAGCAGCAGAAATAAACAGCGAAAGTGAAAAACACCACATAGTTAAACCAACGAACAATAACACCCGAAATGGCATGAACACAAAGCTGTGAATCTTGCAAGTTTCGCAAGTGGTTGGTCGGGGGAAGAATAACAGCGACCCTGACTATAATTTAGATGGCGGTGTCATCGCCAAAGATGAAGATTTACTAAAGTTCGAAATTGAAATGATTTTCAGAAAGAAATGTGAACAAATTGAAAGCCAGATGCACTCTTCTTTTGGCAGGGTGATATCGTTGTGAAAGAAAAAAAGGACAAAACAAATTATGCAACAAACCCCTTTTAACTGGCTGTTGTAACACTTTTTATACCACGTAATTAAATTTCGGAGGGTTTTGTGAACTTTCAAAGTAACTTAAATTCACAATCTTTCTCTGGCTTAAAGAAGGTGTACCTAGAAGTGGGGTTGCATTTTTTAGAAATCACAACTTTGACAGGTAATTAATATATTGAAACGAAAAAACTTATATCGACTACGACTGATAGTGTGTGGACAGGGGCCTCTCTAATCTACGTATCTTCGGGGTGAATTCATTTGTCTTTCACGAAACCCGATCAACATGACTATAAATTGCATTTTAAGTGAATATGTATACAAAGACTTTACAATTGAGGCAATTATTTTGTCGTATTAATGGGGTTATATTGAACGGTCTTGAAAACAAAGTAGATAATCAAGTATGACGTAGCAGTGGAGTTCGCAATTAACGACGTTGCTTTTGAAGTTGTCTGGCTCCCTTTGTGTGAGCTGTCTTTCGCGGTTTTGTAGAGAACAACGGATTCCTCAAATAGCGTTTGCCCGCGGGGTTCGGGGGTGGGAATTGAAAGACTTTAATGAAGAATAACCTTTGCTTTTTGTGATTAGCAATGCTTTGCTATCAAGTCAAGCGAGAAAGAATGGATAAAACTGAAGACATGAGTATACACAAACAATAACCTACGAAGATTGTGACTATAACTAACGTTTTACCCACTTTGATTTATTGAAGTCAAAAGCAGTAATTACATCGCCAGCCGATTAAACACACTTAGGTGGTAAACAAGTTTTACATTGCATACAAATCGACTTTGTAAATTGCTTCACCTTTCGTCCACCCACAACCCGCCAGAATGTTGTCTGTTATGTATAGACATTATAGCGGCCTTGAAAAATTTACAATTCAACCTTTTCGCTTTTTTCCCTCATATCGTCTCAGTAACGGCAAAGATTTCAACCCTTAAACAGTCATGTTCTATCATTTCAATTGAACAAACGCTTGCAACGACGCCATAGTACCGTTAAACCGCTGGACAATTTTCGAATCGGCCGATTAACTCCTTAAAATTCTCCATGTCGCGTTTTTCGCCAGTGCAAAAATAAACTTCCCGGGATCATGGTTTCAATTGGCTCAAATTAATCGACTTACGAGAGAAAATTTTTCCGTGTTGGTAGCTTTTGTCATGTAATTGCTGCCAGAGATGGTGAACAAAATCGCTTGCGTGTTTTACCGTATCAATTCTTATTCAGACGTACGCTCGAGCCCGGAAGGCACTGTTAATTACTCCGCGACTAACATCTGCGAGGGTTAATTGCTTGTACTGCCTAGCCTTGGAAAGCTAAAACACAACTTAACTAGCTTTTTGAGTCTCTCAACTCGATAATAACAAGCAGAGAACCAAATCTTCTATCTTAATAAGCCACTCCCACTCATACCATGGAATTGATGCGCCCGTAGATATCTTTATAGGAAGTAGTTAATGAATCCAAAATATTGATTTCAGCTAAGGCTAAAAAGCCCATAACAAATGTACGCGATAAGGCGCTCTACGATAAGCTCAAAGAATTTTAATTACTGTTAATAAGGGAGATATCTACTGAGCAACAAAGAGTTTGCATTTATTTCACAGCATAATATTTGCTTCAGAAAAATGCTATTTATTAGTACAAGTCGAAATATGGTCTTTCAGTAACTTTCCGTATGTAAATACGAACTTCTCTCCGCTCCACCAACTGGCTACCATACCGCTTTCAATCGAATATTGACAGCAACACTTGCAGTTTTTGTCGGAAATCCCAGCTGTTTGTAGTAAACGTGATAAAGGTTGCTTTAACGTACTTTTCAAAATACATTTTTATGTTTCAATTAGGGGTGTTTCTTATCCGAAAAGATAAAAACAAGGAAATAGTGCCTGTCAGAAACATGTCGGGAAATCACTCTTTACAATGCGCAAAGAACATTCATTCTCACAACGAAAATTTGTTTTCGTGTCACAGGCCGCAGAAATTCTTCCAAATCGAGAACTCAAAATTTTAGTATAAAGATGATGGCGCAAATTTACGCTCGCCAAATAGAACCGCGCATTCTTTTGGGAACAGTTGACAAAACGAGTTTTAGATTCGGAAGCAACCATCTATCTGGAGTAGGAATGAACCAAAGATGATAGTTCGGTTAAAATTAAACCGGATATTGCCTCAGTGAAAAAAGAAATTAGAAATTTTGTTTTCTTGATTTTTCGAGTGATTGCAATCTTTGTGAATGATGGCTAACCGGTTGGCTTTTAACTCTTATCTCGCTACCTTTAAAACATGAGAAAACGAAGAAATACATTGATAGCAAACAGAATTTGTTTCCTGTGTAAAATTATTTTTACACTCCCTTGTAAAATGCTAAGGAGTTGAGAAAAAATCATTTTTTTGAATAAACAAAACGAAATGAGCTAAGATTCACAGTTCAGAATATTTACACAGCCTAAAAGTTTTATTGATTAACGAACAACGCAGTTTTACGTGGACGTTTGAAATTCGTAAAAAAAAAACTGACCTGAAAATTGTACGCAAAAGCAAAGTCAACTCAGTTGAAAATTTGAAACCTGGCTGATTACGAGAGTGAGTCGCAGGTTAGCAAACTATAACTGCACTGTTAGGACGCAAGCCTTATGTCCAGAACTGAAGAATTGAGAATTAACAAATTGACCTCAGTTTTTTATGCGTCTGTCCTCTTATTGATGATAAATTGCGTCATAACATTGTCAAAGTGTTGTAGATCCACGAGCCGATAGGCGAGTGGATCTACAACAAACTTTGACAATGTTATGACGCAATTTATCATCAATAAGAGGACAGACGCATAAAAAACTGACGTCAATTTGTTTTTTACAATAACAAAACGCGAAAAAGGTCAAATGAAGACTTAAATGAAAAGAAAACGCAAGTAAACAGCAAGTAAACTCGAAAAATGCTGAATTTTATTTAAATTGACGCAATCAGGGCGCAACTATTCTCAATAACTTTTCTCGCCTTCTCATTGGCTTGTGACAACACGTAATACAATTTGATTGGGTAAAAATCTGACTGTTTGACAGCTCACTTATCACGCGAAATACCTTGCATAAATTAAAATTTTATGTGTCTGTACTCTTATTGATGATAAAAATTAGCCAATCAGCGCGCGAGAATTCGCTCAGTTATTGTAAAAAGGAAAATTTCAAATATGATATGATACAATGATACAATGTTCTGTTTCTTGGAGGGCCAGTAAAAAATGTCTGTTTCAAGTTTTTTCTCTGGAGACTATCAGACTTATTGACCACATTATATGTAGGATTAGATAAGTGATTAACGCATGGAATTTCTGGAAAACCAATTTCTATTCTAGGGCAAACACTCGAAGTATTTACTGTACTTTCAGTTTACTTGTCGTCTCCTGGGCCTTTTTTAACGTCATGGTGTGTGTAATCACGCTTTGCTCATCTAAAAGGCTGTTCTATAGTTTTACTATTCAGTGTGGCAGTTGTGTCCTTGATACTTCCCCTTTGCCAAGTTCGAAACTGAAAGAGAAACAATCTGTAATTTTTAAAATTCTCAAGCTATTGACAGCAGATTTCTTCAGTAAGTCATTAAAAGTTTACACACAAAACAATCATTCTTCAGTTACACTTGTTCACATTGAGGGCTATAAATTGAAACAATTATCATATAGTCTCATTTACCCCTGCTCGTTAAGACTTGCCAATTCTCCAGAGACAGGCTAAGTTTACAGCTCCTTTTGACCAAGCCGCATTAAATGAACTGTCACTCTTCTTTTTACCATAGTTACATATAAAACAAGGAAAAACGTGCCCGACAAGTGGCGACATTCAATCGCGTTTATAACAGGTGTTCCACTAAACGTTACAAAGTTGAAATTAACACTTGCACTTGTAACGTGGTTGCGTCTTTTGCAAACTGTGTCAATTTGAAGGATAGTCTTCAACCTAATTATACTAACAAGTTGAATTCAAAAATGCAAACTTCGCAGACAAAGTACGGTCAAAGTTGATATACTGTGGTATAGTTACAATAAAATAAGAATAGTTTGCAATTAAATTGAGACTTCTCCAACTGTTGTCAAACCACGTAACGTAACCATACCTATTACAATTACTGTACTGTTGTAACGTTTGTTGTATCATACAGGGTAGTTCTAGCTTTTCATCTGTGGATCAAACCATACAGTCACGGTGACCAATATTTGCAAATTAAATGACTGATGTGTACTGTATTGGGGTTCTCGGTCCGTTGGTACCATACAGTGTGGCGCTATCTTAGTCATATGTGCTTGAAACTAAGCAGTGTCATCATCATTCTTGCAAAGCAACTGAACAGTATTACACAGTGGCATTGGTTCAGTGTGACTCTAGCTTTTTATTTGTGAATGGAACCATGCAGTGTGACCATTCTTTGGAAAGTCACTGAGCAGCCTGTACAATGGTACTGTTTGTTTTACTTTGCAAAGTCGTTTTAGTGTTCGCCATTGCCTAATAGAGTATCTTGTAGACACCAAGATATAAAAACCAGTCGGTGTCTTCCGTTTAAAATCATATCTTGCTTAATTAAGGGGGCAAGGGTGGGTTGGGTTGGGTTGGGTTGGTGGTTTTTTAGGTGGCAGATGTCAGACTTCTAAGATCATTTTGGTTGATCAGTTAGGCCAGGCGTAGTCTAAACAAAGCAGCCATCTAGTCGCCACTGAATTGCTTTGTTGGCTTTCTATTGTAGTAAAGGGACTAAGTGATTATGGTCTGCAAGTGGAAGAGTTAAGAAAATAATTAGAAGTAAAGTTACGCGGAAAAACATTTCTGGTCGTCTTTACACCTTAATGATATTCCGCAGATCTGGGAACAGTTAATTACCCTACAGATACAAGACCAAACGAGCAATTTCAAAACTGTTTCCTGAATAAATAGTGTTGGAAGAAAAAAGGTGACAATGAACAACTGCATCTTACGACTATTACCGGGAAGCGTTTGTTAACCTGCCTTTTAAATGCTTTTTGTTTGTGGTGCTCTTTTGTCGTTTTTGTGGTGCTGAGTTCCATTATTGTTTGATTTGTCTAGATTTGGTATAATTGTGTCGTCTATTGGCATGTTTTTTTCTTGCTTGACACCACGTGCCAAGCGCATGGCATCACAAACTTCTTATTTTTGCGTCTGGGGAAAGGTTTTGCATGAATCATGACTCATGACCATTCTTTTAAGAATTGAAATGTACAAAATGTTTACAACAAGTACCAAAACATATGTAATCAGCATATGTATACAGAAATGTTATAAGTTGGAATAATGAAAGAAAAATTGCAGACAATTAGAATAGTTATAGTCAGTTAACAGGGAGCTTACGCAAGAACGGAGACGTCGCTTAGGACGGCAAGTTCGATAAAAAGGATTTATTTTTTCTTCTGTACCAATGGCGACAGGCTTGTTTCATTTTCTTTCCATAAGCTTTCAAACCGCCGATTTTCCTAACTTAAACCTTCCACAGTTCATTACAAATTTTTCTTGGCAATTTTGTTGTTGTGCACTCACATCTACCGGAAAACCTGAAAAATGGTCATTTCACGTTCTTGTTTTGCAGAGGACGGCAAAGAAATCTACCAGCCCGTATTTTGCACGTGTAGTTTCATTGTTGCGTTCATCAACGCTATTGTTTGGTGCTGCTATAGCCGAAGTCGTCGCCGTGTTTTGTTTAAGTTCCCTAATATAGACGACCACGCTGTTAGTATATGTAGCCCCTACGGGTGTCTCCAGTATAACAAAGTTACAACTTGAAAATTCCACGTTTTCTGTAACAATGGCGTAAAAGGATTGAAACACCTACATTAAGTTATTAGTTGATTCAGGAATATAATTGATGGTGCCAGCTGGACGTAAGATATAATTAATTTAATCATGTTGTCGAAAAATAAACTTTGGTGGGCAGCTCCTTCGTTTTACAGCAGCTGGGAGTAAAATGGCAATCAATCACTGATAGGTGACATGTCGAAATACGGGCATGCGCGATGGGGACCTTTGACTGTAACTTGCGAGTGGTTTCTCTCACGTGCTCTCCCTTGTGATGACTGCTGTCGAGTTGCATTTCGCACGCTGCCTTTGGCACCTGAGAGAGTAGCTATTTTAGGTAAAACTGTCTAAGAGGTTTTGGTAACACTGTTCCTGACATGCCCCAAGTGTTGGATTTACTCAGTTAGAGCACAGCAGTAAAGTGACTGAAGTTTTTCGAATCATTTCTGTATTTTTCAGGTTTGGTTCCAGAACAGACGGGCTAAGTGGCGAAAGCGAGAAAAGTCCATGGGACGCGAAAGTCCCACATATCTGTATGGCCCATCCAGCGATTACAGAGCGCTTCAGGATCTACCGCACGTTCATGGCTCATATCCGTTTTTACCTGGAATGGAAAGATGGCACCCGCACGTCCCAGCCATCAGTCTTTTGTCACCATACGCAACAGCACCTGGTCCATATGGTCCCCTTGGGTCTCCTATGGGTGTCACGGGAATTCCCCCGGCCGCAATGTACTCACACCATGTGTACCGCCAATATGCGCATGCGCGACCTGGTATAGCGCCATTTATGAAAGGTCCACTATGTCCTCCAGATACTCAAGATTTTCGCAGGACGAGCATCGAGAACCTGAGATATAAGGCAAAACAACACGGTTCGTCCCAAAGAGTGACTGAGGAGGGCGCGAGCGTTTGAACAATCAGTTAGTTTGCCATTAAAAACAGACTTGAATAAAAATGGCCTTAATACAATATAAAAAAAATCAAAGCACCAAGGGTGTCCATCCTCAAATTAAGGATAAATTATTTAAAGAGTGCTGTTGTATAAAGCAATTTTCCCACTACATAGCTAAATTGTGTAGCTTTAAAATTCTTGCATCATTGTCAACTAGGCTAGTTAATCGAACATGTTGCAAAGCATTCCTTATCTTGACTGATCGGTGAGTCATTTCTTAGTTATTGACCATGAATCCCATCCAATACTGAACGAGGGCGGATGCTGTAAGTTATTTTCCCAGTGCTGGTTGTTTTGTAATGATACGGAATTGCAAAGTATATATTTAACAGAATAAAGTAGTCTTATTTATAACAGCAGCTTACGTTTCATCATCTGGGTAAAGGCTACACTCAATCATTGTGGTTTAGAAAACAATCCTGAGAAAATACGCGTGCTGATTGGCTAGAATTCATGTATCTATTAAACAATTAGATTATGAGCTCGAGATTTCTATCGCGTGATAGTTGACGAGGGCGCAGCCCGAGTCAACTATCACGCAGAGAAATCGAGAGCGAATAATCTAATTGTTTTAGTATAAATCTGCTAGTCGTTCAAAACTTTGTCTTTTCTGGAAGAGCCTCGACCAGTAAACTGTCTAAATCTTCTTCACGGACACTTCGAAAATGTGAAGAAGCGGCCGCCATTACGCTACTCACTATCTGTCACAGAATAGATATTGAGTAGCGTAGCCAATCAGAGCACGGCATTTGTGATAGAACACTAGTAGATTTATACAAGAACTCGATAGCAACACAGAACAGGCACGAGCTGTTGACGTAATGATGACGCGACCAAAGAGAATTTACATTTTGGTCATCAAAGTTAACAAGTCGTTTTCCTTTTTTCGTCGCGTCGTAGTTTGTGTATCGGGCTTCACGCACAAAGAATCATGAGAAAAAAGACACCGCCTGTGGTCAACATTTAAGAAATAGAAAACATTTTCCGTGTTTTTGTCGAGTTATGGAAACACGAGTGGAAGTTTGGGAGAACGAGAAATGATGTGGGAACACGAGCCGCAGGCGAGTGATTCCACAGCTTTTTCGAGTTCTCCCAAACATTCACGAGTGTTTCTATTACTCGATAGAAACACGAAGAACATGTCTTTTTCTTTTAGAAAACACTCCGACGAAAAAAAAGGAAAACAACTTGTTGACTTGTTAACTTTGATGACCAAAATGTAAATTCTCGTTCTCCCAAACTTCCACTCGTGATTCTTTAACTCGACAGAAACACGGAAAATGTTTTCTATTTCTTAAATGTTGACCACAAGCGGCCTCTTGTTTCTCCTGACTCTTTGTGCGTGAAGCCCGATACACAAATTATCGAGTTACGAGCAGCGAGTGGCGAACCCGCCCGATGCGTGACTTGAAACGCAAGATCTTCCCCTTCCCTCCTCGTTTTTCAACTCATTTCGCTAACGTCTGCGCGGAGGATCTGAAGTAAAAAGACACACTGCTCGGGGTCTACGTGATATGTCGAATAATTCACTAAAAGTGATGAACTAATTTTTTAATGATTGGTTAAATTTTTGCCGTTTTCTTTCCACTTGCGCATAGCAAAGATCGTCAACACGCGTTTTGAACGCATATAAAAAACAAACAAACAAACAAATAACCTAAAATCTAAATACTCACCGTCCATATTGAACAATGATTAGAAAGCACCGCTCTTCAAACCTATCAAGCATTTACTTTACCCCACTTTGACTATTATAGCTCTGTTTTTAATGATCTTAACGTTAACTTGTATGGAGGGGGATTTGGGACAAAATTGGAAATGGATGGTATCCGCTGACAATTCGATCGTACCTCAAGGGAAATGGATCGTATCTCAAGGGAAATGAATAGTTCTTCAAGGAAACTGGGTCATACAAGGAAATGTGTCGTGAGTTCCAGCAATGAATCGCACTTTAAAACTGGGTTGTGCGGGAAAATGTGTCGTACCTTGAAGGAAATGGGTCGAACTTCACTGAAGGGAACTGGGTCGTACAGGGAAATGGTAACCTGGTGGACAGCAATTGGGTTGAAGGGCAGGCACTCATCCCTTAGGGACGGACCATTAGAAAAGTGATGGGGGGGGGGGTAGGGAAAAAACCAAAAAAATTCATGCAAGGGGAAATGCCAAGAAAAAAAAATCATGCAAAGAAGAAGGTATAAAAAAAAATGCAGAAGAAGGGTCCAATTGTGACTTTTTCACACATAGTAGCAGAGGGGTTCACCTGAAAAAAAAATTCCTGCACAAGCAGTGAGCGAAAAAAAAAAATTCGTGCCAGCTGAAAATTCCCCACCCCCCCATCACTTTTCTAATGGTCCGTCCCTTACAACACGTTATCACTCACCTGAGAAGACGCTTGGTCGATTCGCAATGTTTAGTCGAGTCTCTTGAAGTTCGTTCTCTTACGGAAAGGCGTTTTGGAAAATTATTTACGGCTGAAACATCATGCACGGAAACGACTTTCTTGGACACCACAATTTACAAGGGCGAAAGATTAAACAGAGAGTCAGTTCTCGACATGAGAACGCACTTCAAACCTGCGGAAACATTCCAGTACACGTTCTTCGCAACGTGCCATCCACCGGGAGTAAGAAAACGCTTCGTTAAAGGAGGACAATTAGACTCCTCAGAACAAACTCTTTAAAGTGAAGATTTGAAAACAACATTAAATAATTCTGAACACACCTACTGGAGAGAGGATACCCAATCAATTTATTAACAAGACACTCTCAGAAGTGAACTTTGAAGGAAGGACACAGGCCCTCCCCCAAAAACAGCGCAAGAAAACGAATCTTGCCCTTCGTTACACTGTACCTCCCAGCAGTTTAAAACCTTAACGAAATCCTAACTGACGAGGAAGTGGCGTCTTATACAGCAACAACCATCGCTAAACAAAATTTTTAAAAAACCACCCATAGAATCGTACAGAAAGGGACGTTCGTGAGAACAAAATTATAACAAAGGCATAAAGAACCAGACAACGTCCTCCCGAATCGTGTAGGCCTGTCAACCCCATTAAACACTTAATAATAAACGTCACTTGCTCATGCACAAACTTACTCGCGTGATCTTACACTTTACATAGCATCTAGTGAAATTTTCGAAGCGCTGTATTTTATTGATTAATGTCTTAAACCTGGGTCTTGAATCACTGAATTTTCTGTTTTTGTTTGTGTTTTTCAGATCATATCACATGTATAGAACAAGATGGCGATCAGCGAATAGAGGCAAAGAGAGCCTGCAATACGAACTAACCCAAGTTCTCACTTCACATTCTCTGTACGACTCACTTCCCTTGAAGTACGACCCACTTCCTTCGAGGTACGACACATTTCCCCGTATAACCCAGTTTCCTTGAAAAAATCCACGTCCCTTGAGGTACGATTCATTTCCCTTGACGTACGATCCATTTCCCTTGAGATACGATCCATTTCTCGTCAGGTAGGGTCCATTTCCCTTGAGATACGATCCATTTCCCTTGAGGTACGATCCATTTCTCTTGAGGTACGATCCATTTCCGATGAGGAACGATCCACGTCCCTTGAGGTACGATCCATTTCCCTTGAGGTACGATCCATGTCCCTTGAGATACGATCCATTTTCCTTGAGATACGATCCATTTCTCTTGAGGTAGGATCCATTTCTCTTGAGGTACGATCAACTTGTCAGCGGATACCATCCATTTCCGAATTTTGTCCCAAATCTCCCTCCATAAACTTGAGTGATAAACTAAAAAAGCTTCAGAACCGGGGTGCCAGGGTCATTACTAGGTCCAGTTAAATCGGCTCCATTGGGATAATCTTTCCATACGCTGCGAAAAGCTTAAGGCGGTTCTAAATGTTCATTATAATGAAAGGGCTTTCCCCGGTGTAGGCCTTTCCAGATTGTGCTCGGCACTTTTTTAGCGCAATTTGGCTTTTGGAGCACTATTTTGATCAGAGAGCACTTTTTTGGCCAAAGAGCATCTTCTGACAACTTTTTTGGTAAACAAGCCAATTTCTAGTTTATTTGAAGCAAATTACTGGAGTTTTTGTTTTATATAGCAATTTCAAGTTCCCTTGACTACAAATAATATCTCAACTAGGCTAAAACTGGTGATTTAGACATTTGATTGGTTATCCATTCCTGTGGTACGTCGGTAACTACAATAAATGTAAATACTCAGGTGAATATACAAAATCGCGCGCTCTGATTGGTTCGCTATCTCGGATTATCAGCCGATAATCACCTCGACGAACAAAATGGCTGCCAGTCGCTCACGCACTTTTGATGTAATAAATTTTTTTCATGTTGTACAATGCTTTTCTTTTCTTTTTTGAAATAATCACTTGTGCATTTACACTAAAACAATTATTCGCCTCAGGCTCAGTGATTCTCGGATAATATTCACCGTGAATCACTTCGCCTTCGGCGAATAATTGTTAAATATTGGGTAGCCTGTGGGCTGTTGAACTAGTTAATAACTAATCTAACGCCTTATATGGAATATCTGTCTGCCCAGATCAAAAAACCCGTGAAACATTAGTGTTGAAGGTACAGAGTAGAAGGTAAGAAAACACAAAAGAGACCAAAAGCCTTTATAATAGTAAGTTGTTATACGCTAAAGTGTGTTTCACAGGTTTATGGAAACTACTCTGACTAACGCATTTATTTAATAAAAGTATTATTCGTTATTTGTGCAATTATTGACTTGTATTCAATGGAAACTTGCCTTTTAGTTGCAAATCTAAATTGGAAAGCATCTTTTCTTTCAAATAATTAAAAATATTCGGTAGCACTTTTTTAATTTTTGGAGCAACTTTTGAAAATTTTGTATGTATATTATGAGAAATAAAAAATTAAATGTACTTAGGTTTTTGGCAGAATTTTCGTCTATGATATTTCGATAATTGAAAGATGAAAGAGTCGGCTTTGTTGTCGTGATAGACCTGGCCCTTCTGATTTCAATCTTCTCTTCTAGAGCTTATCCTGGCTTAGTCAACATTGAACATATTGAAGGGGCCGACTCTGTCAGTCCGATGATCATTAATAATGATTGTATAATCGAAGGAAAATCAAGAGGGAATTCGAAACCTTCAACGTAGGGCAAAATATATTTTACGGATTTTTAGCTATTCATCCGAAACATCGGAAGATAGGCTGATAATTTTAGCCCCGCGCACATTTAAAATACCAAACAATTGGCCTTTTTACCATCAATTACCATTTTTCTCATCAAAGAAAACGGAAAGAAGCTTTCATGTGGATGTATCTTAACTTTATACTGTTAATGACAATTGTTGAATAGCTTTTCGTTTAGTTTTTTTAGGATTTGCAGCTAAAATTGACGGGACAACCCTACACACAAACACCCCAATCCCCCCTCTAGGCCGACCCCTTTCGCCGATGGCGCGCAATGTGCCATCGCGCGATAGAAAAAGCCCGGACTAACCCAGCTATGTCAGAGAGACTATACAATTTTAAGTCTCTTGCGTCCTCTACTGAGTCGTGCTAACTAGTGTGCACGTGCACGGCATCTGGATTCGACCTAAGGTTCATTTTGGGCCAAGCCACCCCGAGGTGTTCCCTGAGAGGAAATCTAGTACACAGGCAATCTCGTTCTCACAACCAACGTCCCCTTGACCAGCGGTCAGGAGCGCAGGCTGCGGGAACGAGCTTGAAATCCATGGAATGTCCGATTTTCTCAGGGCCAAGCCAAGCCTTTTCTCTTTCAATGCACGGCTTCCGGTCAACCCCCTACACACAAACACCCCAATACCCACTATAGCCCGACCTCTGGCCCTAACCAAGCCTTTTCACCAGTGTTTCTTAATGTTACAAAACTCTGTTGTTTGTTTACCTTTGAGTTAGTTGTTCTGTGTGTACTATGGAGTCTTAAGATTGTTTAATTAACTTCCTTTGGTGACCGCATTATTGGCTTTACCAGGAAGGAACAAATTCTCATAATTAATGAGTCGTTCATCAAGCCAAACTGACAAGTCATTAATTTAAGCTGTTGGTGCTGTTGGTGCTGTTGATCGGCGGCCATGACTAATGCGACCAATACTGGTATGCTTGTAGAAGGCGAGTCACGCTATACACCAAACTCCAACTAGCGTGACCCCCACATTCTGTATTGGAGCCCTTTGTGTTTGATTTGGATCATGATTATTCCGTGCGTATTTGCTAGGTCTTTATGAGCGTCTTTAAGATAACATGACGTTTCGTGCAGTTAACGGGATGTTGCGCTATCGCACGTTCTGCGAATCAGCCCTCCCAGCTCGAAATAAGTGCCTAAAGGTTGTGACACCACTTACTGTACAAAGCTCTTAAGTTCCGGTTTGATCTCGAGAGTTCGGCTTTTTTCCCTCGATGTTCTGATATGCTAATCACATGACACGTGCAGTGTAGAAGGTTTCCACCCCTGTGAGCACCCTTTGCCTCGCATTTGCGAAAATTGACGATTTTCTCATTCTTGCTTTTTAAAGATCTAGTTTATTTTTTTTTTAGATATAGCCAACAAACTATAGGTCATAACCGTGACTTACCGACAACAGTCAAGTTCCCACCTTATTTTAACATGCAACTTTGAACTCTATAACGCGTTTCTACCTGTGAGGTCGATTAAGAGACTGAATCCGTTGGGTGTATACCTAGTCAGGTGGTGCATGTTATGTATTGCGCGGTACTATATTTAGGGACGTACGGTTCAGGCATTTACATAAGGGTTGCGTTCAAGTTATAGCAATAGGTCTTTCCGTGGTTATTCAAGTTTGGTCGTTCGAAGAGTATCAGACATATAAAAGCAACGGACGTTACATAAGTAGATGCCATTATTAGCCAGAAACCCATTTCCTGTTTTAGCTCGTTTTTAGCTTAGATGCAGAGAACAGAAGCGAGATATTGGTTTCCTGTACCGGTTAAACCAAACGCACGGAATATAACTTTCCGTCAGTTATTGTCGTGATCGGGACCGTTTCTCGAAAAGCCCTATAACTTACCGGTAACGGAAAGCTATTTTATGATCGCGTTGTCTACATGTTTGATTATACAATACAGTACTTGGTTAACTTGAAATTTATGCTGGTTTCTAAACTGAGAGTTATTAAAACGGTCGGTGGACTCCGTGCTAAAAATAGAGCCCCAGGCCCGGCAAGATATTTAATGATTCCAATATTTACGACGGAAATGACAATGTTTTCGCTTTTTACGTTTAAGCCAAGTAATGCTAAGTTAACCTGCGCTTTGGGCTTGTTTGTTCGTCAAGAACTACACAGAGAACACTCGATAGACGTCGACCTAAAAATGGAGCTCCGTACCCGTCAAGGTGTCGGGACTTCTGAGAAACTAAACCTTATGGTACTCGATCACTTTTGTCTTCCGTAGATGTTTTTGTAGTCCTTGCCGATATCAGGCACTAAATTAGGTAGATTAGAAAAATGCATTCTACTTTGGCCAACACTCTTGACTGAAATTATGATAATTAAGATAGGATGATTGTGATAACCATGGCGGTAATGCTGTTAATGACGATAATGATGTTGATGATGATGATGGAGACGATGCTGCTATTAGAGGTGATGATAATTGTAAATAGCCAACTGATCTGCCTTCCGCCAGTTGGGATTCTTAGCAAAGAGTTTATGTTGTGTTTAATGTAAAAAAGTGACTCTGAAAAGCCCGTGGGGACGAGCCACTAATGTATGTATGTATATGTATAATGATGATGATGATCAATTTTATGATGGTAATTTATGATATTTAATATGTTGAGTATGAAGTAGATTTGTTGGAATGGTAATCACAATAATAATGCATCTTACAACGATGCTCGTAGGGTTTTTCCTCGAAATCTGAATTAGGCATTACGATAATAAATCAAAAATGCAGGGATCCTCCGAAATAGTGAGGCTTTCTGGGATACTCTGACATGTCCTTGAAATCATTTATCACTCCGTTCAGATCGTTTATTCACACAATGCAGCTGCACCATAAAAGGCCGATATATCTAGTTGGAAGTGGATAGGCATAAAGACAGACAATAAATTAAATACGATATATCAAAATACAACATACACATAAGGCCGCGGCTAATTAGCTTTCTTCCTATCTTTCACACCCTAAACACTCAAAAGTTTCCTTTTTGCGATAGAATTAACGTCGTTTTTAAATATCCCATCTCGCGGACTTTTTTTTTGGTCGAGGAATGGCGGAATTATCTTGCTTTCAGCGAAGGAGAAAAATGCAATGGAAAACGTTCAATTGCCACTCGCAACGGTTAAATGACAAACTTATACTAGGTATACGACAGCTATACAAACTGCTGTGAGAAACATTCAACACTTTGAACATGTGATGAAACAAATCTTAAGAAAAACAGCTGGTTTTTGTTCTCTTTTGTACAGATTACGTTAATGATTTATGAAACGGATGCAAATGACTTTGAAATATATATTGAGTTTTAAAAGCACAGAAAAGGAATAAATCACTAACCTTAATGATAGATGTCAATTTCTTATCCAAATATATTATTTAGCTTAGCTATTACTGACAGCAGACGCTGTTAAACCACCATTTTGATTTCTTGACCTTCTCGCTTGGTTTTGATAAAGCTGTGTATTCTGTAGCGCCGTTTACGACGTGAAGGGAGATGAACACGACGTGAAAGATGGCAGACGTCAAGTTCAAATCAAATATGCTTTTTATTGGTGGACTTTATTTTCCTAGTGGCGTGGTAGCTTGGGGAATGTATTTTTTTATCTTGATTAGAACTTATACTGAATGCAATTATATGAATGGGGAAAAATTTGTAAATCCTCTCCCAAAGTGGTCGTTTGTTTTTCGAAATTTTTTGTTCTGATATATACAAGTGTATATATATATGGTGTATATATGTGGTTTGTACAAGACAAAGCTAAGCATATGAGCCTACTTCTAACTAGATTTGTTTTATCACAACAGAATATAGTAGTAACATTCATACGGCAACTTAGTGTCGAAACAATAGACGAAAATAGACGAAACAATATAAGGTTTCTTAAATGCCCTTAAGGAGCTTTGCTTTTTGCACTTTTGTTACACTTTTTGCCCTGCTGTTAGAGTTGAACTGCACTGTTCGTAGGCAATCACTTTCATGCATATTATGAAAAAGCTAAAATTAAAAAAAAAAAAGAGTCAAGCCAATCTGACCAAGCTAAGCCCTTTATTCCATTTCTAAAGACTTCAATTACATGAAAATCGTATTCAAAACAGTTACATGGTAATTATATTCAGAAAAGGTTTTGAAAGGGTCTTATTTTTTTCCTAACTTCTCTTCTTAATTTCACGATATACCAAGAATTTAAAATCAAATTGAACTTGCTCTCAGAAGACGTTGAAGGCGAATCTCCGAGAAGCCTAGCACCTTTGCAACTGTTAGTCTACGTTCAAAAGATTTTAAATTGTGTTGCAATAATTTGAAGTTTTTGCGACTCAAAACATTGTCACTATGTTACAAAGTAGTCTGAAATTGCCTGTTGCATTGTACCTTGAGGAAAATCCGTTTTGGTACTGAACTTCATCATGTGAATGCATAATCAAAATTTCAGTACATCTTCAGCCGTTTTGACCCATAATTACCAGCGAGAATTACAACCACTTGCGCATGGACTTATGGAAGTGACATTACAGCTCGGTTATTATTGGCCGTTTTTATACTAGGGCCATTGTCCGCATTATCCGTCCGGACGAACTTAGGCAAGCACTCGTAGTTCGTCTTGTTATTCGTCTCTAGTATAAAAACGAGCGCAAAACGTTTTATGCGTCCAGACGAACTATCCTTGGTAATAAGTATTGTGGGAATAGTTTCTAAAGAAACTGGTGCTGCGTCGGTGGGAAATTGAAACACAAGAAATTGGATAAATCAAACGAGTTGATTAAGTAAGTTATACCACCGTAACTGAGGTGAATGGGAGGTGCTGACGTTTCGAGCGTTAGCCCTTCGTCGCTCGAAACGTCAGCACCTCCCATTCTCTCCCAACTCGTTTGATTTATCCAATTTCTTGTGTTTCAATTTCCCACCGACGCAGCACCAGTTTCTTTAGAAACTATCCCCACAATACTTATTACCTAGGATAGTTCGTCTGGACTTTGCCCAAATTCGTCCAGACGGATAATGCGTCCGCTAGTATAAAAACGGCCATTGTGCCATATCAAAGTGTTCAAACCAGTGAATCAAATAAATTTATTTCGTCATTTACACATTTGTGGCCAACCTGGTTGATATCCAATAAACGGGTAGAGTCCACTGTCTTGAATAGTAAGAATTTTGAGATAAACATTAACAAATCAATAATTTTTAGCGGATATATCCGAAGTACTATGTACATGTGAAGGTTATAAGTTACACCTCTATTCCCTTTCTCTTAAAATGTCTTTGCTACCCCCTTTTAGCCTCTTGAACCCCATATTTTTTTCTGTACAAACCGGCCATGTTGTTTATTCGCATGATTAGGACCATTTTACTACAAAACGTTCCAAATTGAAAAAGCGAGACTTTCTATATTTCGCCTCCAATCTGCGAATTACCGAACGCTGAGAGATAATGCAGTGCTAATTATCATACGTAGACGAAATTTCGCGTAGAATACAATGATAAGAACGAGTTTACGGGACTGCAGTCTTTTGCAATTGTCTTGGTTCTATTTTGAATCTTTTTCCAGGAATTATCGTAGAACCTTACTCGACGTCCCACATTATGTTAGTCGTCAAAGTAATCAAAGATGAAACAAGTGAGGAAAAAATAGAAAAAATCCGGGGAGGTTAGTGTAAATAAACAAGGAACCTCACTTTTCTTCTACTTTTTCATTGTTACCTTTTTAAATTTCTCCACAATTAATCTGAACACTTATTTTCACATAAGAGCAATTAAGCATCTTGATTATACGACAAAACGGCGAACGGTAGGATGACCACGTGACCAATTTTTTCAATCGTGTTTTGGACTTGCTGTTTCCAGCTTTCCATTTTCGACTTCTCAAGAAATTTTTGTTGCTACTTTGCAATGCTTGTAGGAATTGGTTTTCTTTAATCATTTTCCTGCAGGGTAGCACGCGTTTGGCCATTTTTGACGTTTGCCATTTGTCCTACACACGATGTCTGACCTCTCTAATATTCCCATTAGACATTATTTGATATTAGCATATGTTCATCTTGTTACGGTCGCCGGAATTTCATTCCACTCTTTCATACTATTGTTTTCCATGTGTTCCTTTGCCCTAAGTCTCAGTGAAACAATGCTCGTAGTTCTGTCATCTCTGGAATCTTGTTCACTACACTGGGGTCTCGGTAGGCACGGCTGTAGTGGCATAATAGTTGTCGCACCGTACGAGCCCGGGTAGTACCCGAGCCCCATCGGGGATGTTGGAAGACTTGTAGGGGAGTACAAAGCCCCGCCGTAAGCTGTCGGGGTTAAAGTAAAGGAGCCTTTCCACGGATCTGGGAATGGCAAATTGTTGAAGTTCGTACGATTGACTGGCGGTGATGGGAGGCTTTCCAAAGAAGCCATTTCCATTTTCTCTTGACGTCGCCATTTTGCTCTGCGATTCTGGAACCAGACCTGACGTAAAAGCGAATTGAAATTTAACACACTGCAAAGCACAAATATATGGGTATGGAAACTCACTCTGGGCCCCTTGGACGGTTTTGTGCTAATCATCAGTAAAGATTCTCCAACTCGGTGATAATGTAAAAGAAACAAAAGACTGAAAAGATTGAAGACGGGGGCTGCAAGAACTGTTATTTATGCAATAGATAATTTAGAAAGTGATCATAATTATGTAATTAGTGCATGTCACTTAAGTACGTTTGTAACTAGAGTTCTATTTTAGAATAGGTGTATGGGTGCGTTTTTTGGGTATGATCCGTTTTTGGATTTGTGATCCGAGATCACAAGGATCATGACACATCAAAGGAACTTATGAATCCTTGTTCAGTGTGGATTCATCGGTTTCTTTGATGCGCCATGATCCGTGTGATCTGGAGTCACAATTCCAAAAACGGATCATACCCAAAAAACGCACCCTATGTTTTAAACATGTTTTTAACTTAATTCTTATTTATTTAGAATAAGGGTTTCAATTTTCACAAAATTCTAATGTTTTTTTAGTGTCACCAATTAGTGTGTAAAACGCTAGAACGATTGACACTTAAATAAAGTTTACTACCAGGGGCGGATCCAGGATTTTACATGAGTGATTTGCAGCACCTTAACTAAGGGGGTTTGGGGGCATGCTCCCCCAAGGAAATTTGAAATTGAGTGCTCCCAGAATGCAATTTTCCTGCATTCTGAGAGCACTTTAAGCCATTCAGACACATTAACAGTACCTCCTCAGAAAGGCAAAATTCTGTACAAAAAAATCAATTCTGTGTATTTACACAGACAAACCAGAATAACAATTTTTTTTGTCCAGAAATTTGCCTTTCTGTTGTCTAAGGAGTCTAGCATGTCAATTAAAATTGAGGGCTGCCTTTGAAAATGTAGTAGATCTGCTGCCTGGATTGCTGTCTTGGATGCTTGTAGGGGTGCCAACAGCCTTTTAGATCAGTGTATAAATTGATGTGGTCCAATGAGCTCAGACTGAGAGAATATGTGAAAACCATTTAAGCTTATCAAATACCCAGTGTCAGTGGAAAAATAACTCTAAAAACTATTGAAGAATGACTTTTTTGTCCAGATATAAGTATTAATACAATTTAATCTTTGATAGCTGCTCCTGTTGTTCCATCCTCACAAAGGTAGAATCCTACAAACTCTTCTCTGACTGTTTTGGTCGAATCGAGAAATCTGATCACCACTGAAAGGTTTTCTTTATTTGATATGTCAGCTGCTTCGCCAGGCATAATAGAAAAATATTTGCTGTCCCTGATTTCCTGTGACAAATTATTCACTATGATAGCACCCACAGTTGTAATCATCTCATTTTGAATGGTTTTAGAAATATAAGTCGCATTTCTGGGAGCGGTTTCCAGGTGATGTTTTAGTGTTTGGTCGCCGCTGTCAATTCGAAATTCTAACAGTGCATGGAAATTACCGGAAAGACTGCCATTTCCTCGATCATCATCTCGTGTACCTCTGAGGGCTATGTTGTTTTTCCGCTGAAAATTGTTTTAAAAAGGGATTTCAGAATTTCGCGATTTCTATTGATTTGCGGTTGAAGTAAATTGTTGATCTGCTGATCAGTTGGAACCGCTTCTCTTCTCATGTTTCTCAGAAAATTCTCCATTGCGATCACTGCAAAATTATGCATCTCACATTTCCCGCTGGCGTGTTTGGTAAAACGTGAAACGGCGGACGTCCAAAGTGTGAGTGGAGACTTGAACAATTTGTCTAGTTTATTCGTATTTCGCCCACACTGGACTCCAAAACAAACACACGGTAAACAAAATGCACCATCGACATATTTAGAGTATGCTAGCCAGGGAAATCTTTTCAGCCAGCTCCACACAAAATGACGGCTAGAATTCGAACATTCCACTGACGCTGGGAAATCAAATAGCTCACCTGGTTTCCACACATTCTCTATGAACTTGAATTTGTCCTGGTCCGAATATGAGTTGATTTCCTTGAAAACCAAGCCAACATCATACTGTGAACAGTCCTCCTTTCGACAAACTGGATCGCCTCGAACCATCATTTCTAATTAAAATTTCCCTTGTCTTCCTCCGTCGCAAGTTACTTTAACAATGAACTCTGATCGGAGCAAGAACAAACGAGGGACTTTCAGTGAGAGGCTTCCCTTTATATACGATTGTCAGTAGTTTGCACGGTAGTTTGCGTCCTGGATAGCCAATCACAATCGAGTTTGAGTAGTTCGCAAGACAATGCGAGTGATTCTAGCCAATAGAGGAGGGTTTTGAGTGATTTGTGGAAAGATCGATAAACTAACCACTCCCACCCACTGCGTACAAATTTTGTCCGGTCGTGCCTACGAATTTTTTCGTGTTGTTCTCCGAAGTCTCGACAAAGGGCGAAAGCGCACGAACGGAGATTCGTCAAATTCGTTCGGAAAGGACTGGGTTTGCTGTGTAATCGACGGTATAACGAGATTCGACGATTTTTTTCTTTGTTTTATTTCATAATAAACACTGCAACAAGAAGGATAATTGATTTCTTGAGCTTCAAGAAACAACCTGAGAAGTAACAAACCCAGGTTTGGAAACATTTGAGTGATTTCTGGAAATCACTTGAACTACTCTGGATCCGCCCCTGACTACTACTATTACTACTACTACTACTACTACTGAATCAAGCAGCATAGCGTCTTTGGAGATCCGATGAAACACAGCAGTTTTTTTGCGTTATGTGCAAAATACTCCGCCGCGTGTCGTATTTCCAGCTTTCTTCTTTGTGTTCTACTGGTGATGAAAAACTGTATGTAATTTTTGATGATTTGCTTCTGACTTGTGTAGGTTGAGGCAATGAAGTGTTCTTCACTGCGTACCTATTTCATTGATTCGTTTTCCATGAACTTTAGATTTATTAGTGGCCATAGCTTTTAAATCAGTTTACTCTCATGTAAACTGTATTGGTGTTCACTCAAATCCATTGTAGTGAGAAATGTTTAATTGTAAGATTGTACACGTTTGTGGAGTGACGTGCCATTGTTCCAGAAGCTTGTACCAAGTTTAAAGATATCTGTCAATACACAAATCACCTGGTCGTGTACTGCAATTTTAAAAAGGAGTTCGCAGCTATTTTTGTTCTTCCCTTCTCGCCACCGAGGATGTCTTCAATTGGGACCATTTATTTTTAATGCGGTATTTTTTGCTAGGGATTGCTATTTTCAAGAGAAAATGAGGAAAGAGAACATAACCCCGTTTGATATGATAAGGAGACAGAATTTTTAGCGCGGAATCTATTTATATCTCGTCCCATGGCTGCGCGGTTTCCCAATACTGCAAGTGTAAAGTCGAGATCAAACGAAACAAGATTCCCATGGGACATTGAAATTACAACCACGTGATGAAAAGGACATCAGCCATTGGTCAGTTAAAATAGTTTCCGGATCTAAAAATAGATTCTGTCCCCTTATCATAGTGAGAGAACCCAATATGCAAGATGCGTTCTCTTACCTCATTTTCTCCTGCTATTGTTTGATTGTTGTTTGCTCGCTAGAGTTGGTTTTGCCATACAGTAGTTCGAAATAATATCATGCAACTAGAGATCTTTGATTCAAATTTGATTTACTAATTTATCGCCACGAACTTATATTATAAGGAGTGAATTTCGTTCGACCACTTCAAACTGTTTTGTTTCTCGACATTTTTCTTGCTCACGGAATAAGTGAAATAAGACGGTTGAATTTTTTAAGCCAACATAGCAACTTAACTGAAAAGCCAAAAATTCTCGTACTAGCATATGAACTTATGAAATAGTGCGCTTAGGGTAGTGCTAAAGAACGAAGTAGCCTGTTATAATGGCTTTCTTCTGTGGTCCATTTTGCCGGTTTGATTCAATTACATTGTGATAGTAACTTTTAAGCCGCTAGCCTGACGAAATCTTAATTTGTAATTTATGAGATGGACGTTTTTGGATAGTACGTCGCTGTTGTTGTTTTTTTCACTATGTTTTGCGGCTCAAACATTTTCATCTGCTGATGAAACCATGGAGTGTGATCATACTTTGAAAAGTAATCAATGAGTACTGCGCACATTTTCGCTACCTTTTAGGAGAGCTCTGAGGGTTGATCAGTTCGTCTGTAGATGAAACTATGTGGTCTGGCTATTCCTTGGAAAATTCTATTAACACCACCAGATCTTTTTGCACTCTTTTGCTATACGCGGTGGCTCTAACAGCGATTTCATTAATGGATCAAACAATGTTTGTGACTATTCTCTGAAAAGTAATGAACGGCACTGTACAGGAGCAGTGTGGCTCTAACAAGTATTTTCATTATGATCATGAAAGAAATTATGAAATAGTAACCATGCAGTGTCACTTTTAATTCGAATATTATTGAACATTAATACGATGCTCTGGCAGCGCTGTTTGTGCTACTTGTTTTTCTGTAGCAGTCTGGCGGCTCAAATGATGATTCTCTTCTTGCTGGAAAAACACCATGCCTTGTGGCTGTTATTTAGAAAGTTTGAACATTACTGTTCGGCTTACTTTATTGGCCAGTTTCATTGTTACAACGTTTTACTTAGTCGTAATGGCATGCAACGCAAGATTTTATTAATTCTGTCACTGCTCTAATCAGCGATTTTCTGATATACTGTTCAGTTGTGTTACTACTGACAAGCCTGCGAAATATGGAATTGTCATTTTTTTTTTAACTGACCGGTATTGCGCAGAACTGAAACATGTTCAGTTGGTTTTCGTTGTTCTCGTACACTGGACTCAAGCTACTGAAATTCTAAATTACACTTGTAAAGGAAGGAAAGGCCTCTGTTCCTCAGCTATTTCTCGAACATTTTTAGGACTGAATCTGTTCAAGATATCGTATAAAACACATTGGGGCAGCATAACGCTACGTTGTTTGGTAGATCAATCAAAACGTGCTTAAATTTGTCGTTCTTCCTATTTGATGTATTGACCGCCCCTTCAAACAAAATACTCTTGCAAAGAATGTCCACTTACGTTACGTTTTTAGTCTGAAGTTGATTACAGCGATGAAAACCGTAATGTTTTATCAGATTCATTAGTGTTAAGACCGCGATTCTTGTGTTTGTAATTAAAGCAGTTCCCTTGAAATCTGCTAACGACAGCTGACCTTCCTGGATCTTTTCAGAAGTGCTGATAACACTAATTGTTTACTGGTCGTGCACAAGAAAAATCTGCCGCTACATGAAATATTCAATAATGGAACGATATCTGCGTTATGACGCGATAATCTGAAGTAAATTGTCAGAAAGCTTTAATTTTTCGTTTGTCCTTCCACACACTGAAATGAAAATTTTAAGACGTCTGTTGTTTGTTATGGCTCTCCACTGTTTGCCATAATAATAATTAATGTTTTTTTATTCGTTATGTCTTTCCAATTAACAGCAAGATGAAGTTCGTCAGATAAACTTGCAGGAAATTAAAACGGTCTACGGAAAGAAGAAAACACCACAGTGTATTTAAGCAAGTTTTATTTGAATGATACGCATATTCCTAAATTAATAACGCTTTACTGGTTGACACTTTCATATGGAGAAATGAAGAACTGAAAGATCCATCAGACTTTGCTAAACTTATTTTGTTTGTTGTCTTCTGTTAACGCGGAACTGAAAATGAAAATAAATTCTTTGCGGTTTGGATATTTTTGATAGCGTGTTTTCCGGTCAGCTGGCGAACTTTGTGCGGACGAAAAATAATTTGACTCCCACTCGTTTCGACCCCTTTCAGCGTCCCATTTGGCTGTTGAATTCTCAATAGCGGTAAACAACTTTGGAGCACTCAAAAACTAAGGCAGAGAGCGCTCTTTGAAAACATGGCCTATGGAACCGAAGACAATTTTGGCGGAGGTGCCTATTAATTATCACTCCATTTGGCACAATGCACCTTCTGCAAACTCTTTTTCTTACTGCGCTCTTAGAATGCTTTTTTCACACGGTGCTTTTGTACAATTGGAAGCGCTTTCAAAAAGCTATTGTTATATCAACTGGGAAAGGATATTATGTAGGAATTACTACCCGCAATGAGTTCAGGCATTAATTTTCCTATCTCCCTGTTTCGTGTATAGAAGATTGATTAAGGCTCCACGCGCACAAGAAATATAGCTCAGAATTTTGCAACTGGTCTCGGCTTGTTGTTAATTAGCGTACAAAAAGTGTTTTTTTACGCTGTTGCTCGGCGGGTTGTACAGTTTCCATTTCTTGTTATTTATTCAAGATAAAGAATTAAGATTCTGTTTTCGGAATAAACTCTTAAAGCCCGGGTATTTTTTCTGTATTGTGGAAGTTTGATCATTTAATGTTGCATTTAGCGCATTTTCTGTACGAATTCGGAAGTGCGTGTCATTTCCAAAACTCCGGTTTTTGTGTTTGTTGTTTTTCCTTTTCTTTCAAACGCAAGTATTTAGTTTAGAGTATCTGTTATGGTGAGGCTGTAACACGGCCACGAGCAATCCATACAGCAGCTCAAAACCTACTAATGGACGAACACGTAAAATTTAGTTTCGTAGTCGACTGTTTTTCTTTAGCAAAAAAATCTTTTTTTTTTTTCGACATTTTTTTTGAGCACTTCGAGCGGGAAGTAAGAATTCATAATCCTACGCTTTCCAAACTCTTTCCTTTTTTGCAACTTTTTAATCGACTCCCCTTGCCTCCCCTTGCCTAAGCGTTTATTTCAATTACGAGTTACCAGTGGCCTAATAAGAAAATTAACAAAATCAGAACGTTATTAATATATAAGGATGGTAATAATGTAAGTACATAAACGTGATTACATTTACCTGTACGCGGACCTCTGGTAGGTCAATCTTAAGAGCGAGTTCTTCTCTGGTGTAGACATCTGGATAGTGAGATTTCTCAAACGCACGTTCAAGCTCGTGTAGTTGGAATGTTGTGAAGGTTGTACGGTTTCTTCGGTGCTTTTTCTTTGAGGAGCCTTCGTTGTACTCATCTGGTGGTTTGAAAGCAAGTCGATGTTAACGTAACTAGGTATTGTTTTTTGCGACGAAAACAAAACAAACTAAATCAAGACAACTGATGAAAACAAACAGTACCTTGAATTTCTAGATCTGTACTGGAGTCTTCGATGTCTGAATCGCGATCGCTCTGGCTGTCTTTGGAGCTTTGTGGAGAGCTGCTTTTACCATCGTTTCGTCTTAAAATCGCGTGGATGGAATGACAGGTACTATCGCCTTTGTCCGCGTCGTCGCTTTCGCCGTGTTTAAGGTCGGAGTTTCGAAGGACGAGTTCGGACGCTGCGGGCAATTTACTCATGGTGACCAGAACGGGAGGGACTCAAAATCCGAACTAACTGTTAACCGGCGGTCTGCTAACAAAATACTTGGGTCGCTCTTACTAACAGCGAATTAAAGAGAATAGACGGGTGAAATAATGCTTAAGATATCAAGATAACGGAACGCCGGCCAATGAGAAGGCGACGTGCAATATTTTCTATGTTGCGATATTGTATTGAAATTAGGCGGTTGTTTGTTAGCGCGAACGTAGAAGTGAATACTTAAGAAAAGCTGATCCTTAATGAGGGTTTCCGAGTTTGAGAGTGGAGCCCGCATTAGTAGAAAAGAAAGAGGTGATTACTTTGGCTGACAATAAATAATCAACATCTATTCACAGCCAACTTTACGCTTGTGTGTTGAGCTTAATTTAATTCAGGCTCGACAGAAGGCAAGTCTGTTTGTGGCGTAAAAAAATTTAACTGAGATGAAAGCACGTCTCAGAAAGCTTGTTTGCACTACTTCAACTGTCTAGCGCATGTTTGAATATCGTGTTGAAGTGATAAATAGAAGTGTTTGCGTTGGCGTGTGATTCTTAACAAACCTATAATTCCAACTCTACGCGCAACGTGTCGGATGAGATTTATGGGCGATATTGCTTATTACGCCAGACGAAGGATAATTGTATCCGTGAGGTTACATGCGTGTGTTGCTTGCAGTTAAGTGTTTTACCTAATCATTGTACTATAAACACACAACAAGATATTGCGCACCGGCAGATGCCGTAAAGAAATATTAGTGTTTGACGGATAAACGCTGGCGCGATTCATTTTCACTTGAGAAAACGCTCTTCTTTACATGAGTTGAGCGAAAATAAACCCAACCCAAATCTAACCTAATGCGTGTAATTAGCAGTTATTAATTGTACGAATAAGTAATGTTGTGGTGGCTTAAGAATTAAATTCGCTAAGTAAAGCTAACGGTCTCGAAGGAAAACGGTTGTCAACCAATCTGCGCATGTCAGAAAGACACGCGCGCAATACGACATGTGTTAAATCTGAACTAAAAAAAAAATTCAATAAATCACTACATTGATTACGCAGAGAAGTAAATTAATATTCGTCGAATGCGTGAAGCTTCCTACAATTGAATCAGCACGCGTAAAAAAATAAATTGTTAGAGTCTCCATCCATTAAACTTTTTCTAAAAGAAAATTTCCGTTGCGATATCTTCGCGCATCTGCTTGGTGCTATTCAAATTGCTTTTCACGAACCACGTCGGAAGAATTGCGATACCGCAAAGAGCAGCCATTGTACTTTTGAAAATCGATGGTGCCAACGTTCTTTACCGCGTCTATTGTTTCGGTAATGAACCCGATTCTCGCTTCATAACCCTGGCAAAGTAATTTCGCCTGCCGACTAAATGAAAAACCTAACTTTCCACCCGCCTATTGTATTTCTTTATTACACGCACTACCTTTTTATTAACAGATATTTTAAAGAAAGAAGGTGTAACTATAGTAGCGCCCTTGATGTGGTAGGAAATTAAAGTAGTATTTAATTAAAATTCGTAGTGATGGGTTTCTTTGGTTGACAGGTCAGTGAACCGTCCGATTACTGAATATTCTGTCTGAAATAGCCGCTTTTATATATAGTAATACGCTGTATTTCGGTTTCTGTCCAATTGCGTGAAATTGTTTGAATTTGCGAGAAATAGGCCCAAGTGGTTTGTTTAGGAAAAACATTTCCAAAAAAAAAAAAATGGTGCGATTTAAATCCGCAGTGATTTCTTATATGTATCTCTGGCTTTTAAACGCTATAAAATATTGAATTATTTTGTAGCTTAAGATCAGCTGCATAGTTTCTTCTCGAATACTGTCTAGGGGGGCTTGACGCGAAATTGCCATTTATTATTATCACAAGGGCATCCAACATTTTAAATACAACTGTACACATAATCGTGAGCTCTTCAAAAGCCGTCTTTGCTAGCAAGAGTTACAAACTCGCTTCCTAGCCATATTGAGAGTGCGTCGACTCAGCGTTTTTCTCTCGTGCCCGAACCCGCTCCGCAATTTTAAGGGTTACGGAGCACGCTGTGTTGAAGGTTCGTGGGTCCCTGCTTACCGTTTCCTCGAGGCAAAGCTGTGAAATACATTCCTTTTGAAAGATTCCAACAAAGACGCCAATCGGACTGACTTTTCAAAAAGCTTTATTCAGTCTTGACTTCGAGGTGTAATTACACGCTGGAAAATCGCCGCCCTTTGGCAACCCAAAGTCACTCATAAAACCACGGCCCGAGGCGACCGGGAGATTCGAAAATAACTGACTGTGATTACATCACAGATTTACAATTAGGAGGAAATAAATAGTTCCTACTGTCTTAAATAGCAATTAAATAATCCATTGTGACCAGCCCTAATAGCTTTCTTGTGACTTAGTCTGAGGCTTTATACAAAAGCCGGAAAAGTTAATGCTTCCTTTGTCGTTTTCATGCGTTTGAAAAATTGTTTTGGAAGAGGGTAAATTTCCACGAGTAACCATGAGAAGCTAGGATACATGAATGTTATTGAGGATTATTACTTACCGGAAAAGGTCTTATATGGTACACTTTTTGAGATACAGAGAAGTATATATTATATCAACTATGTAACGTTTGCCTATCATTTGAGATGTTAGAGCCAACAAGAGCTTTCAACGCGACGTTAAATGGCATACGCGAATGACTAGTAAGACACTTTTGTCTTAAATTAAATGGAGAGATTTTTCATCAGATTAGGTCTCATTGCTTTCCTTGGCCATTCAGTTATTTCTGTCTGGGTTTTTTGCTATTTGTGAATCTTTGTTAAACTTGGAAATCGTGTCTCAACTTTAAAATGTATACAATCAATCACAAACTATACATAAGTGAGTTTCTTGAGTAAGAGTAAACGACTTAATCCTATGTTTAAACGGAAGCGATGAGATGTTTGATATATCCATTAGAGGACGGTTTTTCGTCTGCACGAATGATAAGTTTTTTATCTTCTTGTTTTCTTCCGATCGTCAGTATTGAGGGAGCATAAAGTAACAGAATACACAAATGGGAGCTCAGTGATTGAGCGTTAACTTAGCAAGGCTTTAAATCGGTTTTTAAAGCCATCGTCGATAGCTACCTTTCTCCTGCTCAATACACTGTGGATAAATGAAACATACGTCGTACAACCCAGCGTTATTGCACCTCAATACAACCGATACGATCAGGACTACTACGGCATACCACTGTATGTACACATACTCTTGTGCTCTATATGCTGTTTCTCTATACGGTGAGGTACCATGGAAGCTATAGCTAACAGTGATTTACGTGCCCCCTCCCCCGCTCTCTGTCTATACGCAGCCATGTTTTGCCGTGGTTTGTACAATATTTCACATCCAGGACAGCTGGCGGCGGTTGTTTGGTGTGAGATATCAAAGCGTGTCATAAGTAATGGTAATAGGACTGAGTGGAGTCCAATTCGGTCTGTAACCATACGAGTGATAAACAAAATCGGACGACCGCGTAGCGGGAGTCCGATTTGTTTAATCACGAGTATGATTGCAGACCGAATTGGACGACACAAAGTCTTATTACCAATTAATCATAACTTTAACAAAATTTGTGATGTTTAAACTTCTCTTTTTTAAATCAAAACACATGAAATTCCAAGATTTTTTATGCCAGAAGTAAAAAAAAAAGCCATTTAAGCGCGCGCGTGATGGCGCGTACTGTCCAATTACTCAGGCATGACGCTTACTGTCCTATTTGACTGTCCTATTAAGGCTGAAATCAGGACAGTTGATAGCCAATCAGATTTGAGAATTTTGTTATAGTTATGATTAGTAATGGTAATAGGACTGAGTGGAGTCCAATTCGGTCTGTAATCATACGAGTGATTAACAAAATCGGACGACCGCGTAGCGGGAGTCCGATTTGTCACGAGTATGATTGCAGACCTAATTGGACGACACGAAGTCTTATTACCAATTAATCATAACTTTAAAATTTTTTTTGATATATAAACTTCTTTTTTTTTAAATCAAATCACATGAAATTCCAAGATTTGTTTTGCTAGCAGTGAAAAAAAGCCATTTAAGCGCGCGCGTGATGGCGCGTACTGTCCAATTACTCAGGCATGACGCGTACTGTCCTATTTAACTGTCCTATTAAGGCTGAAATCAGGGCAGTTGATAGCCAATCAGATTTGAGAATTTTGTTATAGTTATGATTAAATAAGGAATTAGCCTGGAGTGGTTGTCACCAATATCTTTTTGGTACAGTGTTTGTCCTACAAGCTTGTCTTAAGGGCGGGAAATGTAATAACATTGGTAATCGCTCTAACACTGTGTAAATTAAGTACGCGTATTTATAGCATAATTTAAACGTAAAGAACTCTAACTTAGTAGTTTATCAGTACAACGTTATTTTCTAAGAAGATTAAACATTGTACAATGTTCTTCGCCAAAGTTGAAAGAAATCTGAGTCATTATTTGAGGTTGACTTAAATGACTAAGTTTTCCTACAGTATTATTCTATTTGCCTTCTTCACCCTTGGCAAATTACTTAACACAACTATCTCATTCGTAAGAAATCAATCTTGTGAGGCTTACGGTTGAGAGCGTTGGTAAACAGTGTTTCAAATGAAGTTGCTCTTTCAAGATGCTCTGAAGAAAAAACTGAAAACATGTATTCAGTTTTGTTAATGCATATGATAAAACTGATCTAAAACTAGTTGTGGCTGTTATTTGGAGGCGGATCGAATCGGATTTCCTTTTTCATGCACTGACGTGGCTAGCCTTCTACCAGCTCTTTCACTTTTTCTGGGAACAATCACCCAAAACATAATTACAATTTAAATTTTGCTCATTCTACGGGAAATACCTCGTTCTTCTCTATGTGATAGCTACTGCCAACTGCTAATCTTGGCAGTTGTGCTTTCAGAGCAGTTTCAAAGTCGCGCACATTTTGAAACAACCTCTTTAAAATACAAATAACTGGCCCATCAGCAGAGAAACATCCAATATTTCCCTGGTGACTTTTACCTTACCTTTACTTTACCTTAGTTAGCTTCCAATGAACCCAACCTAGATTGATCATTCCATTATATGATAAGGATTTCGAAAGTAAAGTAGTTTCGACAGTGTTTCCTTGTTTATAACATGTATATGAAGAACAAAGTTATTGTTTAAAGAAAGTCTTACTCTTTGGGAGTTGTTCAAAATTTCCATGGTTTCTCGCACTGGGTATGCAAAACTGTTGGCACTTCATTTTATAATGTTTCTCCTGTGATTGTTCAAACTGAATCTGTATTTATCTGTACGTGAAAGCAGCCTTATGTTCTAAGGCTTTTCTTCGTAACGAAGCTATACTTGAGCCCCTCCACAGTTCGCCGCCATTTGGTAGACTGCACTGAATATCTTGAAGAGAAGGCGAAGACGAAATGGGCATCTCCCTAGTTCCAAACGGTTGCTGGAATGTTTGCTGTGACTGAGGGCTTGCTTGCTGGGGGATTGCCATGCCAAGGTGCGATCGAGGCATGGGAGGCTGATGCGAGTACGTTTGCTGGAGGACCTCGTGCCCCGTTTGCCCAAAAGGGTGGTGAGGAGGGGAAAGAGGAAGAGAAGGTGTGGTGACTGGAGCCATTGTTGGCATCGCTGAACCCATTGTCGTGGGCCAGCGGTGATCGTTGTGAAACGTGCAGAGGGTGTCTCCAATGGGACTTGGGTTGTATGCCTGCGCCATGTGGGAGGGTAGAATTGGTGCTGGTGGGCGAAGGATTGCAGTGGTCTTCTTACGTTTCTTCCACTTTGCTCGACGGTTTTGGAACCATACCTACCCAGAAAAAGAAGCATTGAGTACTGTGAATACAATAGAATACAATACTACTCTATACCCTAACTAACTAAGTGTCCCCATGAGGAACCTAATATACTGCCCATACACAATACTACAAGAAAAAAAAAACTGAATGCAAGTGTATCGTACCAACGTTAGCCGTTTTTATTCCACATTATTGTCATCAGATACAGCGTGGTTCTAAGTTCTAGCTGTTTACTTCGGGATCATTCTTCGATTTGCACATATAATGAAATGTAAATATAATGTAATTTGTATCGTGCAAGGTACCGAATAAAACATCGTGGCCTGTAAAGTGCCCGTGCAATTGGTAGATTTAGCGTTCAAAACTTTTACTCTTGTTGTTAATCCTTAAATCATGCGATGTGGTTTTTGTTCTGAACACCTACCCCTCGAGGCGTCAATCCTTGATTGTACGTTGTGGCTGTAATTTTTAAACCCTTTTATTCCCAGAGTCAAACCTTAGATGGCATTTCGCTGTTTTATTTTTCGAACCCTTTTAACTCCCAGATTCAAACGTTGAGTTATACTATGTAAGTCTTTCTATCAACCCTTTTGTTTTATTTTGAAACAAGATCAGTGAAAAATAAAGACTAGGAAAAAAAAAACAGATTATATAGAAATTGCGCGTATTTTGTGAAAGTATTGTAGGCCTTATTCTATTAACCATATTAATTATCTGGCCAGCCAGATTAATAAAAGATTGTCACTTCACAATCAACCAACTGTAGGCTGGCAAAGCTTTGTCCGAAATGCTTTGATATTGAGCATTACATCGCAAATAACTGTTCTAACTTTAGAAGCTCAATCGGAGATGTGGAAAGTCTTTCTGAATTATTTGGGGTTTAATTGGTTGTGTATTTTAATTCTCTAATAATGTAGCTGATCTAAACTATCGCTGCAGATAATATAAGAAATAAGAAAATTTTCTCTGTCTTAAGCGGATAATGGAGGAAAATACATATGCATGGATTAACGGTAGTCATCGTTCCCAACGATCACATCTAATTGGTTAACAGCTCTTGTCTGATTTGAATTTAATATATAGCCTTGAGTTCTATTGTCTCGTCAAATTTGTGTCAAGAGACTTAAAGTGAAATATGAAATGGCGATAAATATCTTTCAATGAATCTTCCATAATGAATAGGCGGGCTAAAATTTTATAAGAGAATAAAGAAAGCGGCGAAAGGCGCACCGGACTGAAGTTTCCAAAGGAGGACCGTATTAAGTCTAAGACTTCATTTTTTTTTTAAACAGGTACTCAAATTGTTATAGAGATTTTTACTATGAAAGCGCGCATTCAGAAAGAAAACGCCATACAACATATTTAGCACAAGGTTCATGCGAACATTCGGATTTTTAACTGGCCAGGTTATTGAAGGCAGAATATTATTCGATTGTTTATACGGTTAACCTCTGGTTGCAAAACCAAATTGATGCCTTCCGTCTTTCGCCGGGATGGCAAAAGTTGACCCCTCAAAGCTGTTTAAACACGCGAGTGAAGCTTTTAATTAATCTCCTTCGAAGCATTGTCGGAAAATGATTATATCGATTTACACACAATTATTCAGTTTGCGACGGCCATAGGAGTCACTTGAAATTCAAAACCTGGAGAACTACAACAAACTGCTTAATGCTTTTTTTTCTGGCTGTCTTTCTCTCGTTTTAAATTATTTTAAACCACGGCAATCTTTATAGAAGTAATTTGGAAAGGTTTTTGTCAAAATTCAATCCTGAAATCTTACTTTTTGGCAAGCGCAGCGAAAGGCGAATTTAAAAGACTTCATTTCGTATGCTGAAGGTTGCAAGAAAGCAAGCCAACTTTTATTTTGCCGACAAATCTCGGTTGTTTGATCTAATGTACAAACAAGAAAAATGCTAATTCCGGGGAAGTTTGCATTGGGCCTAACAAGCAAAAATAGAAAAGCAAAATACTTGAATTAGAAAGAAGAATTGCCTGCATCGAGGATAAAACTTACGTCCAAAAATCTCTAAATAGACGAATACATGTTAGCTTTTCCCATCAATGAAGCGTGAGGGAATTGGAAAATTGCAATTAACGAAATTGAGGTCAAAACGAGTTAGCAAGCTAAGCGATACCTTAATTTAACATGTACAAAAAGAGAGTAAAATGAACGCTAAAGATAACTCCGGAAACAAGGAAACGAAGAAATATAACTTTGAATAACGGTTTAAAATACGAGAGAAAAAAATGCACGAAATTGAGTTTGTTTACACTTTGAGGAAAACCTTGAAACATTATTTTAAAACTATCGTTTAACTCAATTTCGCAGCTGTGGCTTGAATGGGGAAAATCCTGTCTTTCTCAGAACGAATGCTCAAGAAAAAAAAAACTACTCTATACTTTAACAATACCAAATGTGCTGTAAATAGTTTGTGGGCCGGTACCGGTGCGTTTCGAGAAGCGTTACAATGGCGCCACCTTGAAAATACGGCTATCACATATGTTGCCAAAGCCCACTTTTACAGGCTAAATAACACTTGACAAAGATTGCCATCTGAGCAACTTGATGCTGATCCCAGGGTTTGAAATTAAAAAAGGAAGAGCTCAGGAAAAAGAAAATTACCGCCCCAGTTCAAATCCCCACGAAGACTTAAGCAAGAAACCCCACAATCCTTGCTCACAAAAGAAAGTCGCGCATAAAGCTTCCAACTTAGCCATTTTCTGAAGTCGGGCTTTATTGCACCAAGATAAACCTTATTCTTGATCTTTTTCCATCCTTTGATTTTTTCGTCCGTATCTTTCGATTTTAAGAATACAACGAGAGCTACGCTGTAGTTTGGAACAGGATTAGACTTTAAAGGTAACCCATGTTCGAGCCTGTTTGAGTTGACTGTACCCTTTCGCTCATTTAAATTACACTGCTATGACTTCTTAATATTTTCTTAGATTTCGCTTGCCGTGGATCTGCCATAATTAAAGTCGTCTTTGCCGACAAAAGACTTGGATTTAATAAGCTCTCGCATGCCTTAGTAACATTCTTCACGGCTGGTCTAAATTCTCATCCCTTTTTCTTTGATATGAACCGCTCTAACGTTATTTTCGAGACATTGCCCAAAAGAAAAGCGAAAGCTTAGTTCTGCGAAAACGAACTCAAAGGCCAAACGAAGTGCAAAACACTGTCGTACGAATCTTACTGTGGGTTACCCTTAAATGTGACAATTCGCCGCAATGGGCCGTCTTCTTTGTATAGGCTGTTCTGCAAGGAAAGAGCAAAGCAAACAAATTTCGGTGTTTTCTTTTTACACTTTGATCCGTCCGGCCAAATTTATCGATACCTCAAAGGTCAATAGAACTCCACGCCGCCAATATGCCGACCTTCAAAGAAAATGTTGTACAATGGGTCGGAATATATCCCGATAAATAAGTCCTCGATTTAGCCTCATCATACAGTACCGCGTGTCTCCGGATTACGGCCATGACGCAAGGAGCGGAGCCCTTTTCCTCTAACCGCATATATACTCGCCAAATTTGTCACCGTGTACAGAACTTGTGTCAATATAAGTTTAACTTTAACAAAGTCTAAGAGGCGTCAAATTTAAATGAAATGTGATGTTTGGTTACATTAAATGTTTTTCGGTCGTATTTCGTCGCAATTTAGGATTAATTTGTCTTGTACATGGAAGCCTAAAGGTTTGCGCAAATTGTTTTGGTTTTTTCGGTTGCATGGTCAGGGTCGACAAGCACTACGATCGTTTCGTCGATTTGACACGCCTCAAAATTCACCTCCCGTGAAGAAATCTAATGTAGCGAATTGACCACGATTTGCTACAAACAATCTCAAAAACAAAGTACAAATGACAAAGTACCTCGATAGCGCTGCACAGCGCCATAGATTTTTCTGGAATTAAAATACTAGCTACGTAGATCTCGAAATTTCATGCGAGGAGCCTGTTTGAATTGTTGCCATTGTGGCAATGATCAAACCAACACAGAACCTAACTGAGAAAAATTACTGCAAAAGGGTTCTATTGAACATATACTTAGTACAACACACAAGCAGGCATATTCAGTTGTATCATGTACTAATGTGTTTTTAGTAACTTTTTCATTTAGTGACTGTTGAACAAGACACGAGTATAACCTAATAGCCGTACAAGCCCCGAATCTTTTGTCCGTCTAATCAGTTAGTTTTTTCGAACAATCGATCCCAACAATAAGAATGAGTGAAAGCGATACGCGGCTAACTTTTCAAATAATTTCCTCTAATTATATTACTCCTTGCAAGAACTGCAAACGATAACATAGTGACAACGATCTGCGAGAACGGAAGGGCGAAGCGAAATCGAAGTCGCGCAATTGTCGCAGTTTAAATGCAGAATTTGAGCTAATCTTTCTTGCAATGTGCAGCACATAAAAACGGATTTTAAACCATCCGAGTTATTTATTTTAAGTAAACAAGGTTCGGTTGCGAGACCGGTTTAATTCTGACGCGGTTTTCGGGGTAATCCATTGCTTAAGTGCACTGCCCTTTGTAGAAAAGCGGCTGCAGAGACCGTGAAATGAAAAATGTAATTACTCGAAGGAACAGTCAACCCGCTTTAGGAGTCTAATTATGTTAAAAAACACCGGTTCTCGCTTTGTCTTTCAAATCAAGTTTCTTTTTCCTGGAGACTAAAACTATTCCCAGTCAGTTAAAAAACCTTAGCGACAAGTCTCCAAGTTTCTAGAAACTGCCCAGCTAGGAATCCTTTCTTTTTACTCCCATAGAGAACGCTTTTCTAAGCACGCATTTAAGAATCTATTTACGCTACAGGGGTGAACTGAAATCGTACATGTGACTTTTAAAATGCTGCTATTTTCTAAACAGTGGAGAAGGTATTTGGAGCTTGGCCCACATATCGTCATTTAAGGAATCCCTGTAAATTAAGTGATTTTTTCCTATTAGTAGTGAATCATATCTGTAAATGTTTTTCACTCCGGAAACCACCATTCGTTTCGAGATCGAACTTTCACGATTACTCTTGGAACTTGCTTTCAGCTGTTCTCAACCAAAGGACAAAATGTATTGAAACAGGTGTTGAAAGGCGAGATCGAGCTAATTTCCATCGGTTAATATCCATTCTGCGATAACCAAAAATTGACAAGGCCTGGCCTACTAATGGAGTGGCTCAATCTCCACGAAAGGAGGTACAAAATTAAGTCGATGCCACAGCCAAAGAGCTCAGAATGCCGCGTCTCTGTTTTGTTGGATATTTAAAAGTAATTATTTCCAACCCGGTGTAAACAAGCTTTGGTTGACAAATGCAACACACTGTTTAGAGATAATAGTTTTTCTTTCTCCATGTCTATTATCTACTTGCAGTCCTTAGCCATAATAGCTTAGATAACTCTAAAAAATCACGGAAGAGCTTTCCATTTATCCTACCCTCATTAGAATTTCCAATGGGTTTATTTTGGCCATTGCTTTGAATGTGTCTTTAATAATCTATTCATTGTGTACTTTCAAAAATGTGTGGTCTGTCTACTTTGTATAAGAGTTCCGCCACGCCAACGGTTCGAAATCTCGGAAAATAACTTTCTGAAAGGGTAAATACTCTAGTTTTAGACGCGTTTATGTTACGACACGAAATATTGTCACCTGGAGGAAAGAGAGCCTGCGTCGAAGTGCCATTTCTCGCTTGCTAGAAAGCGCCGGCAGAGCGTATCTCATAACAAAAACCAAATTAATACCACAAAGGCAATTCTTGTTGTGTCCGCGATAAAAATAATAAATCATCTCTACAGCAATAAAATTTGATTTCTTCTCGCAAATATTGTTCGTTTGCTGGCAGAAAGTCGTGGAACAGTTCTCGAGATGAAACGTTCGTACATGTCTTCTGTAGTGTGAAAGTGATTAGGGAGAAAAGTATACAAATATATCATTATAGCCGGAAAACATTGGTGGCGACGTAAATGATTTTATCATTTAACAGAAATCAGATACTAAACTCTAACTTGTTTGGCTTCCTACCTTTCCTATGGTACTGAGCAACACTGCGACTCTCGAGCGTTTTTTTGCTCTAACGAATCGGATTTTCCATCGAAAAGCGAACCGTTACATAAACTTCATTATGCCAAAGGAGCGTTAAACTGTAATTCTTCTCTCATTGGAAAATAGTTAATCCTAAACTACAATCCTTAAGGAACTTTTTTTACCTGGACTCTCGATTCCGTAAGCCCTATACGGGCTGCCAGGTCTTCACGCATAAAAACATCAGGGTAATGGGTGCGAGCGAAGCATCTCTCAAGCTCATTGAGTTGCGCTGGCGTGAAGCGCGTTCGATGTCGCTTCTGCTTGATAGCTTGGCTATCGGTCGACTTTCTATCTTCTTCATCAACAGAAACAGTATCAAGTCTCTTGTGCTCTGTCGGGGAGCACTTGCTATCCACACTACCACTCTTGCTATTATCTGTTGCAGGCAAAGATAGTGAATTAAATTAGAACGAGCTCTCACTCAAATCATTAGGGAATTTATTTTTATAAAGCTGGGTTAATGTGAGTGATGAGGAGAAAATTTTCAAAGATTTGTTACCCTAACAAGATAGGCTCACCGGAGTCGTGATCGTTCAGCTCGCCGTTGTGGTTCAAAATTCCTACGATCGAATGTTCCAAACTTGGAACTAATTCCAGCAAAGAGGTCGTTGTATGATCGTCATGATGCTCTAAACCGTTTCCTCTGGCCGGCCCGTGAGCGTCGTTCGCGGGGTCCATTACTAATCTTCTGCGATCCTGCCAAACTTTCGGCCTTCTTTGTACAGTGCTTATTGCCTTGGATTTAATATCTATAGCCGCGGCCAGCCAATCACCGCTCACCGTGGCGCTATTTTCTAATAAAATTATGTCAGGTGTCACCACCGGATCAGAAAGCATGTAAGCAAATCATTCTATATTAATATTTAATTGTGCTAATTGAACATGAGAGCATGGCAAATTAAGCGCCCGTAATATAATTTTTTCGCCTTTCGGTGCGCAATGTTCCCTCGGCACCAAGCACGTCGTGCGCCCACCAGCGCGCTATTTGCAAGCTCCTCAAGACGAGTTTCGCATTCTCGCTTGCTTGTACATCGCCGCGTGCCTTGTAGAGCTAACAGTAATTCTCTTAATTAAGGAGCATTTGTTTGTGATGAAGTATTTTGGCTTCCAAATAATTGATCAAATAGGCCGTGATTAGACGAAACTGAATCGCCATTAACATGATTAATAAAATATTAATTGTTAATTAAATCGATAGTACTTGCTTTCACCAGGTCGAGGCTTGCGTGGAGCACTGTAGGTGAAGTTCGACATCTTGGCGTCAATTTAATGCGATAATTTGTCCCTTTTCTCATGAATAACGACGAGTAGAAGATCTTACAATGTTATTCGAGGCATTTATTGATTGTATTTCCTGTTCCTTGAATATTTCCACTACGGATGCGGGTAGCTTCCCCCTTTAAAAAGGACCCCGGAGCGTAAACAGCTACGTTCAAAAACACGACTCTTACCACGCTAAAGAAACTGCATGATTTTTTGAACAACGCTTTGTATTCTATTATAGCACATGACTGTTTCATCCTTTTTCTAATTACTCAAACATGTTTAGCCCATGGCTTTTGTTCTCAAAGAAAACTAACAGTTTCATATGGTTTTAAAATAATTACCGGCCCGCGTGTGTTCGGTGGAGGGTTTTATTCGGTATTTAACCTTGTGCCACCAAACTGGCATAAACTTCTCCTTAACACTTGCAGCCGTGAATGCCGCGAGCCGACCGAGATCTAGTAGCAAATTAATCACCAAAAAGCGCTGATTTGTTTGTTGCTTCAAAACAACTTCGGGGAAAAAACGTTCCAACGTTATTTGCCGTGCAAAGGAAGTCACTTAATCACAGCGGACAACTTCTCTTCGCCGCGAAACAAAGAGTTTAATGGGCTGATGAAAAGGTTAAGAAACGTCAATAACGCAAGCGCAGGAGAGAGGAAATCCTTGTACAAAGTTTGTCTAAACTGAATGAGTTTTTTTATGCGTGACAAACATAAAGTACAAAATCGATTCTCGCAGACAGCTGCGGGTCCAGGTTGGTGATTACCTCGAAATTAATAAAATTTTCTAAATTGTGCTATTAACATTTCTTACATTGTTATTATTTCTATGGCCTCAATGATTTTGGTAAATCTTGTTTCTGGTTCAAATGTTTAGATTTTTCCGTCAAATCGCGTGCAAGATGACGACTTTTGAAGATTCGATTACTTTTCGTAGCCTTCTTATTGAAACCTCCCATAAACATTCTATTGTTTTCCTTTGCGCTGAAATAAAAATCTGCTATACTAATTCGTCAAATTAATCTTTAGAAAACTAATTTATCTCTAAATTTGAGACGATAGCCGAAAGAGGGGAGATAATGTGCGTAATTTGGTTTCTCATGGATTTAAAAAATCTCTTTTAGACAGGTACGGCATTTAAAGGTATACAAATATGCTGAAAATTGCAATATAACGGCTGACGTGCGTCCTATTTTCCAAATTGATTGCGTCGTTGGCCTGCATGGGTCTCTGGCTTCCAACGCTGAACACCAGCTAAGTTTGGTATAAATATTAAACAGCGCAAGCGAGCTGGAGAATGAAAAATTTAGTTTGGCATCTTAAGAGAACCGGGCGAATTGGAAGTACCGATGGACCAGCGCTTAAGCAAAATCAATTTCCACTCTTTAATTAAACGAGTCTTCAATTAGAGTTCGAATCTAGCTCATAGCCTTAGGTGATATGACCATGTCTATTGAACCAGCAAAAATATTCATATTATTCTTCTTATTTGGGGTTGAGGCTATTATTAATTATTAATTACAGAGAAATTTAGCGATTAGAATGTGCCTGTACAAAGGACGTGATCAAACCGCGTGGTTCAAGAAACGGTAATGAAAATTACTCATATGCACTTCTCTTGCAGGAGAGAAGTAGAAAGTTCGATTTGCGATGAAATGGTCCCTTTTCTTTAGAAAACACCACTGTTTCTGCTTTGGAGGCCGGTTCTTTGATAGCTATCATGCAACGTTAATTGATGCAAATCGCGCTGTACAAAGATCTAAAGGCGATGCGAGTTTATTTGCCCGGTCATAAACGCTTTGGCGTGATATTTTGCAACTACACATAAGAGCTTAAATTTGCTATTTGAGCATTTCCGATTCATTGTTCCTACTGCAAATCAGCACATTTAATTTCACAAACACGATGAAGAGTCTTTTGTTGGCGAAAAAACAATTTGATATTTAAATAGGGTAGTCCCTTGCTCTGTTCCTTTGGAGCTTGCTGGTACCTTGGTGACTGTTCCTGAATCCGACTCAGCTTTCGCCTTGCTCTTATTTCCAAATGTCGTAGCGTAGCGCGGAATTTTTTTCCGTTCCACCCCGACAACGTGGTGTCCTTGTGTCAGTTGTTTTGGTGGCATTAGACTTTGTGTGTGCTTAGCGCCGAAGTGGATTATCATTTAAATATAATTAATCTCTGGAAAAACGCGAAGCGGTGTGGTGTGCGAAGAATACGCGAAATTGCCCCGACATTGATTTTTGCAGCGCTCGCCAAGTCGTCTCGTCCGTCTAACTTTCCCGCCAAAACAAAGATGTTATTTCAGCCCCCTTCCGTTTCCATATTACGTCTGGTGTTTTGGTTGTGTAAAGTGGCTGCATTCTGTTTTTCGGCGTAAAGCTAAGATTACAACAATAATATTACGTTACGAAATCACAAAGGGAGTTTGTAGAACTGTAGTTTATTGCTGTGCGTTAAGAAAAATCCGTGAACAAACATTCTAAGCTCCCCTTGAACTTTCTTAAGCCGCAGCCCCGAAGTTCACAGAAATTCTAGATTGTTTATTAAAATGTTCCTAACCGAGTTTATCGCTTTTATAGTCGCAAAACAGTGCAAGTAAAGAAGTCCAGTGTGATAGTAAAGATAACTACTAGTAACGTTCTTTTAATATTAGTCTCCAAACCAAGAATAATGCGATAAAATGTCAAACACGGATTTATTTTTGCACGGTGGGTTTGATAGTAATTCATTTGTCAGCGAAGCTAAGATCCTCTATCATAGCTCGCCAATGCTTTCAATTTTGAGTTAATGAATTCAATTTTTTTTTTCGTGCTGAATTGGGCATCCCAAATAGCCTGTTCATTTTCACGTCCTTAAAAACCAATATGTCTGATTTTCATTATGCAATTTCGTTTAAGAACTTCATGGTGAACTGCAAATCTCTTCTGGAGACCCTAAAAGAAACCTATATGATTGAGCTAAATGAAATTAATTTTCGTAGAGGAGAACTAACGATGAACCTCACTTATCTAAACGGGACAAATACACACAGAAACGCCTATTGTTTCATCTCTGACCTGACTTTTTGAAGACAAGAAGGATTGGGAAAAGATAAGCTTTTTACTCCACAGTTTTTAACCGTGTTTGTGGGTGGCAGCCATCTTTAAAGTGTGGACCTAAATGTACGTAAAGGCTTGTAAGTTATTATGCCAATCTATAAATCAACCGTGTTTCTAATGGACTCAAATTCTGTAAACTATACCAAGCTAGATCCATTCCGCGGTTAATAATCGGATATATACGTGTCTTTTCTTTAATTTTGTCTACTTTGTTCGTTTTATCTTTGATGGATATATAGAATGCATGTTGAAAAGACACAACACAAGTTGAATCATATCTGTGTCGAGAACACTTTTGGGTGAATGTCGGCTCCGAAAAAGTAATGGCGTTGAATAACCTGAGGACAGCGGCTTTATATACTTCAATTTGTTGGACGAAAATCTTTATTTCCGATTTTAGGAGAGACGTTTTTTGCAAGACGAAATCGGCTAACAGGAGATTTTATCGGTAAGGACTTGTCTTACTAGCATCCATTCAAGTCGAAAAAATACTCATTGATTCTTTTTTTCAAACTCGGTAAATTTAAACACGCAAATTCAATCTTTCTATCACTTGGCTGATATCTCTGATATTTTCGAACTGTATATATGTTGGTATTTTGCGACAAATCCGCACCATTGTACTGTTTTAGTTTATTCTGATGCGAAAATAAGGTTTCTTATCTTTGGAATGTAATAACGATACACTTTTAGTCTTGTCATGACGGATTTTCAAAGTAAGGTCATCGAAAGCTGTAATCTTTAATATCTGCCTTTGGAAATTCTTTGCTTGTCTCTGTAATCAATAATTGATGTCAAACGCGCTTGCGATGTAAACTAACGAATAGTTTTTGAAGGTAAAAGGGGCATAGGCGCTATATTATTAAGAAATGATTAAACATCGCCCGTAGTCGTGGATTGACGGGTGAATTTCCTAATGTGAGATTTGCTGGCAATAGAAAACATAGTGTGAGCATAATCAGAGACTGCAGGTGCCAAGCTAAAAGAAGGCATAATTTCCAGACTTCACGTCGCTAGTACACGCTTGGGAATACTAACTATCAGATCGGGACGGAGAAATAAGGTACCAAACACAGCAGCGTGTAGATATCCAAGTGTTATCTTAGTCCAAGGCAATTAAACAGGGCAAAAAGAACGAGTCTCTCCTCTTGGATTCATTTTCAGTCTTTCCGTTGAGCATTGCTGCAATTACTTTGTAGTTAATGTTTTTTTGTTTTTTTTTTCGATCTGAGAAAAACTCTTTTCCTTAAACCCGTCAGTCGATAATTCTCTTTATCACTTATCGCCGTTTGCAATCTACAGACAACATGACATAGCATCTGACATTCTAAACAGCTTTCCTTCTTGTTTTTGCGTCAGCCGCCGAAAATGTAAATGTTACTTTTGAATGCGGTTTTATAGATATTGCACTGTCGTTGTACTAAATAACCTTTTCGCCATCTGCTTGCGGTTCCAAGAACAGCTTAGTGATAAAATGTTTTTAAAATCGCATGGAATCGTACATTTTTTTTGACGGTGAACTTATGCAAAAAATTCCCTGTTATGGGAGTTTCCAACAGTATGAAAATTCCTTGGAGGCAAGAGCCTCAGTTGAAGTAATTGCATATATAAGCATTAAGATGTTGTTTTTCCTCAAATACTTAGAAATTGTCAGCATTGACATTCATTCCAGCTAGAAATGGTTTTTGTGGGTTTCCACCGATATCAGCTAGAGATACGTAAACAGAATATTTTCCTTAAAGAATTAGTGTACTTTTTAATGTAGCTCGTTACTGGTTGGGAATGTTTCTATTGAATTTAATGTCATTTGTACCAAAGTGTTTCGACACTCAGTGTTGAACAAGAAAGTAGGCTTAACTAGCGGCAGTTAAAAATAATCTTTCTCAACTCACTAGTGGGCCAGAAAAACGCATTTTGTATCGCGTAAAGGGATTACTAAATCGAGGACTGTCAACGCAACTCAGTTGAAATTCTTTGGACTAGCGCAATGAGCAGGAATATTGACTTCTCATAATATAAATCAGTTTCCAGTCGCAAATTACTTACAACGTTACATTGTTTCGCTGTAATTTCCACATTAAAATTTGGACCAGAATAAAGTAGGCAATGACTGAAAACAGGACTTTTAGAACAAAAGCAATTTTTCTTTTATTTCTTTTATCTTGCAAAAATGACAGAATAATATTGCCTTTTGGCGCCAAAAGATGTCAACTTAAAGACAAAGGAACACATCCAGTGCAGTTTGTTGTGCTTCTCCAAGTCTCTGTAGAGAAGCTTCATAATCTCGAATACAATTAATTTGTTTTTTCGGAGACACCATAGTTAAAAATCGTTACCTTTCTTCGTAGTTCACTCGATCGCACCCTTGGAAGCGTTGCTTAGTGAATGACTTGTTGCTTATACTCGTCAACTATTTCGAGATACTGTACTGGAATTGAGTTTTGACATTTTCCGGAATGTAATGTCCTAAGCTCAGTTCGAACTCAGGGTCATATTTAGAAGAAAACAACTGTACTGAGTCAGTGTGTTTTTGAAAACGAGGAATTAGTTTACTTTATATCGTATCCACCAAGGTAGCCGATTCAAAGTTAATCGGCGTTGGTACGTGGATGCTATATCATTTAGGTATTTCTGACCGTGAATATTTTCGTCTAAGGACACGAATTTTACACCTATTGCTAGGTATTCTTACTCGCAGTAGTTCAGTTAAGTATTGCAAGGAACTGGACCTTCTATCAAAACTAGCTGTGCCATTCTTTCAGGAATCATGTCACAAGAATCCGTGCTCCAAAACAACTGTAGACTGATAACCACGGGACGCATTGCACAACTGCTGTTGTACTCTGCAGCAAGCAAAGAGTTCGATAACCCTTCAGTAGCTCTTCGACGCGTCTACTTTTCAGGACGATACTTCGAAAAAAGGAACAGTACCAAAACTAATAATGTTCAATGGCTTTTCTATTCTAAATGATCACACAATCGCTAACAAAAGCGTACAATCCACGCCGCGTATCGCAATTTTTTTTTATAGTTTTCGGCATTGATTAAAAGCTACAAGTTGCGATTGATTTCAAAATGTGAATTTGCCATTGAAACCTTCCAAATAACTCAACACTTCAGTTCGCGAAGTAAGGCTTACAGAAATGTACTCGCTGGATAAATCGTAGCAGAGGGCGCACAATCATACTAGAATTTAGTTGAAACCGGGTGCAGAAAAGTGAGAAATGCAACGAAAAAAATTGTTACAATGGCAATGGGAAAAGAGTGCGTAATAAAAATACGGAGCGAAGCACACCATGTTGATATGTTTTTCGAAGCACACCATGTTGTTGATGATGCTTTTCGATTCGTAACTTTGTTCTTCGTCGTTGCTCTCATATTGAGATTGACGTTTAATAGTTTTTATCGGCCAGATTCCTGTTAGAAATCTGTTAAAATTATGTTGCTTCACTTTTGAACGATATTTTGGTCGAAATTATTAAGTAGGATGTTAGTTTTTAGGGTTTGTCTTTTTTGCGTAGGATAATAGTGAGAAGGTTGCGAATGGACGCCTGTCTTGATTGTTTTTAAGGTAAATCCTACACAACCACAATTTCAACAGATCTAGTTGTTGTGATCCTCTGATCCTATTTTATTATCGGTTGAAAGTGAGCGCATTTAGTTTAGCTCCTTTAACAAACAGAGCTGAAGTGAATTTCAAATACAGGTTTTCGTTAAAAGATTTACCTAATCAAATGTGTTTTCTGCGAAGAAAAGATCGACCAAAATATATGGCAACTGTGATACCACCGTAGTGTGTTCAAACATTATCATGCTTACAGCGCTGTTTACCCGGTACTGTACAAAATTGTTTAAATTAGACCAAAGTAATTTCGTACATTTTGCAACTTGATATATCTGTACAAGTTTTTTTTAATCGTTAATAATCAAGGTTTTCTCGCGAAAAATTGAAGATTGAAAATTAGAACCACGTTGTTTGACTGACTAAGCATTTCTACAAACCTTGGTCATTTGAAAATATCGTGTTAGCTAGTTATCAAGACCATGACGGTGAATGTGTTTTTTTTTCGGGTTAGTTTATGATTTGGAGAACGCTTTTTTAATTTAGTGCATTTTAGTGCAGCGTATACAGGGGTATGATCGTGGCTTCTGGAAAGAGACATAAACAAAGTGAATTTTCTTCGTTTCGAAGTTGTGGAGAATGTATAAGGGTGCGTCCGTTTGGTATGATCCGCATACATTTTTCAGTTATTTGCGACCTGACTTGTATTTGTGGTTATCGAGTACCCCACGGTTTGTAATACTGTGACTTTTGTTACAAGACCCTGTTGAACAGAACATTAGATTAAGCTGCTCCACATTTAACAGACCACAGGAGACGGGCTTACTCAGCATGTTAAACGATAAGATACCATTTGGTTCTGCCACCTTCTAAAGCGATCACGAGACAAAGAAAGAAGAAGCGAAGGCCGAAACTTAACTTCTGTGTTTATCTGCTTTCTAACCGACTGCGTGTATTTTGAAACTCCTGTCCGTTTGATAAAGTAGTTGTATTTTTTTATCAAAAACTGTTTCCTACGAAATCTCTCGCTATCGGGGAAGAAATGCTTAAGGGTTGAATCATTGAACTTTTGGGAACAACTTTTGAATGCAATAAGAAAACGGGTTTGAACTTAGTATGAAACTTCCGCAAATCCAGCACATCATATGGAGCCATTTATTTCTTGACGATAAGAAAGATACATCTTGTCCACCTCATCCTATCAAAAGCCGCCTTGTAAAGCTATTGCTTTCTATTTTTATCATATTCACAGTATATTCTATTCTATCGTCAAACAGCAATTATCCGCCCTAAATAAGTATGGATTCGATAGCTTCCTACAAAAGTTCCAAACCAATGCATTTTTTCAAGACGAAATTTGGTGATATTTTCTATCGGCTGCGCGGTAAGATAACTCGAAACCTTGTTTTCAAAGAAACATTGTTCTGTTCAATGCGGTTAAATATGTCATTAGGAGGTTTTGTGGCTGTAAGATACGAGAAGCATTTGTACAAAAAGGTTTGACCTCGTGAGAATCTTTTGCGAGTGATTCATAACATTTTGTTTATTGTTTTTGTTGTTGTCCATTTTTTTTTTTGAACTCCCCTTCGTCTTCTTCCGTTTGTATTGGAGCGCGAACATGACAAGCAATACCAGAAGAAAGCAGCATATAAAATAAGTATAAATTAAATCTTCGACGCAAGAGGAAACCATATTATCTTTTGGGCAATTTTTCCCCAATTTTTCCGTTCCCCCCAAAATGAGTTAACCCAGGTCATACCCAGTGTAACATATAACATATTACCATCTACGGCTAGAGGCAGTAGCGAATCATGCGAGTAAACTGGATCATCAAGCGGTTTAGTTTGCAACCAATTGGAGTAGGGCTGACGTTCCCAGCGGCTGTTCCAGATATTCGCATAGTTTGGTAAACAAGTGTTCTGTCTGGTTCCTCCTTGAAATCACACTTGCAACATCTAATATCTCCGATAAGTTTGGAACACAATTGTACAATAACACTGAGAAACCGTTTGCTTCTCTAGTAATTCAGCTGTGTAGGAGACAAAAGACTGTTTCTCGACAGGCTCGTAACTTACCGGGTTCGGAAAGCTATTTTATAATAGCAATGTTTACTACGGGAATTGCAATTTTTGTTGGGTTTTAAGTTTAAGCCGGGCAATTGTGATTTGTACGCCAGCAACTACACAAATATTCGATAAACTACGACCTCAAAATGGAGCTCCGGGACTTTTGAGATACGGGCCCCTGATTGCTGCGAAACAAAAACCGTCTTATGCTCAGTTCTCGCGCCTCAGGCATATCATTATCATTATACATTTGTTACTTTTCCCTGTTGATTCTCAGTGATGTTTTGTTGGCATTTTGGGGGTTGTAACCCAGTGCTACTGTACATGCACATGTTCCCTCACAAGTGTTTTTGTTAAGGTGAATTTCTTTCGTTTGACCCCTTTAAAAATCATATTTTGTAACTAATTGTTTGTAACTAATTGTCCGTTGATAGTTGCTGAACGTATGCCGTAAGATTGCTGTAAAAAGAAGGCTTGATTTGGCGCAAGAGTGAACCAAATTAGAGTTTATATAAAGTTTACCGTTAGCAATTTTAATAATTCAGTGTACTAAACGTTACTTAGAGTACAACATCAAGTTAAAAGGGTGAACCCTTTTGGCAGTTTTTGCAGTTCTATACTTCCTTATACGCTTGTTGAGATGCAGAAGTACCGGATACTCGCGAAATATAAAAGCTATAGGAAAACTAAATTAATTCAGTCATCATTTTTCTGAAGTTGGGTGTAGATCAAGTAGCCGTGCATGGTACGAAATACTTAACAATTAGACCCGTAGCCCTTGAGGTAGAAGAGTCTAATTGTTTTAGTATCACCCAACTAGTCGGACAGAAAACGCAATAATAAAGTTAGCAAATGCGAGTTGAAGAAATATTTATTTGGGAATAAAACGAAAGAAAGCGTCACGAATGTCGCTACTCGGGGACTATTACTTATAGTCTTCTAGTAGCGTAGCCAATCAGATTGCGACATTTGCATTAGTCCACTAGTTGGAGTGATACTAAAAGCCGTTGTCAGGCTGAGGTGTATTTTAGGAGGTCAAGAAATTTCTTTAGTCTATTCTTAGTGGGGAAGTAAAAATGCATATACCAAGCAACAATTCTATAGTACTATTAATGTATTTACTCTTATTAGCTTGTGCTTGAAGTCATTTCTTTCCAAAATGGTTCACTGCACAGCAGCTTTTTACGTTGTGCAAAGATGCATCAAGTTACGGTCACCGAAATGATAGTAGGCATAAAGCTACTGACGATGCATGACTCATGATGTTTGTCTCTGGTGTTCATGTCTGGTGTTGAGGAAGTCAGTTTAGAAAACCGCAATTTATCTACTCATTTCTTAACTATTAATACCTAGGGTAAATTAAATGATTATTCGATCGAGCTTTTTTCTTTCTCAACTGAAGTTTCTTCGTCACGAAGTGTTCAGGAGCACAGCATCAAGTAACAACATCAAAACACAAGTCTGACGAAAGTTATTTCGCCAGCTACTAATTATCTTTAGAAAGATATGTACAACATGAATTCGAGCAACTATGCAGATATACTTGACCTGAAGAGAAACTTGAATGCAACAATGATCTTTGCAAAAAAATCAATGGCCGAGTAAGACATCCATATATATCAGTACTCCGACATGCCTACAGTTCGCTAGTTTCCGAGAATACTTATATAAGACCTTCTAAGCTTAGACATCCCTACGTGTGGTTACTGTTTGCTGCGATGCAAAAGTTTAGCTCACTTGGAGACTCTTAGGATGTATATCAGGCTAGGAAAGCCTTGGAGTTGTAATGAACCGTGATATTTCTGTTTATCTTGTCATGTATTTTGATTCGGAGATAATGCTGAGTATATTACGTCTTAGTGGTGATGATATTGATCGATATTTGCTGTTTTGCTATGCGTTACGTACATCACGGATAAAAGACGAAATACTCGATGGTGATTTATTAGAATAGAAGCTTCGACAGTATTCCTCCACAACTTTCTGTATTAGCTCTCTATGTGTTACTTGAATTGTTTTGAGGATAAAAGCAGTAGTCAGTTCTATCGTACGGAACGAGAACGAAAATTTTAAAGCAAAACTCTAGCGTTGACTAGTCTGTCTATTTTTGGCAATATTTTCAGCTTGCAATTTCTATTTGTGAATAAAACCGTGGAAAGGCACTGTTCATTAATCTTGGTATAGGTTGATACATGTATAGTATGGTACTTAGTTTATTTTTCAACCGTATAATATATCTAGACCTGAGACCGGGCATTGTGACCATTATTTGGAAAACTGCAGAACATTCAGAACAGTGCAATCTAGATACTGTTTATCGTACCATTCGTTTTCCTATAAATTATTCTGCAAGGTTATCTATCGTACACAAGGGTCATTAATCGCGTAAAACACTGCTGCCTTGCCCAACATACACTAGCTGTAAATTGAGCTTAAGAGTTTGTTCTAGTTTGGGTTCTTGTTACTCAGTGGAATGGTTATCGACATCCGCTATATTCAATTTTAAAGCAGATCCTTAAAACGCCTTCACCAGTGTCTGTATTGCATTTGTAGTTGTTATTTAGTATGCATTGAATGAGTGTTAGTTCAAAGTGACACCAAACATGTACAATTTGCAATGATATTGAAAGCAACTGAGCGCTGAAGATTTCAAGTAATCATAACGTTAGCCAAAAGACATCACAGAGTAAACTTCTGAATGAAGTTTTTGCATTTTGCTGACTTTTGTCTTTTAATTCGAAAAAGAGAACGTTCGAAAACGGTTTACTTTTTTTTTCCATTTGAGCTTTATTCCCCAACGATTTCCTTTCTTTTTGTTACAAATGTTCAGAATGCAAAGAAAAATGACAAGAAAAAAAAAGTGACTTTCCATTCATCTGGAAACAATTTTATTTCCATCATTAATACGTCAAAAATCATATGAACATTTGCTTAAGGCGATAAGTCAGACATAATTATTGAACTGCCTTTAAATATAGATTTTTTTATCCTAAAGAGTTTATACACGTCGGAGTTTGAGGAAGTTCAGACAAAGTTGTCGTTTTGCTCCGTCAAAATTTACTACAAACTCTAAATTTTGACGCCTGTTTGGACCATCTAAAGAAAGGCAATAAAGGAAAAGCAATAAATGGCACAATCAGTCTCATAATTAAGAGCATATCAGCGGGTTATTAAAATAAATATGAAAAAAAGAAATACAATCACGACCGAAAATTAGTATTGTTACGTTACTGATCTCACAAACTTCATGAAAAGCCGTTTGATATCCTTCGTTATTCCCAGCAAGTAATTGCCGACAGCAGTTATTCCCTTTTCGGCGGATATCATTCATGAGTCGTAATGAAGTTTGAACGGAACACTGCTAATAAAACAGTTTATTGGGTTTGCTTACCGAATTCCCAGATGAAATTGGAATTTAAGCCGGTTAGCATAAACGCCGGAGCAATCGTAACAAGAAAGGGCAATTTAACAAACATATACCAGTGGATCATACAGAACTTTTGTTATTCTAGTTTAACGTAACTTGTCTGTTCTCGATCTGTTGTTTCTCCTTCGAAATAGTCTCTACTTGGATTTTCGAATGGTGGAAGGTAAAACAAAATTAAACAACGAACTGCAACGTTTTGATCTTGTAAACGCCGCTATTTTTCGTTATATCTTGAGGCATTTTCCGGTTTTAAGCGTAGCAACAATATAAGCAAACTCAATTTGTGGTATAAGCTGTAAGATTACTTCATAAGAAAGGAAAAAATTCCAATAAGTGGGAATTTAGATCAATGTTTGCTTCCTGTTTTCATTTAAAGTGTATTTCCTGATAGTAAGTTTTTTTTACCTTGTAGCTGAGGATGTCTCGAAAACAGCAGCTTTTGGCAGCTGAATGCTTTTGTGCGCCAAATATTTTCCTTCCTGGGTTGTCACATATGAACTCATTACTTCTTAATACTACTATACCATGCGCAGGTTGGTCTAAATTATCTTCATTTCCAAACTGCAAGAAACCGCAGAGGGGCACTCCAATCTTTTTGTGTTGTTTTTGAAAGGTTCCTGTTTTGAAACAGAGAGAGGGCGTGACCATAGGACAATCCGTTCTTTGGTCGGCGTTCAACTGCTGCACACGAACAAAGAAGCAAAATTACGTCTGCATCTTAACGTGAAAAAACCTGCAGTCTGGATTGAAAAGAGAAATATGCACAAGAGCGCAGTAATAGCTTTCTTTTATTCTTTGCCATGAAAAACGTCAGCGAAGTTTCTTTTACGTTTATGCCGTGCTCATTGTAAAACGACAACGTTTTGAGGTTTGAGGATTTGTTGAATATAAACATCATTGTTTTTTGGTCTGTTTTATGTTCTATACCCAGGTGGCTGCGTGAGTGATTAAGATGTTTTATTTTCAAGCTTCTGGTTTGATTTTGGATCTTGAAAAAGAACTGTTGTTGTTGTTTTTGGCTAATTATGGTAAGATCGTGCTATCTCATCTCTGAACCTAAGAATCTGTGCTTCAACCGCTTTGTAAGATTTCATCGTTTACAAACTGTACCTTTCTCAACTTCTACTGGCCAAACAACCTTGCCTATTAGGATTAAATACAATGAACGTCGAATCGGCAAACGTAGTTTAATTTTAATTTTCCCTGGGTTCTTTTCCCCAATCAAGAGCCGGGGAATTTTCCGACCTATAGATGTTTGTAAATCTTGATGGAGAACTCCATGCAATCATTATATTTTCAAGTGTTAATATTGCCTTAAATCCATTTCTGTATATTCATTGCTAAGAGGCCAATTTCATTTAGTCAGCATACAACATCACATTCAACAATGTCGAATTTTAACGACGAATTTCTTGAAATTTTAATTGCTTAATCATTAAGCTTCTAAACTCTGTACTCCTTGGTCATCGCATTGGTAAAATTATAATTACGCAGATGATTCTCCGTTTTAATAGTTTCGTTTTGTTCTGAATTCCACTTTACTCATTCGTTGCTGAAAAAAAACATATCACAGTTCGCGAGAAATCCACTTAGAAGACTCAACTTTCATTTCAACACTTAAAATAGAAACAAAAACAAGCACTTGGTGTGAAAACTAGATCGAAGTGACCGTACAATGTTTTGTTCCTCATTTCCTTAAGAAATATATTTCTCTTCCCAAACTCTCACAGTTTCAGAACGAAACTGTACATTTGCTCGTTGAAAGATTACCCTTAGTACTTATCCGCTACACGGGTAGTGCTATGTCATGATACTCTTGGATAGTAGAGATTTATTCAGGTAAAACTCAGCCTTGTATGCTTATCCGCCGCACTTGCAGTTAGTGCTATACTCTCTTGGATGGTCGATAAGAGAACATTGCATTGGAATCTGCGTTAGATTCCCAAACCAAACGGCTTTTCTGTGTTATTGCTTATTTTTTTCTTGGAGGAATCTTTAGCTTTACTTCCATTGAGGACAAAGTGTGGCTCAGTCATGTCAAAACGTCAATCAATACTTTAAAGGACCTCAGATATCGAACCATTTGTAGTTTGGTGAGGCGGACGGAATCTTACAGGACGCCTAAGCTGAGGAAATTTCTTAAGGACGTGCCATACTAGTTTGTAAATGCATTTATTTTATCATTTTTCCAATAAAAGTTTAACTTGCGTTCGCTGTAAAATTTTACGCAGAATTTTCACACATGGGTCGAGGACTGAAAACTTGAATAACTGAGGAAAGTAGAGGGCTTGTACAGCACGGCATTTCTCCCTGTCATTATTATCCTTGAATTTTGTATGGGGGGCCATATCTTGCAATTCAGATTCTGCCTCTCTAAACTGCATAAAATCTATTCACATCAAGTTTTTTATTTTTTATTTTGTATATTCGTTCAATTCTTTGATGTTTTCTCGCTTATTGTGCAATATAAATGAAAGGTAAATTAAATGCTGTGCACTTAAGAGCAAATATAAAGGAGTTAGTTCGTAAAGAAACTGGTGCTGCGTCAGTAGGAATTTGAAACACGCAAAAAATGGTTTATGAAAGAAGTCGATTATGTAACCTATACAGTTTTAAGGGAAGTTTTAAGCGAAGCGGACGCTGCGGGCTTTAGCTAGCCCTTCATCAGACCTGACTGGAGTAATAGCCACTCGGCTGATTGGGTTGACATTCAACCCTCCAGAACTTTTTTAAACTTTCGGTTCTGTTTAAGATACCCTCGGTGATGTAGAGCCTTTGCCAAAAGCAGGACTCTTCCTATGGAATGAGCTTCACCTTGACATTCCCATTGCAAAAGCCATTTAAAGGCTTTCCTTTTCCGGAAAGCATTTGGCAGTTAACGTTTAGCATAGATTTGTGGTTGTACACATTTTCGTTTTGGTTTTTAATATATAATTGTTATGATTATTAATAGCGCTTTAGAATATTTATAGTTTTAGTGCTTTATAAATGTATTTTTATAGTTTTTTTACTTTCTGTAACTCATGCACTTAAGGTTTGATAATATCGTAAGAAAACATGATACCACGATTGAAATCCTCTACATAAGTATGCGTGGTTTTGGAAGCCCCACATGTATTTGACTGCCAAGTGGCATGATGATTATTAAGTTCATTAAGCTCTCTAAAAGTGTCTAGAGAACATTTGCTATTTGGTAGTAAATGTCCTTTTTCTGAATGATAAGCAATGCATATATATCAGTCTTTTCCCCGTCGTGATTTAATTTGTTTCCAGTAAAGCTTAGCGTATGCTCTCACACGCATACTTGGTTTGGCCTGTTTTTCTATTTTTGAGATCTTGCCCATCATTTTCGTACGCAAAACGTGAAAGTTACGTTTTTTCTCAAAATAACCAAACACCTCACCGGCCCCGAGAAACCACTTGTAAAATTATGAAGCAAACACTCTACAAAAGTCTTTAAGAAAAGAAAATCTGCCCACTTAACAAAGTTTAATGGGTAGAAACATCATTGCTTCATAACTACTACAGTGTGATGCGCTATATAACATCTTTTTTGACTATGTATCGTCACAATTTTACATTGAGTTGTTGACGTCGAACTACTTCCCGTTTATTGATGTATTCTCACTGCGACTTTACCATGTCTATTCTTCATTGTTCAAGGACGTCTGTCCATATGGATACGGACGTCTGCATGGAATTTATTTAAGACTTTGTAGTATTACATCAAACCCTTTTTAGGCCTAAAAGCGCGGAAGTAGGTTGTATCTTGCAACTGGAAAAAAAAAGGCCCTCTTTCGTCAGTATTCATCTTTCAATCTTGGCAAATAACAATTTTGTTTAGTGCACTGAAACTTCGGCTCAATGTTTCGCTCTCGCAGTGTGGCAGGAAAGACATAATTAAATTTTTAGACGCAAGCTTGGAAACTTTTGTCCTCTGAGCAGAACTGTACAGCTTTTTCGCACACAAAAACACATAAATGCGAGTAGTCCTTGCGCATTTATTTTTTCGCAGGTTAGTTTCAGAATAAGCATTTTCGTATCGTTCTAATCGTTCTGTCTGTTTGGTTTCAAAATGGCTGTCTGAATTTTACTTTTGAGAAGATAAGCAAAATCCTAACTTTATATAATTAACTGCATGTGTTCTGATAATACCGAAATTTCTCTCTACACAACTCTCAGTCACTCTTGTCACCTGCTATCACAATGTAATGGTTTTGCAGTGATAATTGACTTGTTGGGTGTCAATTAACGGGTTTCCACTAAACACTGTCCTTTATTTTTGGCTAACTATAAAAACAAATATTTATACTAAGAGGAACAGGTCAATAGCTTTTCTTACACTGCAGGGTTCCTTTGTAAACACTGTCAAAAGTTAGAGCTATCTCGTCCAACACAATAGGCGCTATAATTCGCTAATTACTTATACGAGTTTTTATCTCAAGACTCAAAACAGATCTCCATGGGGTAATTGAGGATTCGCCATTTAGCAGACTCACAACTGAACCATTATTTTCTCAAAGCATAGAATAAGCACTGTTAATTATGAATTCTTGGCTTTGTTAAAGTTTTATAATATTAGTATGGAGCAGTGTAGAGCTAATAAAAACGAAAAATAGGACCATTCAGGGGAAGTATTCTAAGCCGCAGAGCTTTTTCATCTCGTTTAATTACACATGAGGATTGAACCTCTCTAAAAAGAGCATTTAATTCCTGTGGAACTGTCAGTGTTTATTATACATTGCCATCCTGCCAATAATTCCTAAATCAGCCTAGGTCGCTCTAATGAAAGCCCGAGGTGAACTAATTTCCTACCGAATTTGCTTTGCAAATATAGACTGAAAACAGTACCCAAAACACGTTTCGCAATGTTATTTAGCAAATCATAGCGACTTCTATTCTGCGGCTTTCTAATAAATGGCAAACCTTCACTGCATACTTTCCTCATAATCTACTTAGCTATACTCGTACTGAAGAGAAGTCCTTAATTACCGCATTTTGTAATTTCTTGAGATATAAGCAATTTCAGTGATAAAAAGGCATGACTCACTCTCTGGTAGGAAAAGGTTTAATTTACTTGAATGTTTATTTCACACAAATGCCGGAATAGGAAGGTTTTTGACAAGATCAGTCTTTAATTATGGAGCTTATTAAAGCTAATTGGTACTTAACTGCCAGTTTCCTTCCATGTTCACAGAAACCTAGTTACCCCGGGGGGGGGGGGGGGGGTACTCCCTTACCGGAGCCTAATGGGGATAATGGGGTTTTACGATTAATCAACTTTTACACTTTAAATATATGTATATATATTTATAATATAGCTACGTTCTTACGCGCACTCTGATTGGTCAAAAACCTATGTTTTATCAGAGTATAAAACATAGAAAAAGCGTGTTTTATTGTTTTTCGTCATATTACCTCCACTCGATAATTCTCCAAGAGATGGCGAAAAACATTTTCTTTCAAGAAATTCATGATAGAATTCTCTGCGAAGCAGCAGAAAGTTTTGAAGCTGAGAATAATAAAACAAGTAAAGAAGAAGAAGCGAAAAAAGTCGAGAAGTTGGTATTAAATGGCGTCTGTTTGTCGATCTGTGTGCTTTGTTGTTTCTACTCGCGGCATGTAAAATCTATATCATAAAGCGAATAAAGAAGCCTAAGCCGTGTATTACACTGTGATTAAAACACTCCGGGCATTTGAGAACACTCGAGAAATGTAGAAAACACTCGCCTGCGGCTCGTGTTTTCTACATTTCACTCGTGTTCTCAAATGCCCGTCGTGTTTTATCACAGTGTAATACACGGCTTAGGCTTCTTTATTTGTTAAATATATATATATATATATATATATATATATATATATATATATATATAGTTGTTGCGGGAGAAAAACAAAAAAACACACAAACAAACTACAGGTTTATCCCTACAAGCCTGTTTCGTGGTTGCCCACTCGTCAGGGGATATATATATATGTATATTTCACTCGTGTTCTCAAATGCCCGGAGTGTTTTAATCACAGTGTAATACACGGCTTAGGCTTCTTTATTCGCTTTATGATATAGATTTTACATGCCGCGAATAGAAACAACAAAGCACACAGATCGACAAACTGACGTCATTTAACTTAATACCAACTTCTTGACTGTTTTCGCTTCTTCTTTATTTGTTTTATTATTCTCAGCTTCAAAACTTTCTGCTGCTTCGAACTCCATCGCGCGCGTAAGAACGTAGCTATATTCTATATTATTATATCTACAACCCCTGTATATGAGCAAACGCGCGCTCTGATTGGTTCCCTACTCATAGTATATCAGCTCATATACCATAGTACGGAAAACGGCCAACATGGAGGAATGATTTCTTGAATTAGGCGGGGAGAAATTCAAGTCGTGCTTGAAAAAAGTGTACCAAAAAATACTATCGAAGCAAATAAATATGGCATTGACTGATTCGACGGTAAGTGAGCAAATTATATAGCGAAATAGTTTATTACGAACGATAGTGAAACTCTTACAAGCAGCCGCCATTTTGAAAGATCTGTGGAGCCCGTAAACTGAGTTTTTATTTATTTCTACCTAATTTTCCGCTTTTAATTCTCAAATTAATTTGCTAACTCGAAAAAAATTGACAAGTACATCAAAGAGATGTTTAAAACGAGCCGGACTCCTGTTTGAAACTTTTTTACACATCGGCTCGACAACAATATGGTTCTGTTCAAAAACAATAACAAAGTCAATTCTTGCCGTACAAACTAATTCCAGTGTCTCATAAGCGAGGGTTTAGAGATATAATAAAACAATTATTCCACTCAATCTCGTCGTACATGAGCTATAGCCAACTCGGCGCTACGCGCCTCGTTGGCTATTAGCTCATATACGACTTGATTTCGTGGAATAATTGTTAATTATAACATAGATAGGACCCTACGCGCGCTCTGATTGGTCAAAAACCCATGTTTTATCAGAGTATAAACAGAAAAAGCGTGTTTTATTGTTTTTCGCCACATTACCTCTAATCGACATTCTTGTTAGGGATGGCGAAAACAAATGTAGAAAGCACGAGCCGCAGGCGAGTGTTTTCTACATTTCGCTCGTGTTCTCAAATGCCCGTCGTGTTTTATCACAGTGTAATACACGGCTTAGGCTTCTTTATTTGTTAAATATAATGTGAAAAAAAATCCGCATTGAAATTCGCGTCTTCAAATCAGCTTATGTAAAAAGGGGCACCATTTTCTTTTCTAGTAAAGAATTTTCTTTCCATTTTCTGTTCTAATATGGAATGGAAAATGTGATGTATGCTTTAGGTGCTGAGCTCATATCTCACTATTATAGTTAAGTCATGGAGCGCCCATAAACTGTGAAAGTCAGGAGTTCATTTTACGTACTGAATTCTCCCGTGGTTTTAAATGGAGTTTTACTAAAGGTTGAATACTGACCAGTATTCAGTTTGATCTTGTGATATCAATAACAAGTAAAAAAGACTAGTAAGTTTTAACCCATTCTCTATACTAATATTGTACGGGATGTAAGAGCACCAGAAGGGAGAATTTGCTTTTTGATATCGGGGCTTGAAGGGTTAAACTGCGAGAGTTCTCCAACCGCTGTTGCTAAACTGAAGGTAAGATACGATTTATAAATGTAGTCTGGTGGACATTTATTTTTTATTTAAAAACCTCCATCCATAAAAATACATCGTGACGTCCTAAATCAGCCATATGAGAAGCCTTGTCAGGTTTATAATGGTACGTGTTTTTTTTGTATTTAGTAACTGGTACCAGAGAAGAGGAAATTAAACCACGCCTACCAAAGAGGGGCTTAACCAGGGGAAATTTAAAGGACTAGGTAAATGACTACAGGGTCAAGGTATATCTGGGTTCAGCTAGAGAAAAATAGAAGTTGTAAACCATTATTAAAAACGTGTTTGGGTATAAAGCAAATTTGATTTTTGTTTTTCTTACAAAGTGAACACCATGAGGAAGTTTAGTACAGAAGACCTTGAACTGCTAATTAGGAACGAAAATTTAAACACACGGTCAGACGTTCTTTTTCCAAGAGAAAAGAACATCATCACAGGTTACGAACAGTAACAATATTTACTCGTAGTGTTCATGGTAAGGGCGCTCCGGAAACGGCGTCAATGTTTCAACAGGTGTGTTAAAATCTTCTTCAATACCACCAGCCTTTATGCCTTTAGGATTTGGCAGGATGTACTCGCAACCCTCAGAATTGGGTTTTGTGACACAAGCGGCGAACTTCTTCATATGTGTTTCCATGTAACTAAGAGGCGATGAGCCTTGAGAAAGGATCTGGTAATGGAAGTCCTTTTCACTAAATGTGCCGCCGTTCTCTTCAATAGTCTTTCTCGTGGTGTTGCGTACTTCCCAGATTTTCAGCTGCCCTATCATGTACGCTGTGGCCTGCCCTGGATCACTCTGATAACGGGTCACATCCTTCACTGCCTTATCGGTCCTGTCCCAGGCGTATTGTGCGAAGAGTTCCAAAGCTTTCGAACGCTTCATCCCTGAGACGAAATAGAAATATTCATTCACTTCCCCCCAAAAGGACTATGCGACTTATGCTGATTAAGATATGAGGGGAATTGAAAATGCCGCTTTAGGCACAAATTGGAGGTATGACCGGCGTCGCTGAAGGAGAGAAGGGTAGAGCAAAACCAACCCCAAAGGTGGACCGAGCCAGCCAGCGTAAAGTGAAAGAGAATGAAACTAGACACATATCTGCATGAACTCAGGCTTCCTTTTTATAGAAACGCTAGTCATCTTTGCAACTTAGCCCATGAAAGCGTACTTCGTACTTCCTCAAAACTTGCGTCTTTTTTATCAGCAGAAGTTTTAGTTTTCGAGTTGCAAGCGTTGCGTGACATGATTGAGACCTCTTCCAGCTTGCTCAATATTTTATCTTATATTCTACTACCTTTTGACCGGGTTACTGAAACCTGTGGCTACGCAGTATGCCGGGCAAAATATATTCAAGACTTGCATGTCTCCTAGAAGCTGGCTACGCGGTTCGCGGTACGTAGTGCAAATTGAAACCCATGTGCACACCGAAAGGTTTAACACGTTTAAAGGGTTTTAGTTTAGTATTGCTTAGAATTGTACTGTTCACACCGTGGGCGCAACCAGCTTAACAGGTCAGTTTTAAATATTTTTAACCTAAACTCGCTAGGTAGTTAAGTCAAAATATGTTTGAACTGAGCTTAAAAATGGGTTTTTCAATCGAATTAATAATAAAAGATGTACACGGTAAGTTGAAAAAGAAACTTACGTCTCTTGCGTATGCGTTACAACCCCTTTGCCATCCGCTCTGACGAAGGACTAACGCAAGAAAGTATATCTTTCCTGATATCTTTTTATATTTTTACGCAAGAAACTATATCTTTCCTGATATCGTTTTACGTTTTTCACATTTTTACGCAAGAAACTATATCTTTCCTGGCATTTACATTTATCAGCTCGTCTAATAAACCCACAGATGCAGCACCAATTTAATGTAATAGAAACTAACCTCTTTAAATGAAACATGTCTAGTTTCAACATGTTTTGTCCTAGAAAGGGTTATTTTGCGAGATTACGGTATTGGATTGAAATTCTAAGACACAAAGGTGGAGCTGTTTCACTCATACATACGTTATTTCACTCCATGCGTGAATAATACTGCTAACATTTAGCACATACCTTTGTAATGAAGACCTGTATCCATCATAAGACGGAGTGCCCGCCATATTTGCCATTTCAGCATACCATAGAGCTGTAGGGGGTCGTTTTTATACGTGTCCGTTTCTTCTGCAATCAGCGGATTCTCCGCGTAGAGTGCCCAGCCCTCTGTGAATGCGGTGTAATATGAGGCGCCATTTAGCCAACTGATAACACCTTTACAGCTGTCACCGAACAACTCCCGGAAACCTTGGACCTGCCAGGATAAAACATAAGCTTATGACTGATTAGGATACGAGGCGAAAATTATTGCTTAAGGTATAAAGTGGAGGTATGGCCGGCGTCGCTGAAGGAGAGAAGGGTGGAGCAAAACCAACTCCAACGGTGGACCGAGCCAGCCAGCGTATAGTGAAAGAGAACGAAAATTACCACGCCTATATTAATATCATTATTACTAATAATGCAGTCGATTCGCGCTATCTCGTACTCTCAAGGGAAACGAAAGTTCGAGATACTGGGGATTCGAGATAACAGATGGTAAATAACTGAAAATATAATCCAAGGGAAATGAGTTTGAGTCTGAGATAGCGGAGCGTTCGAGATAACCGAGTTCGAGATAGCGAGGTTCGACTGTAATATTAAAAACAATTATAATTTATTATCATCATTCCTTGTTCTGGCGTTGATTTCTGCGTATTATGGATTTATAAAATGGCAATGACCTAAACACGTACATTTCGTTTGATATTTTGAATTATTTTTTCTAAGAATTATTTGTATTTGTAATTATTTATTACTTTTATTGTAACGATGTTCTCTAGTTTTGAACTGTTGTCTCAATATTATGTATCTTTTACCTCCTCTTAAATTAAGTCGGTATCATTATTATGACTAAGACGAACTAAGCAAGGGGTCCTATTTACCAATTCAACCTGGCGATTGGTAAAGCTATAAAACTAAGTAAAATGAATTATATAACGCGTGCTCTGATTGGTCAAGTCAAGTGCATCTTAAAAGGAATAAAAAACACGCGGAGTGCGTTGTTCAGTTATATAAGCAGGGGGGGGGGGGGTTTAGAACACGAGAGAAGTGCTCTTAGCGCTTCTCGAGTGTTCTTGGAAATTCCCGTGTTATATAACTCAACAAAACCATTCTGAGTAACGACTCCCCATTTTATTGATCGACTTACATTACACGGGCCGCCCACATTCACTACTGCCCTGGCAAAACAAGCATTCGTTCATTAGGCATTTAATAAAGGAAATAAAAAAACTTGTTCCTCAGAGCGTTTTTTTATATCTTTAATACAGCATTTCTATATTTAAGGCTTCTCTGCCAATTGTGGTTACGTAAAAAAAGATACATTAAAACATGTCGGAAATTCATATTTTAGAGTTTTATTTGTCAGTGTGGGAAGGATCGTTACGTGACGGACCAGGCAACGATTGCGAAGGAGACGTTCCCCTGCAAGGATTGCGTTACCTGAGTGTGGTGGCCAGGCCTTGCTTCGTGCGCTCCCACAGAGATTGCGTTATATCTCGGTCCCATGTCCTTTAGGTAGAAAGGTAGTCTGTACCACCCCGGTCTGGAGCAAGTCGGGCCGCTTGAAGAATAGCTCTGGGAGCCAGTACCGGGATTAAAGTTTGCCACGAGTTGTACAGGACAGTTAGGAGTGCTTCGCTTCATACCAGTAAAATGGAACATGTGGTTGGTCTTCGGAGCAAGGTCGCTCAAAACAGCTGTGACAAGATTGCAATTACATAAATGAACCAAGTGGTATTAACAACGAAAAACCAAACATTTGGAGTGAGAATTTCCCATCCTCGTATTAGTTTAACTCTGGCAGATATTGTCAGTTATTAAAACATTATCTAAATTGAAAATTGGACTGAATTGGAGGAGCAAGTGTGTTTGGCCTGGAACAAACTGTTGATTGTCGTCACCGTATGATATACGTTTTTCTCTTCCTTTCCCTTCTCCATTTTTTAGTGGGACAATCCAATTAGCTTTCTTCACAACGCTCCACACTTCTAGAATACAAGGATCATTCAGAAAATCAATGTAATTGATAAAGCTTTGCTATTGGATAAAATCTCAATATGGCTGAAGTCAATTTTCTGATTGCAGCCTAGAATCTTGGGCAAAACGTTTGGTACAGTTTCCACGATTTCTGTTGAAAGATTAGCATGTCAGTTTCCTAACAACTCTCCCCCACCCCACCCCTTCCCCAAATAATGTTGGTCACTAGAAGTCAAACACATGTGAAACATATTGTACAGTTTCCGTGATTCGATACTGTGAAGAGAGTGCGGGGTAAAAATCTCTGTAACATACAGAGCCGTAGAGCAAAAGGTTTTGTTTATGATTGGAATACCATTTTCGCCCCTTCAAGGAAATTTGCACTTACTGTTCACATAATCAAACCAGGTGAGCATGGCCTGGTGGCGCTTTGGACAGTACATTTTGGCGCTTTCCATGTCAGTACACTTTGCGAATGCATCCTTGTTGCTCTCATTCTCTGGAATTTTCTCGTCATTGAAAAACATACTCTGGTCCTCTAAGCGCTTTTTGAATTCTTCCACGGCCTCATCATCGTTTTGTTTGCCTGTGATCTGTTTCGCGCTTTCCACAGCTCTGGGGTACAGCTTCGCCAGCATTCTCTCACCCAGAGCGTAAACATCGTCTGGATGTATATGACTAGTAGTGAAGTAAGGTAAAATCATTTCATAAGCTTTCTTCCCATCCAATGGGTCACCGTTTGGTAATACCTTAGTTGTGTTTTTCCACGTGTTTACCCCGTCCTTGTATATGTATGGCAACGGAAGTGTAGCCAGCCCGCTTGAGATGTTACTAGGGACGCAGTAATGAGAATGGTTGAACTCTAGAAAACGCAGTAAACTGTCCAGCGGTTTGCCCACGTACTCAACCAGAGCATTATCAATGGACTCTTGTACGCTTTCATTGTGCTCTAGTTCCCAGACGTTAGCGGCCTCTATATTGAGCTCGGAGAGCCACTTTGGATCGCGCATATCTTGTGTGAACGATTCGTTGAGGATTCCTGTTTTAAAGTCAGGAATAAAAATGGTTAGACGACGCAACGCTGAGCAATTTGGTAGTACGAACTGAATCCTGCCCTTTACTCGTATTCCATTAAAATTTCTGACTTCCCGCTTCCCGCTCCAATTTAAAGCTGCATCCCGCCAAAACTGACCATTTTGGAACCTCCGATGATCCCCTAAAGGCGTCCAATCTTATCTTCCTCTTTATTGTAATTCCGTAGGTTTCGGTGATGCCGGCGTTTACTAAATAAAGCCTCTTTGCTCTCGCACTAACAATATATGCAAAGGCTACAGCTTTTGATTCTACCAACTTTTTACATCCACATCTTTTATTAACAGGCGAGGAGTGCTTTTGTCCTTCGTTTTAAATTCTACGTAAGAACAGAAAGTTCTTTGACGAAAACGACCGCTCTCCCCAGCCCTACTTAACCTGTGACAGTCCCCCCAACCTTTCACTCAATAATGCGAAAGCAGTCCCTTGCAAACAATGGTTGCCATGCAGTCGAGTCAAGACCGTTTGCAGGTTAAGGTTATTGTCTGTAAACAGTTTAAGTTTTTAAATGGAAATACAAAAAGCGGGTTGCAGGGGACAACAACAGTTGTTAGCAAAGGATATTGTTGTTAGCGCTGAAGAAACATTTTTAAAGGTGGAGAGCTCATAGGTGCTAAATTTATCAGTAGGGTACGCGGGCGATTGAATCGACCTGTAGAATGACAGTTTATGGACGTGTTTGACGTTGCAGAACGAGAGACAAGTTAGAATGCCAAGTTAGAATGCCAAGTTAGAATGCCGTGAATTAATTAGAAAAGAATGGCCACATGGTTTCATTCACAAACGATCGATGGACCGACTCTATCTGAGATACAGTTCGACGAGTAGGTGGAACTATGACACTCACCTTTGGGTCCTTGTTGTGTGACCATCATGTACCGTCGCTGAATAGAATAAAGACCATCCTGACATTCTTCCACAGATCGAACAAACCCTGCTTTTACTCCATACTTAACGTTTTCAATGTACTGAATCAAGGAGTCGTTAAGCTCCTTTAAATGGTCGACGACAAAGTTGACGTCGCCAACGCTTTTCGGTTTCAATTGTTTTGGACTCTTGTATGAAAAATGTGCCTTTAGATCGCTGCCTACGTAGCAAATTGGTTGCCAGCAAAACTTATTTGGACCAAGCATCCAGTCACCAGCGTAGTAATTCTCGTCGTAGGGCGCTCCGAAGTTACTTTGCAGAAAGTGTTTGACTTGAGCGAGAGCCTTAAGCTCACGCGGTTTAAGTTTGTCCGCATTTGTTTTTTTCTCGATGGCCACCGCCTTCACGAACAGTTCACGAGCGGCATCGGTCCGCATCTGTATGGCTTCTGGGTGAGCGTTGTACGGACTGAAGTCCACGCGGACTGTTGTCGGTGTGGCGTCGGGATTGTAAATCGCATTATTAGGGTTCAGTTTATAGTACGTGTTCTTTACTTTCAACAAGAACTTGTCCAACCCAAAGCGCTTAGCTTCTCCAGAATAACTGCACAGATCGCTATCAGCTCTCGGCTCTGAAGTCGGTTCCACTTGTTCACAGTTTCCTCCTGCAGCGGAGAATTTGATGCCGCCAACCAGCACAAGAACGAAACCTACAAGGCAAAGCACCACAGCTATGCCTATTGCAATGTACAGTGGTTTTTTGGACGGTGGTTGTACCTCCTTTAAGATGTATGTACTTGAAGAATCCATCGTGGACTCTGGTCAAAGGCACTCTCTCTTCTCATGCATGAACAGTGTTACATTAACGCATCACGCACTGAACGATACTCGACTCAACATGTAGGGGGAGAGTGGGGGATGGAGTGGAAGTCACAGGCGGCCCAACCTCTTCTGCGGCTTAAGCCGAAATAGCGCTAGCTCGCCAAAATCGCTTTTGAATGGCCTGAGAATAAAATGGGCACTATAAAATACCTCACAGGGAGGAAGCGAGTAGATTTTTTAAAGTCAAAAAAGGGTTGTATTTTCCATTAATTGGGAGATTAGGCCGCCAATGGCTGTGGCCGTTTTTTCTTCACCAGGCACGTGCACTTGGTATAAAATTACCTCCCAATAAAATATAATTTGCCTTTAAACGTCGGTGTAGGATATTGTTTCGTCGTATTTCTTAGCAAGAGTTTTCTTTCCCTCGAATGGAGTAAGTTGTTGTATATACAGTTCAACCTACCCTGAAGGCGCTTCGAGGTTTTAAAAATTGTCAGGTCTCAACGCATGTAAAGTGTCTTTATTTTGTTGTGGTTACTCCGTCCTACGGAGTACCACTTTGTCATGGCGCTATGCGAGTCCGTCCGTAACAATAGAATTTGACGTCACAATAGGATGACGTCTCTGGCTTAAGGCCAAGGTCGGTGCGTGCAAATAAATGCATTTGTATGTCCTTTTAGATCGTTATTTCTTAAAAACTTAATCGATTAAGGAAATCCTATTTCAGGTTTCTTCTGCCGGGTAATTGAAGAGAAAAATTATTTTTCAGATTTTTACAGACACGTGAAAACAGTTCTGAAACCAAGAGATATTATATAAAAGATATTACAAAAGTCTGGCATAATCCCTACTTTTAGTAGGTAATCTAATAAAGATTCAATATATTAAATTATACCCGAGAATTTATTTCTTGAATTTTAGAGTTTAGAAAACAACAGAACGACGCACGCGAATAAAAAAAACATCGACATTCACTTCTACAAAAATTTGAAACGCATAATATGAATCAGGGTTCAAAATAAAATTTCGGATCTGGCCTAAATTTGTCGGCTTTTTATTTTCAAGGCAGAGAGTAGAAAATGGGGGGTTTTAGAACACTTGATTAATAAAAAATTGTTCAAGGATTTATCAGAGATTTTTCCCAGTTTACAAAAAGTATCAGAAAAATTAATAAAAAAAATTGTTCAAGGATTTATCAGAAAATTAAACAGAGATTTTTCCCAGTTTACAAAAAGTATCAGAAAAATTAATAAAAAATTGTTCAAGGATTTATCAGAGATTTTTCCCAGTTTACAAAAAGTATCAAAAAAATTAATAAAAAAAATTGTTCAAGGATTTATCAGAGATTTTTCCCAGTTTACAAAAAGTATCAGAAAAATTAATAAAAAAAATTGTTCAAGGATTTATCAGAGATTTTTCCCAGTTTACAAAAAGTATCAGAAAAATTAATAAAAAAAATTGTTCAAGGATTTATCAGAGATTTTTCCCAGTTTACAAAAAGTATCAGAAAAATTAATAAAAAAAATTGTTCAAGGATTTATCAGAAAATTAAACAGAGATTTTTACCAAGAAAGAAAATAAAATTTTGAATTTTTTAATGTTAATTTAAAGACATAAATTACGAAACTATAAATGGAGAAATTACAAAGATTAAAATTTGTGGAATTAAAAAAAATTGCTAAAGAGTTGAAAATTAAAAGACGATCTAGAATGCGAAAAGAAGATTTTATTAATGTGTTAAAAAAATTTCCAGATGAGGAGATTATTAAATTAATACCAAAAGATACTATAATTAATAATTATAATTATATTTGTATTCATGGAAAATGTAAATATTTCTGTAGAGAGTGTGGAGGAACACAAATATGTGAACATAATAAAATTAAGCCGTACTGTAAAGAATGTAAAGGTTCACAAATATGTAAACATGATATACAAAAGTATTTATGTAAAGAGTGTAAAGGTAAAGGAATATGTAAACATAATAGGCAGAAGGCACATTGTAAAGAATGTCGAAAATAAAATTTGGATTTTAATGTTAATTTAAAAAAAATTAAATATAAAATAAAAAGATGAATATAAAATTATTAACTATTAAATATGATAATAAAAAATAATTGAGTCTTTGTGATTTTATAGAGGCAAACAAAGAAGATTTGTTAAAAAAGATATTAAAAAATCGTGGTTTTATTGATGAAAAAAATAACTATATTCATTTTGAAATTATTTATTATAATAAAGATGATGATGAAGATGATAATGGACGCCATATTAATTATTACGAGGATATAAATTTTGGTGTGAATGGTATATGTGGTGATAAGTTTGTAAAAAATTTATTAAATTATGCCAATGAAAAGTATAAAGAAATTTTAAAAGACTATGTTGGATTTCATTATTATTATGATAATGAGGAATATATTCTTTTGGATGGTTATGATGAAATTTTTGGTTATTATGATAAGGAATGTAATATTAATAAGTTTGATAAAAATTTTATTGTTGGGTCATTAAATGTTGAAATAAACATAGATAGTTATAAGTTAGAACATAAAAAGAAATTCTACAAAGACTTGTATTATGATTTAATGAAAGTAGCATGGAAACCATCTAGATATTTAGATTGGTGCGTTGATATCGAGGAGTTAAAGTTTTTAAAAGAGTTATGGGGTGAAGATTGATAGGATCTAATTGTGTTGTATAACGCCTGCATGTGTTATATAACAAAAAAATTTACCTAAATCTTAAACTTAAAGTTATGGGAGAACCCTTAAGATCAAGTTTTTTCCATTCATTGTCTAATATGGTTAAATCAAAGTGGTTTATGACGCTCTCATATTTTCGAACTGGAATTGTTGGATAATCCTTTGAGGGGATGTTTGCAAGTAGGTTTGATGGTGAGAGTTTAACAAGTTCTCCATTTTTGTTTCTATTCATATATGAATACTTATTATCAACTATACTACACATAAGTCTCAGTGGTTCCTTAATCTGAATATTTATGGGGTATAATTTACCTGGATTTATGACTTCAGGAACTCCTAAACCAAATCCCAACCCTCTCGTAAGTTTAACTTTAAAATTCTTATTTGAATATAGATAGTCAACAGTATCAGTCTCAATTATTGTTATCTTTTCCCCATCAGGATCATTAATAAATATTGATTGAATATTACGAAGCGAATATGTACCAGGTTGAATTATTATGAAGCCCTGATTCTTATCATTAAATATTATCTGTTTATCCTTGAAATTAATCAATCTTTTGGTTTGTATATTACAATCCAGGAGTTGTATATCCCGAAGATTTTTCAGCGGAGGATCTAAATAAATCCTAGTTTCTGACTCATACATGGTAATACTCAACATTTTGTTTTGATTACACCATATTCATCTTTAAATTTCTATAATAACCGCATGTGATAAAAAAAATTGTTATGTTAATTAACCTGTGATAAAAAACGACTTACGCGTAAGCCGAAAATACAGTCATCTACCGAAATAGATACCACGCTAATCCACCAGCGACAACTATAAATGCTAATATATTCTTTTCATGCTGCGTTGAGTCAATATTATTTTCCTGTTTCATCGAGTCTGTTTTCGTTGAGGTTTTTGGTTCCTTTGGGTTTTTCTTCGTTTCAGTTTTACCTTCCAGGTGAATATGAGGTAACTTTAACTTTGAAGATCCTAAGTTATGACTTATTCCAACTTGTTTTGCTTCAGTGTTTAGGGAATTATTAACACCAAAATTCATTTCATTACTCGCTTTCATAAGTTTATTGTTAAAACCTGTCACGCTTTCAGTATTGATTATCATATTACTCGGCATCAACCATACACCAGGAGCAATAGCTAAATCAAGCCGTAATTTCGCTTCTTGTACAGCTAATTGATACCTTTGGATAGAACTAGAAATGTCATTTTCGATCACACTACTTTCAAATAAAGCTAAGAATTCTTGTTGTGTTTCGATTGCACCACCGCCATTACCGTAAATCGAGTTTCTAGTGTTAACTTGTGCGCCCAATATACAGTAAACAAAAGCTTCAGCAGATCGATTTAATCTACCAAGCCCAGCTTTAGTGAGCCCATGTCCATTTGTTGGGATAAACCAGGCATATTTGAAATCAGCAAAGTCATCATTACGGATAAATGAAATTAGATTACCCTTTTCTTTCTTACCTCCTTCATCAGCGAATTTACCACCTTCACCGGGCCATCGATCTGCTTCAACATCATAATTCCTTACAATATGTACATTTTGATATCCACCACCTTTTCCATGATATCCTGCACCGTAATCAAGGAATATATCTCCCAATCCGCCGTTTCTACCCCCTTTCCATCTAAAATCAGAATTATTACTAACCCCAAATTCAGCACACAATCGTTGATATGCAACTTTACTATAGGGGTTATTATTTATCACAAAAGGTTGCTCATCAGGTAAAGGAAGACTTAATTCATATAATATTCTCCTTATTGTGAAATACACATGAAAATGTATGAAGCTATTTACTACTTTAGGATAATTTAGACTTTCAAAAGGGCTTATACCACAACCAGATGTTGCACACCAAACTGCAAAGTTAAGTTGTTGTGGCCAATAATTCATATCAGGGGCGTTCAACCATTTTCTACTCTGTTTACCAAATTTGAAAGTAACAACTTGTGATGTAAATATGTTTCTCATCTTTGCTGTAAATTTCTTAGTATTTGACACGTATATATCCAGATAGGTTAGCATTTTTGTTATATCAGTTGAAAAGTCATCAAAATTAATAGCTGGTATAGGATAAGATCTATTGGTTAATGTTAAACTTTCAGGAAATGAACTAAATTCATCAGAGGTAAACCCCGAAGGACCATCCAATCCTAAATCTTTCCATAAAAGTCTTTTCAAACGAGGTTTTCAAACAAATATCATCAATCCATGTTTTTCCAGTAGGATCATCATTTGACATTATTGTTGTACCATCAACTTTCCATTTAATATATCCACCATACGAATCAGGAACAAATGTGAAATGACTTATATCAGCCCTTGGGTACATATTTCTGAAATCATTGAATAATGACATTTTTTTGTTCATAACATGTTGCTTTTAAATCACCTCTTTTCTAACACCAGCAAAACAATTACATCCTACATCAGTTCTCTCATATGAAATTTTCAACGTGCGGTAAGTTCCTTTAATATTTCCGCTCGAACCTCTGTTCTTATCTGTTTCATATTTAAGTTTTTTTCTGTATCTTTCCTGGTTTTTTGGCGTATTTCTAGTTTTAGTTTTTCAAACTTATTCACCTCTGATAAAATTAGAGAAAATTCTTGGTCTGATATTGCATTATCTTTCAGTGCTTTTGAAACTAAGTCGTTAATAGTGTTTACTTTTGCTTTTGCTAGAGAAACTGTCTGTTCATGTTTACTAACTTTATATGAAAGTCGTTTAGAAGCTGAACCGAATCCAACCGATATTCCCCCACAAATACCTCCCACTGCTCCTAATGGGATACCAACAACAGCACCAAAACCAGTAAGGGAGGTTCCAACCCCACTTGCAGATAGAATAACTGAAATCACTCCACTAAAAACACTTATTTTTGTAAATATACCTCTCGCTCTATTGTATTTTTTCCTAACATCTTCGTAATGTTTAATTTCCTTCTCAAGATTTTGTAGTACTTCGCATGACTTTTGTAGTCTGAAATTAATCGTCTGAAAGGAGGAACTCGGGTCTGAATTAACAGGCAAATTAGGATAAATTCTATTGTAGTCATCCATTATTGTATTTTACTGATCAACATGATATCTTTAGACCTTTTTGTTATCGACTTTTCTTTACCCTTTCCACAAAATATAGAACCACAGCCATTATCAAAAGCCAAGCATTCCTACCTAAAAAGCCAATGACCTCGCCAGCTGTTTTGAACAGAAAGCTTACAATCGCTCCAACCATTCCTGGCAATATTTCACCGAGTTTCTTACCAATAGCTTTAAACCCATTACCAATGCCTTTACCTAATGTTGTTAGACCTTTAGAAAGATTAGAAACTATAACACCAATAACAACACCAACAGCACTCACAACTGCAAATACTGTAAAACCATACTTTTTGAAGATAGCCTTCACACGTTCTCGTAATGGTAGATTTTTAAGTATTTCTTCATTTTTACTCTCCATATCAGCTATTTGTTCTTGGTTGTAAATAATACTCTTTCTTGTTAGTTCCCTAAATTTATCAACTTCAGATTTTAATCTTTCATTACCACGTTCCAACATTGTTAAATTTGACTGTCCATTCTTATACTTATCTATTTCATCTTTGTATCGATTCAATTCAACTTTAAGTTTTTCAACCTCTGTTTTTGCATCAATCTTCTGTTTAACAGCTGCATCTAAATAGCTTTCACTTTCAGCGATTCTGGTTTGTTGTCTTTCAATTATTTCTCTCAACTCTTTTCTATCAATTGTAACATATTGTTCTATCTCCTTTTCACCTGTTTCTAAAACTGATCTTAACCCAGCTAACGCGGCATATAAATCCTTATTTTCTTCATTTTTTTTATTCAATTGTGATAAAAGATTATTATTTTTTTTAAGCATTGATTCATAATCTGCACCAAGTGATTTTTTTATTCCTTTTGGAAGCGAATCAAAATTTTTTACTATATCCCCATTAGGTTCAATAATTTTATGTGGTACATTATCTTCCCTACCAGTTAATTTTACCCATATACTCCCGTCATCTTCTAATATTGGATTAAATATACTATCTTTTGGGTTGTAATTTGGAAAATAATTTTTAAGCATTTCCGCTCCTTCTATCCTTCTTTCATATTTCTCATCTCTTTCTCTAATATCTGCCGGTTTTTTCTCTTCAGCTTTTATTTCCCATTGAAGTCGTTTTCTTTCAGCCATATATTCTGAATAACCAAGATAGCCCTGATCTATGGAGGTTGATGTTGATGGACCGTCCCCATCATCATTTCCTTCATCATATTCTCCTTTTTTTAAATCTAATAATGGTATATCTTCTGCCATGATTTTTTACTCAACAGTAAGAAATCTTTAAACTGACCAATGGTAAGAACTATAAAAATTTACTTACCATATAACCCAAAGCTAACATGCCGCCACCAACATATAACATTTCCCCCGTCTTTTGATTGCCACTAGGTCTATAATAATCCGCAAATTTTGGTTCATGTGCCTCACTGTACAAGTTAAAAACTTCATCTGTATTAGAAATATTTTTTGATGATTGATATTTTTCATCTTTTTGTTGCATTTTCCAATCAATTAGTTTCTGTCTTTTTTCTTGATATTCAGAGTAATCTTTTTGATATTTTTCTAATGCCTTATCGTGTCGTATTTTTTCTGTATCAGTTTTATCACCTGAAAGATATTTTGCAAGATACGATCCACCAACAAAGGCGGTTGCATTCAAAATTGCTCCTCCAAACATCAGTGCTATTGTTGCCATATTTCTTTGCTTCTCTCAGGTCTATAAATCCTTAATTTGAGGTTATTCTCCTCACATTGGTAAAATCTTTTGATCCTCTAAATATGTTTTTAGGTACATACTACCCGACAATACAACCACCCATTTAGCATAATTTGTGATACTTGAGGATGGGTCATTCATAAATGATTCTCTCATAGCCTTTTTAGCTACATAACCAACAGCAGCTGCTAACCCAATAAGTACTGCTGAATCAGTAACAGTTTTCACAAGTTTGTTTTCAGTTGACATAATTTTTTACTGTATCATTAATAAACCTTTAAATAACATCATATCATTCCCATTTTTAGCGTTTGTGGTTGGGTGGGGATATTCAGCGTAGCTGGTCCTACGTATCTTGTAGGTGGAACTTGAGATAAATCTACTATTCTATTTTTATTATAATCATTTTCAGAGGAGCCGGTCTTTATACTTTGTCGGTATCTCATAAACATATCAAATGCTGTAAACCCTATTCCTACAATAGATAAAACGGTTGTAAAAGATAGTTCTGGAAGCCATGCTTTAGCTTCCCGATTAGACTCACTCTCTCCATTTTCATTTTGCATTTCTTCACGTTTCATTCGCAGGGTCTCTCTAGCTAATGCTTCTTTTGCTTTTTTATTATATTCAGCTAATTTCTTACCTGCTGCTACTTTTTTAGGATCTTTATCCCTCTTTTTAGAAGCATTACCTTCAATTTTTTCTTTTGGTTGGTCTCTAGTAATTTGCTCAACAACTTCTTCAGACATTATTATTTATTTCAAAAAGTAAAGAATCTTTAAATTAGTTGTGCTAAGTAACCTGTTCAGTTTTGTTATAATTATTCCTTATTTGTTCTTTTAGCATCTCAATATCTTTTATAATTTCTTTATTTTTTTGGTTTTTATGATCTATCATCCTTACTGCATCTTCAATCACTTTAATAGATTTCTTTATAATTTCTTTATTTCTTTTTTCAACTTGTTCAGACATTATTATTTTTATTTCACAAAGTAAAGAATCTTTAAATCAGTTGTTTTCAGTTACATGCTTAGTAGTATTCTCAGTTGTGTTAGAATCATCTATATTTTTACTTGTAACTTGTTGTATTTTACCTATTTTAACATGTTTAGCAACCTGGAATAGCCCACTAGCAAGTGCTGCCAATCTTCCTGCTTTCAATGCTAAGAGCCCTACAATGTTTGTCAGTTCACGATTAACCAAGTCATCATTCTTTAAATCCAAACAAAGAGCTTCTATATCATCTACTGGAACTATGTAAGAAATGAATTGAGAAACTAATTGAAGAGATGAATCAACTAATCCACCACTAATTTTCTTACCTAATACTGCTTGATATCGATTATAATATTTTTCAATGTCTTTTACTGATAATCTTTTTACATCACCCAGACTCATATCAACCCCTAAATATTCTATTGTGGTTCCAAGAGCTGCAAGGATAGCTAGTGATTCTTGTTTTATTTCAACTTCATTATCATCATTATCTTTTACCTCAGTCTTTTCTTCTTCCAGGCGAATATAATCTTCAACTTCTACCATTTTACAATTTTCTTTCCTACAGTCAGGTCTTTAAATTTATAACTTCAGGGATCTCCAAATAGAAATTAAATGGATAACGTAAACACAAACAGAGTCTAGAATATTTTTCTTTTTTCAGTAGTTCTACAAATTTTTTACTAGTTTCAGAGTCTAAATCACCTCCATAATCTTCGAAAAACATCTTCATGCATTTTTGTGATGGGTTATGGAAAGTAACAACACAAGCTATATTTTCACGGAATGGTTTTGCTATTGAAGTTAATTGCTGAGTTAGAACCCAAACTGATAATCCATGGTGTCTTCCAGAAAATGCTAAATCTATAAACTTGTTTGATCGTTTCTTAAGATCATTAGAAACAGCACAATCATCTAAAATTATTAGTGTATTTGTTCCAGAGAATAAAGTTTGACAATCACTTAACAATTCATTAATCTCATCAATGATACTTGAATCAGGTGATAATACATAGAAATGTTTATCTTTATTAGCAAAATTATGATAGGTTTTATTTTTAGAAAAAGTTGGGCATATTAAAACAATGTATTCAAAAACTTTTCGGAATGGACCTCTTAGCTGATCAATGACGTACTTTGTCTTTCCACAATTTGTTGGACCAGTTATAATACAATGGAATGGTAATTTTTCTCGTAATTCTTCCATCTTTTTCTTTCCTTCGGGTCTTTCTTTTAACTAAGTTCTTCCCTTTCCGGCTTCACCGGGGAGAGCTTTGCTCGATGGTCAGTAAATGATTGATCTTAAGTTTGAATTCATGACCTCCATTAATGCATCAGCCACCACAAACATGTAACAAGTCATAATACCAGATCCACTAAGTTTTCTTTTAATTTCTATTTTTACACCATCTTGTGCATTGTTTAAGGCTAGACCACCTCCATGAATACCATTATCTGCGTGAGTTCTCAAATCTATCCACAGAGCAAACTTTTTACTATAGAAATTTTTTCCTTTACTGACCAACGGGAGGAACCACTGAAACGTTTCTTTACCGACTCCCATAGGTCTGAAGGTACCATTCCCTTAGAGTAGAAACGGTTTGGTACACCATTAACATCGATACTGATTGAGGTTATACCTGGATTGAAAAAATTCTCAGAATCTCGTGCTCCTCCAACATATGGTAATTTAAACAGACATAATATCCCTGTAATTGACCTTCTTGGTAGATTAATATGCTGGTTTATAACGCCGTCAGTTGGCCTGGATATGGTAAAAGTTTTGTGTAGAGTTACATTCTCGTAAAAAAATCCCTTTCCAACCTGATAAGTTGCCTGTGCCTCACGAGCTAAGTATTCGCTTGATATGCAATAATATTCCAACTCAAGGTTTGTGATTTTATAAGTTGGAGTCTTGGTCGCGTCAGAATAAACAACAATATCGTTCACTGGAGCTAGTGTAATCTCAAATATTAGTTGATGATCTAATGCCTTTGGATAGAAAACTCCATGATCGTTTAGAATAGGATGGTTTAGTAGGATATGATACTTGGTGTTGTGTACTACTGCAAGAGCTACTTCTTTTGCATCTGTGTCTACCTTATCACCCGCATTTGTCCTAAGCTTCCTCATGTTTTCAGAAGAAATACCCTGCTTTAATCTATCCTCACGTTCTTCATCTGTTAAGAATAAGTCATGGTATGTTTGAAATAGATCGTATCTTTGAGTATCCTGTAGTGTTTCACCTCCAAAAAGAACTTTGAGTCTGGATACAAGGTTACTACCTACATTATTCACTAAGGTGTTATCTTCATGCCCCTCAACAGTCAAGTTAAATACTAGAGATACACTTCCAGGTACAATAACTAAATTATCAGTAAGTTTTGGAATATTTATGTACAGCGTTTCTCCAGGATTAGCTGATGATGGGTTAAGTGTAATTCTATTCAATGTTGATTCCGCTTTCAACCCTAGTGGATCTCTTGGGATCCTGTTTGGGTTAATTTTTTCAGATACGTTTGTCATATTTATTTTAAGGAAGTGCGGAGTAATCTTTAAATGAGTAACGAAAACATATCCCGAAGGTTATCGAAAATATATTATTCAACTGATGGATATTGGAAAGGATATTCAGCAATAACTAAATTAGCTGAAAAAGCCAAAGTAAGTGAAGATGAGGCAAAAAGATGGCTTGAAAAACAGGCAATTTGGCAAATATATCTACCAGCCCCAAAGTATATTCCTAGACCACACTGGACTGTGGATAAACCTAATCAGATTCACCAAGCAGATTTATTATTTTTACCGCATGATAGAGTTGGAAGAAAGACTTATCGATATGCATTAGTTGTGGTTGATGTTGCCTCTAGATACAAAGATGCTGAACCATTAACCTCAAAAGAAAGTCGAGAAATTTCAAATGCTTTTGAAAAAATATATTCCAGGAAGTTAAAATATCCCAAAACATTAATTGTTGATCCTGGAAGAGAATTTATGGGTGAGGTTACAAAAATTATGAATTACCATAATGTGAAAATACAGAGAAGTGAAGCTGGAAATCATAGAGCACAAGCATTTGTTGAAAGAGCAAACAGAACATTAAGCGAACGATTATTTAGTCATCAATATGCACAAGAAATGATTAGTGATGAAAGGTCAAGAGTATGGGTAAAACGATTACCAGATATTTTGAAAACTTTGAATAATACACCAACAAGATTAACTGGAAAAGAACCTGATGAGGCTATAAAACAAAAAGAAGTTGATATTGAACCTAAAAAATATAAGAGAGTTGTTGGTCTTGATGAGGTTAGACTACCATCTTATGTTAAAGTTAGATACTTACTTTCTCCTGGGGAACTTGAGGGTGGTGAAAAAAGGCGGGCTACAGATCCTATTTGGAGTATTAAAATTTTTGATATTTCTAGAAGTGTGATTTCACCTAATCAACCGGTTTTATATTATTTAATAGATGGACCAAGACGAGGTTTTGTAAGAGAAGAAATTCAAGTTGTACCATTTGATACTGAACTTCCACCTGATTCTGTTTTGAGACTATAATGCCCGTAGGATAAAGTACTTATTTTATCTTTACAAATTATTCTCTTATCATCATTAGCAGATAGAGCAATTTTATTAATTGTTTCAGTATAAACATCATGTAACTGACTTCTAATTACATTCATCTTTCTATATTGTTTTTCCCCTGTAAATAGACATTCCTTATAATTATTAAATTTTATTTTCTTTTTTATAACTTCTTTCTTCATTCCCTTACATTTCTTTACTTCATCATCATTTTCAGTCAGATAAGCGTATAACTTCGCTCTCAATCCCACAAACTCCTTAATTATCATTCCACCAGCTTCATCTTTAAACATTCCGATTAATTTCTTATTCATACCCGTCTCTATACCTGATGGATGGTTTTTAGGATAATTACTTGTGTCAAACATTTTTCTAACATCTGGACTTATATCCTTGTAAAAATCTTCTGTTTCTATAACATATACAAGACTATCTGTATCTGTAAACAACAGCTTAGCCTTTTCTCCATATTTATTTTTGATATAATTATAATGAAATTCATACATTATTGCTTTACTTAAATCTAGAATACACATACCTAAGTAAACAGGTTTATTAAATGTTAATCTTTTTTTATTCATATGGATAGCTGCCAGATCTTCACTAAATATAGTAAAATGATTAAAGTTTGGTTTTATTATTAATTTTTCTGCATCTTCTTTATTTGTAACTAGATGAATGTCTACCCTTTTTCTAATATTTTCCATGGTTTTACCAAATACAGAATTGTTCATTAACTTAAAGAAATCTTTTTCAAAATCATTCTTTGCTTGTGATCTTAGTTTAGTATTCAAATCAATGTACGGTTTTAACCATGCAGACTCATTGAATTTAATACCTCTGTGAATTTTTGTAACTTTTAATCCCAGACTTTCATAAAGTTTTAGGGTTTCTCGATTAACTATATACTTTGTTTTATTCATTAGGTTTGGGATTAATTTTTCTACATTATTAACAACAAGTCTCTCTGGAGCTAGAGGATAATCATTATGTAAATCATGAAGATTTTCAGGATATTCTAAATCAACCTCAATTATGCATGGTATATCTCTCCAATTTTCAAAATCTTCTTCTTCAAACCACTTAAAACCATGAGTAGGTAGTGGTTTACTCATTCCTTCACCATATAGATTGTTTCTATCAAAATATATGATATACTTATTAGGTTTTTTTGGATCATATTTCTTCATATATGGATTATTTGCTTTAGCATATCTAGTTGAAATCTGTGATACACCTCCTCGTACACCTTGTTCAAACATAAGTAACATGTTAATATCAGTTAGTAACTCTAATTTCACTTTTGTTATCTTTAATGCTGCATCCCAAGCTAGTCCAGGCGAGGTGTAGTACCAAGCAGGATCCAATCCATAGTTTTTAATACAAACATTTCTAAAGTTTTCGAATACATCCGCTAACAATAATACATCTAACTTGAGATATAGATCATGATACTCCCTAAATGTTTTCATATTAAAAGTTTTCCACACATTTTTAGCATGTTGGTAATCTTCTTCATTTATATCTTTATCATTTAGTTTTGAGAAAAATGTATCCTTTGGTGGAAGTTGGGTTTCATTTAGTTTATCAAAGCTGTCAATATAATCATATGGATATACACCCTTTCTTAACGTTAGATTTAATTCTTCACCTTCAAAATACTTTTTAACTTCAGTTAGGTATTTATCTGATGGAGAAAGACATTTACTTTCAGCTAAATTACAATTTTTACATCGACCACATTTACCAATACCTTCATACTGAATGATCTTACCATCTTCAATGTATTTCTTTATACAATCTCCTGGTTTACACGCGACGCACTTTCCACATTTTGTAAGATTATCAACTAGACCATCAAGACTGGTTAACATAAATTTGAATGAATCTATAAATCTAATTTCTCTCTTAACTATCTTTTGCTCACCACTTTTTTTATCTATAAATTCATCAACTACAATCTCTTTTGTGAAAGAAATATACTTTTCCTCATTTTTTGCTATGGGGATTATTTCACCCTCTGTTTTTCCAAGATTCTTAATAAATAAATGTGAATCATAACCGGATAGATTATGAAATACTATAGGTATGAACTTTGGAATCTTGAAATTCAAGTTACAATCTTCATGAGCTGCTCCTCTATACTTTCCTGTAAGGTGACAGTGATCTAATACCTTATCTTCTCCTAATTTACACTCACATATATGACAGTTCTTAGCATTTTCATAGTCTTTTTTATCTATTTCTGTCATATTACTCCTTTTATAGTAATATAACTTTTTATTTCTTGGTTTTATTATTTCATTATAAATTCTTCTAATATCTCTCTCTAAATATTCTACAAATATCTGTGCTACATCATCATCTGGAGATTTTGCAGTATATCTTACAAGTTTTTCAAAGTTTGGTGGTAATATATTCTCATCAAAACACTTGATATAATAACTGAATCCAGATGGTTTATGTTTCTGATACTTATGAGTAAAGCTTTTACTATTATCTAGGCAACTTATATCTATATCAATTTTCTCTGGATAGCACTCAAAGTCGGCATACACTAAAAATGGCACTCGCATTTTTCTTTTATAATTAACGAATTTAATAAATAAAGGATTTCCATTTTTATCTTTTGGCATATCAATCCTAACTGCTTTGTTTTTGTTGCAGTATTCGGTATCTTTTTCTAATGAATCTATTTCTCGAAATGAGTTAAAACATCTGATACAAAAGTGTCTTTTACATTTATGTTTACTAACTTGTGCTGATAAAAGTCTACTTAAACTCTTTACCCAACAGTAGTGATTATTTTCATCATTTGATATCATAATTAAATTGATCACATTATCTCCTAATTGATTATCACTTATTCTTAAAGGAAATACATTATTATTTTCATATCCTAAGACATTAATATAGTAGGGGTTTTGCCTTTCAAACTTATCAATATCTTTTAATGAAACTGGGAACTCTATTCCTGTACAGTTGAAGTTCTTTGAGTTTTCTCTTAATTCATTATTTACTCTTTGCGGGTTTTTTTCTCTTGGAAATACAGCTTCAGTTACTGCCCACTTAAAACATTCATTATCATTAAAATTCTGGTGATTAATAATTGCCTTTTTAGCTGCTAATTTTGATGGTGTTATAATATATGAACTTCCCTTAAGCGGTTTGTATGGTGTTATTCCAATATCAAAACATATTATATTGCTAAATTTCCATTTATAACCATTATTTAAATATTTTTCATACTCCTTTAGTATGTGATTAGCCATAGTATCATACAAGTTGGATATATCTTCTAAATCAGTAATTATTTCTGTAAGTGAATGAAAGAATTTTCGTGTCTCTTCTTCAATACGATTTGTATCTGGAGACTCTTTTATTAACTTAGTTGTTAATATAAATTTTACCTTTATTGGTTTCTTTTTCTTATTAATTAAATCCACAACTTTTTCTTTTATTTTATTTAGGTAAGTTTTAGGGTCATACCCTTTCCTTCCATTTATCCTATATACTTTCAAATATCTATTCAATGCTGTCTCTCGTTCTTTTATAATGAATTTTTCTTCATTCAATTCATCTCTCACACTATCAGATATATTTACCTCTTTTCTAGGTTTGGGTTGTGGGTTTTTGTTATTAGTAAGTTTTAATACATTTTCATTGGTTAATTCTGCAAGCTTTTTGGAAAATTCATCTTTATCCATCACCTTAAATGAATAATTTCCCCAATTAAAAGTTTTGTTTGATGGCTTTTGTGGTTTTATAAAATTAGGTGCGAGTTTTCTTTTTTGAATATTTTTTCTAGGGGTGGGTTTTGTTTTTGGTTTTGCACCCTCCTTTTCATAATTTCTTTCACCATTCATAAAAGTTTTTGTTAGTTGTGTTTTTGGAAGTTCATTTTCAAGTTTTGGTTGTTTCATATTTCTTTCTTGACTTTTTTCACGATGATACTTTTTTTGCCTCTTACGTGATTTTGCATTATTCTTAATTTTTTCCAATTCATCATCAACATCAATAAAATTTAATTCTTCGTATTGGTTTGGTATCTCTTCATCATTTAATATTAACCCCAGTCTTTGCTCCTGTGTAAGATTATCAGTAATTTTATTAAACTTTTCCATGAATTTAGGAATATTATATAACTTTCCAGCTAGTTTTGCTTTTCTAATTTTTCGCCATTTTGGAATAGCGTACCGTTCCCCATATAATTTCAATTCATCAAGTTTCAATTTTAGTAACTTTTCCATTTGTGACTTGATTAATTTATGTCTTTAAATTAACATTAAAAAATTCAAAATTTTATTTTCTTTCTTGGTAAAAATCTCTGTTTAATTTTCTGATAAATCCTTGAACAATTTTTTTTATTAATTTTTCTGATACTTTTTGTAAACTGGGAAAAATCTCTGTTTAATTTTCTGATAAATCCTTGAACAATTTTTTTTATTAATTTTTCTGATACTTTTTGTAAACTGGGAAAAATCTCTGATAAATCCTTGAACAATTTTTTTTATTAATTTTTCTGATACTTTTTGTAAACTGGGAAAAATCTCTGTTTAATTTTCTGATAAATCCTTGAACAATTTTTTTTATTAATTTTTCTGATACTTTTTGTAAACTGGGAAAAATCTCTGATAAATCCTTGAACAATTTTTTTTATTAATTTTTCTGATACTTTTTGTAAACTGGGAAAAATCTCTGTTTAATTTTCTGATAAATCCTTGAACAATTTTTTTTATTAATTTTTCTGATACTTTTTGTAAACTGGGAAAAATCTCTGATAAATCCTTGAACAATTTTTTTTATTAATTTTTCTGATACTTTTTGTAAACTGGGAAAAATCTCTGTTTAATTTTCTGATAAATCCTTGAACAATTTTTTTATTAATTTTTCTGATACTTTTTGTAAACTGGGAAAAATCTCTGATAAATCCTTGAACAATTTTTTTTATTAATTTTTCTGATACTTTTTGTAAACTGGGAAAAATCTCTGATAAATCCTTGAACAATTTTTTTTATTAATTTTTCTGATACTTTTTGTAAACTGGGAAAAATCTCTGATAAATCCTTGAACAATTTTTTTTATTAATTTTTCTGATACTTTTTGTAAACTGGGAAAAATCGCTGTTTAATTTTCTGATAAATCCTTGAACAATTTTTTTATTAATTTTTCTGATACTTTTTGTAAACTGGGAAAAATCTCTGATAAATCCTTGAACAATTTTTTTTATTAATTTTTCTTGATACTTTTTGTAAACTGGGAAAAATCTCTGATAAATCCTTGAACAATTTTTTATTAATCAAGTGTTCTAAAACCCCCCATTTTCTACTCTCTAAGGCTCATATTTTACCGGCTGTCAATACTAGTAATGTTCTCACACTTTCCGCGACTACCTGTTGCCTAGCACGTGACCAAAATCTTCCTGAATGAAATTTCGCTTTCTTCCGTGGGAAACCTGGCATAGGGTAAAATATGGACTGGACCATTGGACCCTTGGACCATTGGACTATTTTTTGGACTATTTTTTGGACCATTTTTTAGACCATTTTTTGGACTATTTCATGGACTAAATTTTGAACTATTTTTTGAATCTTTGGTAAGGGGTGGGTACCTAGTTTTGTCAGGGGGTGGTTTATCATTTGTTCTTCCTCAGGAAGGGGTAGGTAGGTAGGTAGGGAGTTAGGTAGTTTTCTGGGGGGAGGGGTGGGTAGGTAAATTTTGTCAAAATTTGTTATTCTCACTTAAAAAGGGGTGGGTAGGTAGTTTTGTCAAGGTGGTTAATCATATGATCCTCCTTAGGGAGGGGAAGTAGGTAATTACAGCACTTGTGTCACACAACACATGTACGCATGCGCACAGCCTATTACCCATGGTCATGGGAGGGGAATGTAAGCAAAAGTTGTCATCTGTGAGGGGAGGAGGTCGTAATTATTACAGGAAAGTTACCAGCATTAAGGAAACTTTTTTTTCCATTCTTGTCCGCTCAGTCGCTTATTGACCCGTACCGATGTAACTTGCTGCTTATAATTTGCTAAAATAATGGATCGTTTGCACCAGTCGGCTTCTACTATATATTTCCGTCACAATAGCTATTTCTATTTCCTTTAATCTTGCTCTGACTGACAGCGCTCCGGAAAAGAAAACATTTTTGGCCAGTTACAAAGTCATTTTCTAGCCACTAGCCAGATAACAAAATATCTTTAATCTTTTGCAATCACAACACACTGCACCAAAAAAAAAAAACCTGTACAGTATTCGACACTCAGTCAGGGATCTAAAAAAGAGATTGTTTTTTATATCATAGATACTGAGATTTCCTCACGAAAGAAAGAGTGCGTAAAAATGATACGTAAAATGCATTAGCCAATAGGAAACGCGAACGATGAAAACTCACTAGTGAAAAAACGTCGTTCGTCCAATCACAAACGCGAACGACGAAAACTCACTAGTGAACAACATCGCATCGCGATTTCGATTAAATTTGAACCTATCAGTCAGGTTTTTTTTTTTTTCAGTTGAAAAATGTTTATAAAAGTTGTGAAGGTATACTGACTGACGTTTTATTTCTTGTGTTACTTCATTAAATATTTGATTTTGAAAGAGAAACTGATGTTTTAGTTATTCTAGTTTTACACGCATACATTGCAGTTGAATGGGTTCCCTAAACACGCGCGTAAGATTGACAAAATTTGGCTTTTCAAAAATCTCAGTTTCTATAAAATAAACAAATTACACCATGGAAAATGCTTTGTACGATTTTTAATTCACTCGTTGAGTTGTATCAGAAAACTCACTCGTTCGCTCCGCTCACTCGTTCGTATTCTGATACTACTCAACTCGTGAATAAAAATCGTACGCGCGCATTTTCCATGGAGTAATCTCTATTTTCTTGCTGCTTTTTTTTGACTTAGTGGTCCTCTCCCGTTCTCTCCCGTTTTTTGCTACATTTTCAGCGTTCATATTTTCGGAGTTAACTTTTTGTAATGTATGTACACTTCTTCAAAATACAAGGACATGTGACCTTGCTCAGTTTTATTAGAAATCTTATCCCTCCATCACAAGGCTATTACACAGCTTCAAAAATAATAGTTTACCCTGATTTTTCGCAACGAAAATTTCATAGAACACAATGATCACAGGAAATATGTGCCTGCTAATAAATTGAATTATGCGCTTGCTAATCAATATTGCTTGGCCTCCAGAATCGCTTGTGATGATTTCGGACGCTTTGCCTCGAATTCCAAATTCATTTAGTTTTGACATAACATTGTCTTTCATGTGAAGGTCACACAGCAAATGCTGGGCATATGGTAGAGGTCTCCCAAAACCTTCACCCAGTGCCGTTTCTCCGTCTGTCCCATATACGAGGACATTTTGTGTGTTTTTAGTTAGCTTTACCATTGTCGACGAAAGCTCGTAGTATGATGACGATTCCTTCTTATGATGAATAATGGTTGGACCAATCCGGACAGGATTCTTGCCGTCTTTATTTCGTCGGAGGAGATGTCTATATGTGGTTAGAGTTACGTAATACTTTCCAAAATTAAAAGTGGGATCGACTCCTAAAATGCTAAACTGGCTAGGATTTGTGTAAAATCTTGTAATGTCGTTTAGTTGGTGGTCTGTGGCTACTACTTCACACGGATCTGACGATGTCTCGACTTTACGTACGAAGGCGTTTTTTGGATCTCTTTCTCCTTGCTTCAGCATTTCAATCAGTTCAAGCATAGGATCCTCTGGTTTTTCCTGGGAATTTTTTTTAATGTTTTTGACCTGTTGCACATTTCTGGGTAATAGGCTGTGCGCATGCGTACATGTGTTGTGTGACACAAGTGCTGTAATTACCTACTTCCCCTTCCTAAGGAGGATCATATGATTAACCACCTTGACAAAACTACCTACCCACCCCTTCCTAAGTGAGAATAACAAATTTTGACAAAATTTACCTACCCACCCCTCCCCCCAGAAAACCACCTAACCCCCTACCTACCTACCTACCCCTTCCTGAGGAAGAACAAATGATAAACCACCCCCTGACAAAACTAGGTACCCACCCCTTACCAAAGATTCAAAAAATAGTTCAAAATTTAGTCCATGAAATAGTCAAAAAATGGTCCAAAAAATAGTCCAAAAAATAGTCCAATGGTCCAAGGGTCCAATGGTCCAGTCCAGATTTTACCCTATGCCGGGAAACCTTGGGATCGTAAACTGATTAAAACAAGATTTCGCAAATATGGGTCGATCCGCACTTAGGACAAATCTGTTTGTTTTAGCTAAAAAATCTGTCAACACGTAACTTTTCTCAGTGCGGATGGTTTGTCCAGCGAGGACAAAATAATTTGACTCGGACAAATTTATCAAAGGAGCCGCTGTCCTGCCTCGGAGGCTTTCAATTTTTTTGTCCGCGTTACTTTCTTTTGTTTTCATGACAGGCGTCAATGACAAGTTCCGGTTCCTTTCTGACCTCTTGCCACACAACGCAATCAAATCTCAGAAACGACCACGTTTTTAAAGCATGGATTACCCTTATTACTTCAATTTAAATCCTAACTGGAGTGCCTATGCCCCCGTGCCCATGCCTGTTCCCAGTGCTATACAGCAGAATACGCCATCTAGCAATAATCAAATGATTTCCAGTCAGAATGACACGGAGCTCGAGGAGGTCAGCTCACAGGGGAAAACAGCAAAAGGGAAATCATACGAAACATGGTCGAAAGATGAAGAGAAGCTGCTCGTTGACCTCTGGGTCGAAAACCACGAGTTGCTGGAGAGTAAAGACTCCCGAAAAACTTGGGGGAAAATTGTGGAAGAGCTCAACCGCCGCTTAAGATGCAACAAGGCCGTGGAGAAATGCATTCGCAAAATGAAATATATAATAAGCAGATATAAAGCGCGTATTGTTTGGCGCCAGAAATTCAACTCCTGTTACGTGACAGATTGTGACAGCATGCGAGCAGATAGTGCGGACGCGCCAGGGCAAATAATTTTTGTCTAGTCGGTCAAATTCATTTGAATTTGTCCCGGACAAAATGAGATTTTGTCCTCAGTGCGGATCGACCCTATCCCATGCTTTGGACTGCTGATAAAATTTAAGTGCCAAAATATTTTCACTTTAATTAACGTGTTTCGCTGCGACAGTTCACTTCCAAACAAATTATGTGAACTATGCAACTTTGTCTAGACAAACTGTCGCGCTTCTTCACTCACAAGCACGGAAATCCGTGTTATCAAGCAATATGAATATATAGATGCTTAATTTTTCCACTGAACATTCGAAACATAAAAGAAAATAAGATCTGCATGCATTGCATATAGCCAATGTTCACCTGACTCTTGATGTTAAAGTAGTACCTGTATTTTTTCACTATGAAAAGGGCTTTTAAAAAACGAGTTTCCATTTATCCTTAACATTTTGGAGTAACCACACGCACTCACTGAGTGCCTTTAATTCTTATTGCTGTCAGTTGTATAAAACTTTCAGCCTCCTTGGGTATGAAGAAAAAGTGAAGGGATGGGAGGGAAAGTTTGTAATTTCTTAGATAGTTGATATCAAATATCAGCCTACTGATTCACCTCTCCTCCCCCTATGGAACATTAGGAAACGATTACGGCATTTGCAGTCCAGGGCGACAATGTCCAAGAAAACTCCGTTTAAGTGATCACTTTTAGTTCCACTTTGATATTTTGCTTGCTTTATTTGCGTCTCGCGAATTGAGTATGAAAGCCACAGCGCGTTATGTTTGACAACATTATTCAAACGTGACACGCTTTCACATTTTAATTTTAGAACAAAAGCATGCTCTTTCCGGTTATGCGTCATGTGTCAATCATTCGTGTATTTAAAAACTGTGAAGGCTCCAGTAGACGGCAATATTCTCTAAAATCTCTGTGCCCTGAGATGGGTTTCTCCAGATCATCTAACAGGCCCTTGATATTTGCTATCGTGTTTGCATTGATTGGTTTGGTACTTCTAATCGTAGGGATCGTGCTTTTATCTCTACCCAAGAAAGATTGCCCGCCGAACGATGACCAAGCCTCAAGCCGCATCTATTCCGCGGAAGCCAAGAGCTCGGGCCTGGTTGAGTTCTTAAAGAAAGTACAAGACACTTACTATGACCTTCACCCTCAAGATCTGATCTACAAACCGCCTAATGGGGTGCCACTGGAAGAACTTAAAGTAAAATTCAAGCCGTACGATCCGTCACCCTCAGCTCTCAAGAGGGTGACAGACACCGCGAGGCGATTATTAGCGCAACTAGAAGAATTACCCACAAATAAAAGGCTGCTTAAACCGCGCGAGAAAAAAGCCATGGCTCAGTTGAAGCACTTCCTTGCCAACGATTTTGGAACGCCTTACG